>VZTG01006970.1:1061415-1079984 GCA_013397845.1 Melanocharis versteri | reverse complement strand
AAAAAAAAAAAAAGGTTTCATAATAGCTCCTCCATCTTCTAGCCCCAGTGGACAAAATGAATACAAATTAAAGCTATATCATATCTGTGTGCTAGTGGAAGAGGTGTCTCTGCCCTGACTAACAACTTTGGTTTGCTGGGGAGTTTTTTGGGGGTTATATTAACTTGATTTGGAGAAAAAAACAATCAGATGTTTCTTTGTTCTGTCACCTGGGGAGAAATTCCTCAGGTAGCGTAGCTGGGTCACTGTAAATATTTCCTAGCTCATTGTTGTGGAAATAAGCAATATCTTCATCATCTCAGAAGGTCTGTGGTACAGCCATATGCACATTAGCTGGGCTGCCAGACTCCACTCTCAAGGAAAATACAGACGCAAAAGACAATCTGACTTCTGCAAAGTTGGGACAGAATTTTCCCAAAGAGCCCAGGGAGGAGCCAGGGGTGCAGGGAGACCTCGCCCCACTTCTCCATGGCTGACAGTCCCTCATCCCACCACAGCACTGCTTTTGGGCTCCATCCTGCCTGTTTTGGACCAGTGATAACCCTGTGGGTCAGGTACTGACTTGTCAGGCTGGGCAAACACACAGCCTCTGAGATAGGCAGGAAAAAGGAACAAGTAATAAATCCAAAGGGACAAAGGCAGAGCTAAGGAGGCTGGAGGAACACCTTTAACTGCCACACTAACGATAATGCTTGGTCAGGATGAAGAACTGTGCTTATCTGTGAATAACTCCCTTTTCCTCAGTTTGACTCACAGTTTTCATGTTATTTTTTGGTATGATGCTTTATTCTTTCCTACCGGAGTAGCTCTGGCTGTGACCTCCGCCCCGTGAGTGTGAGTCAGGAGAGATTCCCTCCCCACCTTATATATTGCATTTTTTTTTTAAATGAAGTCTAATTTGCAAAATATTATTCACCATAGAGACAAAAGCTGCTCCTTTGCTGTAACTGGGATATGAAGGGTAAACTCACATCCAGACAGGTACATGGAGACCCTGACTTCAGAGAGAGACTACGAGGGCAGGATTAGACTCCTTGGATATACTTCGTGATGATCATTATGTGAATTAGATTAGGCTATTAGTTTTGGACTACTTTTAATCTCCTGGGGAAATCTGTATTTACATTTGGGTTGGTTTTTTTTTCTCCCCTGATGCAAATTGCTTCCCCAAATAAATAGTTATGTTAAAAATCCTAGTAAAAAAACTGTTTCAAAATCCTTCACTGACCATGGCTGGCAGCCAGTGTGAGAGGTCAGCCTGCCAGCCCCAACAGTTTGCAGCTGCAGCCGAGGTAACTATATAGGCAAAAGTGCATCTGACACAGTGAATTTCTGTTAATCTGCACTCTTATCAACTGATATAGGCAAAAGGTATTAATTGTTTGTGTGCATATACAGATAAAAGTAAGAATGAAAGAAAAGTCGTCCCTCAGCTGTAAACAATAAGTTTTACCCTGGGAAAAAAACTTCAGGGTGGGAGACCTAATTCTTCTTTACTGGTACAATTACATTGATTTAAAAGTCATTAAATCTTCTGATATTGCTGTGATCTCAGGAGTTGTTTATGGTCTGGGGTTCTGTCCCAAGCATGCCTGTATGGCCTGAATTAATGTGAGGGAGGTGGGGGATGCCTCTAGAGGTGCAGGCAGGGCGGGCAGGGTGGCCACAGCCCCACCCTGGGCTCCCCCAGCCTCACACCCCGTACATCTGCAGGCCATTTAGGTTGCATTTGGACACAGAAGCAGGACAGGCAGCACCCTCGGAGCAGGACACCAGGTCAGCCTTGGGTTGCTTCCTCCAGTGGTGTGCACTATCCTGGTGGGAAGCCCCGTGTCCCTCCTGCTCCCTCCCGCCCAGCAAGGCACACATAAGGGAGGACACTCAAAGTCCTGCCTGCCATGAACATCTCCATGGGCAACTGCAAAGCTCCCAACGCCCTCGTCACCAAATAAACCCTGCCAGGCTTTGGCTGGGCCGGATGAACCCGCTGTGTCCAGCCTGAACCATGCTCAGTCGCAGCGGTGGCAGGAGCAGGTGGTCACCCACCGCTGGCCATCGGGCCAGGGCTGGGCTGTGGAGGCACAGCGAGGGAGCTCACAAACCTCACCTTCCCCATTTCTAACGTGCGTCCCATTTTCATTCCATCCCGTGTCCCTGCTGATGCTTTCATCCCTCGCTTGTGACACAAACCATGCTTTTGCACCGAAGGCAACGCGGCGAGCTGATTTTGCACTTTAACCTTCAGCAACTCTGATTCTAATGCAAGGCAAAACTTTTAGATTTTTAAGTAAATAAACAGTTGATTCTGACAAAAAATGACTATTCCCTGAGGGGACATTTTTGTGAAACTGCGCCAGGTACAAAAAAAAAATGTATATTTTTTGGCTTGGTCATGAAACTGTCAAAACACAACTCTAACATGTTTTGCTGCATATGTAATTTTTTTCCCACAGCTCTTTCCGAGCAATGCTTAATTCTGAATTCTTTCTGCACCCAGCATTTTCAAGGAAATTGATAGATGCACAAGAAATTCAGGCTAACTTTCTAAGTGAGTGAAATAGAACAGCCAGGAGAAAGATGGAGGAGAAAAGCAAGACAAAGCCAGAGAAACTTTGTTAGACTTTCCAAATAAATTATGTTTTTGAGGTAAAATTCACTGTCAAGATAGAGCTTTGGGGTGAGATTTAAGCAGGGAGAAGATTGTTTTCTGGCCCTGGGCTCACAGGCTAAGCTTCACCTTCTGTGCTCATGTAACTTCATTTAATTTTATTTTTAACTGCTCTCACTCTCTCTTGCTCTCTCTCTCTCATATATATATGTTTGTATATGTAAATATCAAAGTATCTTGATCATAGTTGTGATTACAAACTTCACTTTTACTAAAAACAGCTATGGCACTGTTCTTTAAAATAATAATATATTTTCCCAAGTGCCTTCACTGTTTCATCCCAGCAACTGAAACAGAGACAATCCTTTGTATGTTGAAATGTATAATTATCATGTAGCCAAAAGGGAGGGTGTAATTTTCACATCTGATTACAAGGGAAGAGTGTAAGTGAAGCTGCCTTGGTAAACTTACACTTGTTTACAAAGAGCAATACCTTTGATATTAAAAACTCCAAACATGTAAAATGCTGGAAAAAATCGTGATCGTCATGCACCAAAGCTAAACATCAACAACAACAACAAACCCTAAGCAATTTTTTTGGCATAGCTACAAATGAAAAGTCAATTCTTCTGCACTTGGGCTGTTCTCCTCACTTGAGACGTTTGTTAAGAGACTTACAAATTGTTTTTGCACAGTGTGCTCTACTTGTCGTGTGGAAGGTTAAGAAGCTAAAGATCCAGCTTTATTTAAAAAAAAAAAGGGGAGGGGAACTTTCAAATGTTTCTGCTGTTTATAACTCTACTTGGGCAGTTTAAACTAGAGAGACGCTTTTCATATTTGACTCCATCTTCGCAGAATTTACTTCTCCTAAATGTGACTGCATTTGCTTTCAAGTTTTTGTTTCTCTTTTTTAAAGAGCACATGAACTCTCTCCTGTTTATTTATTTTTATCTTTCTTTCTTTCTTCACTGATTTACCTTCCATGAAATGAGCTTCTGCTCATGTGAAATTATTTTTTGGCCACGTAGGACAAGATGGTATCAAGGAAAGGAAGAACTGTTAGAGCAAATATCACTTACCAAGGAGATTAAAGATAAGCAGAAAGATCACACTACAGGTGGAGGGAAAAACTACTGAAAAAACAAGAAAGATACCAGAAACTGTTTAAAATTATATGAAACTATAATTGTTAAAGAGTTGTTGCTCTATTTTTAGAAATCATTAAAAACTCTCTGCACAAGCATTGGATGTCAAAGTATGATAATCTCAGGCTTTTGCTAACCAAGAAAAAGGAGGGGAATGAGAAGGAAAACCAAATTATTTTTAGTATGTGGAAAACTCAGCTTTTTGTCGGAGTATGAAGAAAAGATCATATAATTAACATGTACAACATCTATCGAGAAGACTATGATAAGACCCTGTTTTCTAAAGCATGTCTTTTTTCCTGCCCTAAAATTAAGTTCCTGATCCCATGTCCTTGCTCTGAACATCATATCCATGGGAAAAAATACCTTCCACAACAACTAAAGCATATGAAAAATAAAATGAGTAACCCCGTAGTAGCAGTAATTCGACTTGAGGACGCAAGTAGTTACTTTAAAAGTGGTTTTGTCTTGTGCAGAAAGACATGAATGCAAGGGCTACCAAAAGCAATTTAATACCAGGTGGGGGTTGACATTAATCTTTCATGACAATAATATTGTGGTGTTACAGGAGGGCAAAAACAAATACCTTCCTGTACATAGAACCACTTCCCTAAGAGTCTGTGCCTGTCTTAAAAATGCAGGTATAGAATTGATGTATGGCCCCAAATTCATAATGAATATGGTTATTAAACAGTCTCCACTCGTGCAAATAATCGGGCCTGTCCTCCTTGTGCTTCCCTTAGGTGTGATCCAAGCTTTCTCTGCCAGCGGCGCAGGGATGCAATTCCTCCTGGAATGGGCCAGGTTTGGTGAGCCCAGGCTGTGCAGAGCTGCTTTCTGCAGGATACAGAGCCAGATTCTCTCTGTGGTTGAGGGCAATGCCATGAAAGCCAACAGGGCTGCACAGGGGTAGATGGTGTGCCTGAGGTAGAAGCAGCTCCTGAGCAGCATTAGTGTACTTAAAACAACAAATTAATGGCTGTGGAACACTAATCGATGTTTGGTGCACTCCACATTTTTCACTGAGTTGTTAGAGTACATTTGCTTATATTTTGCACTATTTTAATTTAGCCATATTGATCAAACTGAACACTCAATAAGACCCTAGGCACCTTAGCCTTATTAAAATTAGTCAACTTGAAGTAAGTGAGCTGAGGAAGTAATGGAAACTATTCAGAGATTTAAATACAGTGCAGCCCACTTAAATAAATACCTGTTAATGAAATAAATCTGTATATGCACATATTTCCTCAGAAACAAATTATTAAGGGGGCCCTTTAGAAGAATAAGACTCAAACATATTCCTTAGTTTAAAACAGAAATATTTCTGTGTACATTTGTGTTTGCTGCGTTAGACTTGGGGAGTCCATGCTGACCTTTCCCACCAAAGCAGTTATCATTCTTTAGAGTTTTACAGTGTCAAAATCTATAAAAATGTCCCTAATTAACCTGTAAGTAAACACTGCTGTGGGATTTTGGTAGCTCTCCCATATGAGTTTATCCCAGGAAGAGTAGAACTCAGCTGGGCCGTCACCCAGACAAGTATATCTGGGCAGCTACAGAAGTAAAATAAAGGGCGTTTAACATGCAGTGGGAAAAATAAAAGTGATACAGCCTAGTCTTTACAAATAATACATCTTTGTCTTCAGAAAGTTGTATCTTTTTTTTAAGCACAGGTTGAGAGGCGAGATTAGAGCAGCAACTCCAAGGCTTGGCTTGAGTGGGGATTCGCAGTACAGCTCCTTTTGGCACATCTCTGGAGCTCAAAATATTGCTTTTGAAAACATCGCTGTTTTTCAACAAAAATAGGAGATTAGACAACATCTTTAGCTGATTAATCCTCTCTGCTCTCCAAGGGGGTGACCTATGATAGTGTATTATTTTAGCCGGGGAAAAAAAATTCCACCACGCAGCAAACACTTCCTGTAGCACCTACAAATGAATTAAGCTAAAAAGTGGGTATAGGATCTGTGGAGGCTTCCTGGCCTCCTTGCATCAGGGCTGCCTTTAGAGGGCTTTGTATACTCATTTGTTTCCCCTAGTCCAATAAAAGATATTAGCTCTTTTCCCTAAGCAAAATCCCTCTCATGAATCAGGCCCTACACTTGCAACTAGTGTGATATTACTGGCCAGGTTTCACCCCAGTAAAATTCTAATCTATACTTTGTCTTGCAGAATTAAGGAGAAAATGCATATCAGCAGAATCTCCTCTCTACTTTATTTCATTTATAAATTACGAGAATGATGCTATTATATATTATTAATTTCTGCTGTTCTCCAACTCGGCTGCAGCAGTGAGCTGCGGATGTTGGAACGGTGTAATTATGTTCTAGTAGGGCAGCCATCCGTTTCCTTTCAAAAATTTACAGGATTCTTAATCATGCTGCTCATTTGGGTGCGCAGTAGCGAGGATGGCGAAACACAAACAGGGCACGTTCGTTTACACAGGAACACCTGCTTAGCATGATAGCAGATGTCAGTCAGCAAGCAGAACACAAAAGAAAAATATCAACAACAGCAAACTAGAAGCATTTTTAACTCGGTACGGAGATCTCTTGTCTGGGGGAAGCCAAAGGAAGGGGATGCGCCTTTGCAGGTCAAAGCAGAGGCGCGGTGATGATTTGGGAAGTCTCAGCCAATGTTCCCCAGGGATCGGGTCAACAAATCTAAGACAAACTGCACTCTGGATGATGGGATATCTAACAATTTCTCCTTCTAGAGGGTCACTTTTGCCACATTGATGCTGAGCGTCTTGCAAGGGTCATCATAAATATATGGAATATTTGATAACTACAGCGAAATAGTTGAGAGGAGTAAAATCCACAGAACTACTGCTCCATGCGCAAGGGTCTGCCAGCATTCCCACTGCAACCGCTTGCTCTCAAGGCTTTAACTTTAAATGTTTCATCCCGGGCTGCCTCTTGGCTCTCCCATCTCAAATCGAGAGCGTTTCTGTTTCGTGCATATTTTATGACATAAAAAGATGTCAGCAGAGGAGCGAAAGTTCAGTGATTTCGGGCTCTCCCGTGCAGCGCTCCGGCCCGGCAGCGGCCGCACCTCTCCCAGGAAGGCGCCGGGAGCGCGGAGCACGAGCCGAGCTGTCGAAGGCAGGTATTAATAATCCCCCTCCGTGGCATAGGCAGTAACTACTCTTCCCCGGGATTGTTAGTATTCAGAGCAAGTCAACTTGCGTGGGTCCGTGCATTAAGGGCTCCCTAAGTATGCATTGACTTGATACCCAGTAATGGCTTCTAAGGAGCCGTTATGTAGTGCCGTGTCAATGATCCATGCATTGAGGACTCCCTAAGTACGCATTGACACGATAGACCGGAACGGCTCCGAAGAAGCCGTTACGGTCTATCATGCCAATGATCTGCGGATATTGGCAGTGCCTCCCGCACTTCTGCAGAGACTGTAAAAGTCTCTGAAGAAGCTGTTATGATCTCGGTGGAAGGACCATCAATCAGGTCGATGGCAGGGTTGCGTTTCGCCATTTTTCCACCCTGTCGTTGGGAGGCCTTGTCCTGCTTTCTAGAGTTAGATTCAAAGAACGGACAAAATGTAAAACTGCCCACCCGCAGAGTGGCTCTAGGACTGTGCAGAGATAACTAGGATCGTAATATGACCTCTGGTTTTATTCGGTTTAGGTTTTTAGTTCCAGCTGCCTCCAGCTCAGAGGCCTTGACCAAGTCCCTTCAACTCTTCCTACCTTTGTTTGCTCTCCTCTAGCGAGCATGGAAAGGGATGACATCCTTTGAGTGAAGGTTGCAGTGGGGCTTGGAAAAAGTGAATTTAGAGTAGTTACAACTAAGGCTTGTGTGAACATCTCATCACTGGTGGAGGCTGCTGAGATGAACAAGGTGTGTACATACAATTACGCAATGATTTGGGTTGGAAGGGACCTTAAAGATCATCCAGTTCAAACTCCCTGCCATGGGCAGGAACACCTTCCACCAGACCAGGTTGCTTCAAGCCCTGTTCAGTATCACACCTTTTACACCCAAGCATGGACGCAAAGCTATGCTGAAAGGAAGTCTTACTTCTTAAGTTTTATAAACTCCTATCTATTGAGTTTATATAATTTCCATCCACTCAATTTCTGTGTATTCACATCAGTTCTGAGAATCACTGCTTGGCAGAAGGTCATCTGTATTTTCTATGATGCCAAAACTTTCTATGAAAACACTGTGAACCTCTTTTTCCGTGTCTTCTTTAGTACATGAATATATTTAGAAAATGTTTTAAAGGTGCACCATTGCACAACGAAGTTTTAATTCATGCTAAGTCTATGACCACAAAACACTGCTTAACCAGCTGGTATTGTTTGTGTCTACTTTTCCACACTCTTCCAGGGAAAATTTAACTTTTTATTCTTTCATATTCACTTCATATTTCTGTGGAGGAGAGATGGAGCTATAGTAGAATATAAGTGTATAGAATACTCTACCTACTTCATACATCGGTTAGAACTAGATGATCTTTGCGGTCCCTTCCAACCAAAACCATTTGATGATCTAAGGATTCTCTGATGATAATAAGCCCATTTATGGTATGATCCCACATAATTTAATCTACATCTACATGGTTAAATGTTAGCAGACCGCTGGAGAAAGACTGTAACCATACCTTGTGGAAAGCAGAGATCCTCAAGCAAGAAAAAGTAGAATTACTGTGCAGGATGGAGCACCATAGAGGGGCCTTGTCTGTAGCCAGGCTGGCCTGAAAAGTGTGAGCTCAAAGAAAAAGAAACTGTGCAAAAGGAGATGGAGGAACATTATAGAAGGTCAGAGAGGGTCATGATAAAGGAGAAACTGAGAAGGCAGAGAAGTCTCAGGGAGCAGTGGTTATTAATCCTAGGTACCTCTATCAAAACCTCAAATATTTTTAACTGTATTTTCAGATGTGTGGAAGCACTAGAGTTGTCCAGAGACTGGTACCCCAAACCAGTGATTGTTTTGGCACTGTTAGTAGTCAGTTTGGAGTTGCAGAGTAGCTGTAGCCATCATCATCAGCAAGCAGAGGAGAGAAGACAACATGATATCTACCGAAAACTTGAGACACACGTGAATTTTACCAACACAGCCCTCACTCAAATGCCTTTCAGGTAGAGGAGTGTGCAACATATTCTGGAAAGCCACAACTGTTCCTTGGATAACCTGCTCTCCAAAGGCAAAACTATTAATTCTTTGAGAATGAATCTTTGGGATTTAGAACCTCTTTGGGGTGGCCGTGAAAGCTTATGAGCGCCAAACACCACTGCAACCCAAATTCCATTCAACATCTCCCTCCACGCTGCACACCGCGAATTTGTGTGAAAAGTTGTATTTCCAAAACTAGACAGCTGAAGACTGCTGTCCTTTGGAAAAAAAACCTAAACTTTTCACTAAATTTAATCATCTAGGGGTTTAAACTCTACTGAGAATGAAGACGAATCATTGTTTTACAATGATTCAGACCATATTTCAAGTGCAGTATTTAATGGACGCTTTCAGGTATCTCATGTTATAACGCTGCCCCTGCAACATGTGCTGAGCCCTCGATGTAAAACCTCAAATATTTTTTTCAACCTCTGAGATAGGAACAGGCGTTTGCCTCCTTCCATGTGTATATTTATTAGTAAGAATTTTGCACGGTGTAGTTGAAGCCTGGCAGTTTTTACCAATCGAGGCTTAAGAGGAAAACTAACACAATGTAATGTTTTGTGTCTTTTTTTTTTGTCCATGCAGACCAGTCACTGAAAAGGTGAAAAGCGCTGCTAGAAGTACGTTTTCTGAAATTCAAAGCCTTTTAAGAAAGGTACACAATGCAAGAATACGCAGCTGCAATTTTAAAAAGGCTACTGCTCCTTTAATGCCCAGCTGGTCCTGAGATGTAATAAAATTGACATATTGATTCCTTTGAATTTACAAATGCCTGTTTCATAAACTCCATCTCCAAAGCCTAGGCATCTTTAGAGCACTGTCATTTTTTTCTCCAAATGGATCAATTATGTGCCCACGTAATCCTGTTACCTGTGAAATCCATGCATACTTCTCCCATTTGCTGCAGTTCCCAGGCGGACAAACTTGCATTATGTACGCATAAACAAACAGAGCATTTTCCTGATATTAGGGATTGTTTTCAAAGTGAAAAGCAATCTCCTGGGTCCTTTACTCAAAAAAACCCTCATACATAGTGCGGTGTTCCTCCAAGTAACCTCACTGCTCTATATGTATAATTATTACACAACACAGCAAATCATTAAAAAAACATTGAGTCCCGCTATCTCAAATGCTTCAACTGCAAAAAGGCACCCAGACTTAGCAGCCAGCCCTCATTTTCCTGGTGAATCAAACTTTCCTATTTCTTTCTCAGCTTCTTTATTTCATAATTATTGCCATATCTATAAGGAAATCGTGTTCGTCAGAAGAGTTTCTGCGTGACTTAAATATTGGAAAAGCACCCAAAGCTGCAAACTTTACTGTGGAAGTTTGGGGCTTTTTTATTTTATTTCTAGGATAATTCATCTTTTCATCGTGCTGAGCACCTTTCCATCATTTACACGCACACACAGAGAGTCAAGCAGGCATTAACCTGCAAACCTACCACTTATGCATATAAATGTATCACACATACGACTATTCCTGTATCCTGTGGCATATTATTTGTATGAATATATACCATGCACATAAACACATTTATACACACACACCCCATGCACAATCCTCAAACATAAGCAGAGAAAAAGAGAATAAATGTGTTTTTCTTCTGTGTATGAATTGTTTATAAAGTACCGTGTACATACATAGATATGAATTCTCGTTTCATTCTTTCAGGCTGTGCTGTTTCTGATTTTCAACACTTCACTGGGCAACCAGCAGTTCAGTTACACTACACTTGCCCTGTACAATTTGTCTCTAAAAGGTTCCCAAAATTATGAAACATCCTGTCTGCTGCATGACCTGCTCACCACAGTGCCTCAGCCCGAGGTGCATCCACACATATAGAGAGGATGGCACAGAAAAATATTAGTATATATATATAGATATAGATATAGATATAGATATAGATATATGTTTGATGCTTGGAGCCCATACAAGTGGCCCAATACACCCCTGCCATTGTGCAGGAGTGGGTTTAAAGATAAATGGCTGCATGTTAACCAGATTTGACATGCTGCACAAAAGCAGCCACCTTTGGTCCCATGACACAGCCAAACAGAAAAAACAACAAGCAGTCCTGGCAAAAGATGTCCAACGTGAATAAAAGCCCAACAATTTGTCACATAGTCGTTACAAAATGTTCCAGGCTTTGGGGCTTGCCATGGGACAGCAGCGATAAGACGAGCACAGAAAAATGAAGGCTGGGGGTGTTGGGGTGGCGGAAGAGTTAAAACTCGAGGAAAGCTCCAGCGGTTCCAAAGGGGAAACAAAGAGGATATTTTCATTTGGCTCTTTCTGAAGACACACACACACATACACACACACCAAAAAAAAAAAAAAAAAAAAAAGACGTAATTAATTAAATCAAGAAGCTCAGTTGTTTTGAGAAGTGATTGAAATCTGACATGCAAAGTAGAAATATTTACGTTTACTTTCTATTTTAGGAATCCGCGAAGCTACTTTTCCTTCACTGCACTTCCCCACCACTACAATGGCCATGGCTCAGTTTATCCAGTAGTAAGCACTGCCTGTTTGAGGCCAAATCCTGCTCATGTTTCTCATGGCATTTGGTCTTTCCTCATGGGAACAGGCCCAGAAAACTCCAAAGGTGTGGCTGGGGTTGAGGAATGGCGTATGGCAGCAGAGCAGTACTTGAGCCCCTGCTTTCCTTTGAGTTCACATAAGACAGAAAAGAAAAAGCCCAAACTTAGGCTTGGTTTGATGAGCCTGAATTTCCAAACCAGCTTGATCCTGCAGTTTTCCACTTAAACCAGCCATGGGCATCAAACCCTACTTTGCTGTTCCGTGTCCCCCCAGAGTCACCCAGGTACCCCCACCGACTGCAGTCAGGTCAGGATTTGCACCTACGAGAGTCCACTGGTATTTTGATATATTTTTAGAGCCCCTACTCCAAAATAAGGAGCTCAAATGCACCAGTGCAGCTGCTTGCTAAGCTCCACATAACGGAGCTCACATTGTAAAATACCTTTCAGTCAATAATCATCATTGCTTCAGTGATTACCCTTCGCTTCTTTATATTCAGTGGCAGAAAACTGGGGAGGGGGGGCAGTTAAAAGCAATATCATCCTCTAAATTAGAATAACCAGTTGTATAATAAACTCTGAGATTCTGGTTATTAGGAACATACATTTGTAATTTTCTCAGACAGATTCCTTGGCATCCACTCGCCCTCTGACGAAACAACGAATGATACTTGCTCTTCCTCAGTCCCAGAGAATGGCAGAGTTCTTTGGAGATATTAAGCTCTGCAAACGCCCTGTGAATGAGTTCAGCAGTATTTCCCTGCCTCATAGATGAGGAAAATGAGCACGGTGAGGTTAATTGACTTGCTGGAGAGCACTTGATGCTGCACTCACCTTCCCCAGCTCGGCCAGCGCGGTGCCGGGGCCGGGAGAGCATCTCACCACATATCCACCCGCATCCTCTGCCTGGCTGGGCTGCAGCCTCCTCACAGCATCCCAGCAATCCAGCATGGACCAGCACGGCGTGGCCTTCCCCTTGTCCCTTCATGGGCCTAATCCCTTCGCAGGGGTTTTTGTACGAGTAAATTAAATGGCAACGAATTCGCCTCTGAAGTGCACAGGGCTTATCAAAAGGAAAAAAAAAACCCACAACCAAGTGTCAGCCAGAAGAAAAGTTCATTATTATATGTCAAGGAAAAATTAATAGAAAGGGCTTCAATAGTTAAATTACATGGGTAGATCAGGCTTTCTGCAGGAAGACCTGCTTGCTTTAATTAAAGCATGTTCTGTTCAAAAGCCACGGTGCGCGTGTTTTACAGCAACCTGATACCAACACCTGTAAGTCCCTGCTCAAAAACTCCAACTGTTTTCCCATATTCCAGCCCAGCAATCCATGTTATCGAAAGTCTGAGTTATTTTTAAATGGATGGGGGGACAAGTAAGCCGGGGCTCTCTGTAAAGTCAAGCAGGGGGATGAGGACTGTTCAAATCGTGGAAATGTCAGTTCCAGCAATGTGTGCCTTGGATTACTTTTTTTTTTTTGACTGTCAAGAAGATTTTAAATCTTTAATATCTGTTTGTTGTCAGGTTTGCCTCCAGCTTTTTGTATCTGCAGGTCGTATTTTTTTGTTGTTGTTAGGAATTAGCATTTCTCATTTGCTGGCTGAAAGTTTAGGAGAAAGCACCAAAATGCCGATAAACAAAGTTCATCTCAGGGAAAATCTCTGTATGCATAACCTAGTTAACAATTCTTTCATGGTTGCAGGATGAAATTTGAAATGCATGTTGAAAAAGAGAGTTCCTACAGAAAGCATCAGTACTACCAAGGCTTTTCTAGTGCGCTGTACTAATTTTAAACAAGAAATCATTATGATTTCCATGCTGTATTAGCATCTCTTTTATTTCGTGGTATCTCTGCTGCACTATTTCAACTCGCTGCAGGTTGCTGTTACTTTTTTTTGATACCACATGGTTTAAACACACACCGGAGCTGAAGACATTCGGGATTACTGGGGACTTCAATCAACGTTTCTGGCCTTTGTAAAGGATCTTAGCCAAACATTTGGTGTAGTTAAACTCCAACTGATGCCACGACACACGGAATATCACTCCCCAAAAAGTGCAGAACTGATGCATTGTGCCATCTCTGGCAGCATTCGTTCAGCGTTTGCTACGACTGGGGAGGAAGAAAGATACGGAATGCACGGATTGATTTTCAAATTACCTCAATATTTTGAAAACATTTTCACCTGCATGCTGAGAATGCTAAGAATAGGCAGGAAGGCAATTGTGCATTTGCACAGCCTCCACTGCATTCATTTATAAATTACCTCATCACTGACTGAAATTAACACTGATTCTTACAGGCAATTTCTCAATTTCCAATGCTAATTACATTTTTTTTACTTTTAAATTCTGTACCACCTGTTTTGGGCAAGACATCTTAGGCAGCGCGACCGCATTTAATCACAATTTTAATTAACCGCCCTGTAGATGTGAAAAAGAAGCAATTATAATGTAGATGAATGATGATTTTTCTGCATTAAATTGTTTTGTTTCCCTGGTATGTTGATTGTAACACAGCACACAAATACAGTAACTGTACAATTTTTTTCTATTGTAATTTAGTAATTGTTTTTGGAAAACCAGTTTGGGAATGAGTGACTTCATCTGTTTACAAATTGATTGATACTGTTAACTCACTGATTGCTGCAGCATACATTTTGTATTGCACAGCCTAGCATAAAATATAATTAGGCATGCACAGACTTTGCAGCACCATTTTGGAATCTGAAAATCAACTGTAACCGAAGTGTGTTTTCCTTGAGCATCCTCGTATCAGCCGGGGCTGATGATACGATAATCAACAAACAATGGGCTTTTCCCATCCCGCCGCTGGAAGAAACCCTTGGATTTAATCTGATAGTCTCACGGTGTAAGGGTAAGAGGGTTTTTCTTTTTCAGAATGTGCTTTGCCAGGCCTGGGAGCTGAGGGCTGGCAAAGTCTGCAGCTTGCCCAACTCCCTCAGATCGCTATCGGGAAGGAGCAGGCGAGTGATGGAAAGAAACAATGATGGCAAAAAGAGCCGCGGCTCACAAAACGCGGGGATCGCTCCTGACACGCGTGTGCTGTGGCACCGGCTATCTCCAGCTACACGTTACGGGGGGAAAAGATCTCCATCTGACTCATGGCTGGCAGACGCAGGTCGGCCAAGTTTTATATATATCCCCACGGAGAAGCGCGAGACCGTTCCCGTTGGAGGCAAAGCCGGCTGGCTTTCCCAGGGAGCGAGGTCGCACCGGAGCGCGCAGGGAGCAGATGTGCAGCACTAGCAGCACCTGGGCCTTGGGACACAGTGCCACCACTACCACGCTCTACCGGGGACGGTCCTGCGGGGGGTCTCCCACCCTGGGGCTGTAAATCCCCCAGCAGAGGTGGGATGAGAGGCAGGGACACAGGGAAGGTGCACACTGACATTCACAGAAGAGAGGTGGCAGCTCTCACCCTCCCGATCTCCTGTGCAATCCACAGAGCGAGAAGTCTCCACCAAAGAGGACTTGCCAAGAAGTGAGACACCACAACAGCCTCTGTGAGACCACAGCCCAACCAGATCGGCGATGTCACCCACACTGCACTGAGACCAGGACGGGGCGAGGCAGACCTGGGACTGTCTCCATGGGAGCACAGGGGTCACTGTGATTTGGAGGCAACTTGGGGGGCTCCTGGTCTCATCTGCTGGCCTGCTCGCTTTATAAATATTTGTTAAGAGGGCAGGACATAAAGTCTACTGTTCAGTAGGTGATTTTTGTAAGAACCCAGCTATCCATACATAAAAGGGTCTATTATCTCACTGTGGAAGAGATTTACATGCGTAACTCCCATTAACTCTTATGGGACTTAGGCACGTAAATCTCTTGTGCATCTAGAGAAGAATAGACCACATAAGGTCTTGTGATCTATACTGCTAGTAGGTTTAAGTCCCTTTCATTTATAAAGCTATACAAAAATTAACCATTAAAGCTTATTCTGTGCAAGCTGTCCCCCTACATATATCACCCAGCTCTGTGTTTGAAGTACTCGATGTAAACGCGCACTGAGGAAAGGTACCGGAGCGAGAGAGCCCATTCATTTCAGTTAGTAAAACTGTCATCCCTGAAAGGAAGCAGACTGAGGGCAGGTAGAAAAATTGTACAGGTTTTGCTCAGCAGATTCAATTTCAGATTTAGGCTCTAGACTGCACTGTTTGGAGAAGGAATACTTTCATTTTGCTGAGCGCTCCCTCCGCCCCCTCCTTCCCTCTCTCCCATCCCTACTCACAGCCCTCGAGTGAAGCCCCATGCCCTGGACCAAAGG
This sequence comes from Melanocharis versteri, assembly GCA_013397845.1. Classification (NCBI taxonomy): domain Eukaryota; kingdom Metazoa; phylum Chordata; class Aves; order Passeriformes; family Melanocharitidae; genus Melanocharis; species Melanocharis versteri. The sequence goes on along the minus strand of VZTG01006970.1, from coordinate 1,064,253 downwards.
ACCCTGAGTGGCTGGAGCAATACAATCTTTGCACAGTCCAACTAAGATGCTGCATCTACCAAGGAAAAAGAAATAAATCTTTTATTCCATAAACTTGTTTAAGCTGAAATGTTCATCGGTAAGCCTGTAAAAGTGGGAACATCTGTGCTCCTGCTGGGATTTGATGTCTCACAACAAACCTTTCCATAAGCACTTTGTCTCTGGTAGGAGACAAAGAGGAAAATACCTGATCCCTGGCCTCAGTTGGGCAGCTCCTTCTATCTTCACGCACTGACCTACTGAGCATTCCTCCCAGCAACGAGCTGCCTCCCAGGGCTACCTCCGCCATGGAAGCTGCCTAACTAATCTCTTAGCAAACACTTGCAGCAAACCTGAAGGGAGTTTAGAAAGGCGACTAAGAAGAGGAGAAAAAAACCCAAAACTTTCTCCAGATGAAGCCTGCGGCATCTCTAAGAAAAGAGAACCAAGCCTAAATATAGCTCCACGTGCTCACATTTTCTCTTGATGAACTGCTGAGATACAAAGTTGTGGCCACCTAATGAACATAGAGAGATATATTCTAATCTTAATCCGGTTTCCTGCTCCCTTCCACAAACCCAGCTGTCTTTCTGCCTGTCAATAGTCCCTTGACTATGCTCACAGGTATTTGCAAGACACTGCTTTTATCCCAGCAACACCGCTGGGATGATATGGCACCGGAAAAGTCCATCCCGCGCCCTGCCTGCACACGGGGTAACCTCTCCTTAGGAGCTTATAAGAAAATCCACTGTTGAAATAAATAACGACTCTCAACAAATGATCAAAGAAGAAATAAATCTTTTACCCTTCTAAGACTTTTTAAAACTGAAATCCCATTTTTTAACTGGATAACAGTTAAGAGGCTACCGGCCACCTATTTTTCTGGGAGCTACATTTTAAGCATTTACCACATGGGTGTTGGGCAGGCAAACGAATCTGTGGTTCCTGGGAGCAAAAGCTTTTAAAATAAAGTTTGTGTGTAGTATATGAAAACATATTGTTTGGAATTTAAGTTCTAATATCTAGGAATAAACAGAGCATTAAATCAAGCAAAACTGTGACAAGGCCAATATGCACATGGATGATGCCAGCGAGGCATCTCCAGCCCTTTGTTCACAGCTTAACAAAACTGTGCCGTCACACCACTTTAGCTCAACAGTGCCTGTCGAATGGGCATCAGCAGATCAGCCAATGCCTGTCACACACACAGCTGAAAAACTGTTTGAAAGCAAGGCTTACTTTAGCACAAGTCTGGTAGGAAAAGTGAGAGGGATTTTTAATCATCTGGTAAAGACTACAGATATATATTTAGGGGGAAAAAATATATGTATTGTCAGGTTTCTTCCTCAGGAAAGTAACACAGTTTTGCTCTTTTTCACCTCTAAGGAGGGAATGGGTCTTGGTGGTGTTGCCTGTTCCTTGGTGTGCTGCTCCCTTGCACGCTACATCAGATTTGGAATTATTTGCAAATAAGTAAAATTCATTCAGAGTGGGAGAGGTGTCACAGGGAACGATCCCGATTTGTCCAAAAATCTATTAAAAATTAATTTTCACGTTGTCCTGCTTGGAGACCCCCTCCTCCCTGTGACAGAGGATAAATGAAATAACATATTCAAGGAAATGTTTGTTTTGATTCTTTGCAATTATCTTTGCAAATGAATGTCTCTCTGCGTTGGGGTTTTTTTGTTGGGGTTTTGTTGGTTTTTTTTTTAGCTGATCAAAATATGTTTTCATTGGTACTAACAACCTTCCCCGCCACTTCTCTCAACACTCCTAGTGCAAAACACGACGCCGCTCCGCAAAGAACCGCAGCAAAATAAGCCTGTTAGCGCCAGCAACTTCAGCTCGGCACTTCTCTCTTTTCCCCAACACTTTTTCCCCCCCAGTTTATGGGGGTTTTGACGCACACCCCCTCCCCAGCCGGCCTCCCCGCGGCTCCGGGGCGGGCTCCCAGCGCTCGGCCCCTCGGTGGCGGCTCCGGGTGGGACTGGGGGGCCCGGGGGTGCCCGGGGGAGCCCGGGGGAGCGGGGGGCGGCAGCCCCGGGTGCTGAGCCCTCTCCCCCTGCCTGCCCGCCGCTGCTGTCAGCTCGCTGCCTGCACTTTAGCTGTCTCTTTCCCAGTCCCTACCCTGTCAGTTTCTGGGCTGCCAATTTCAACTTGAAGCTTGACTGGGCTGATTTGATGCAAATACCTCCAGGGAAAACCCTGAAACTGATGAACAGTTATGTCAAGTCGATTTTGCACCATCGGGAAAAGGTAACCTCTGCGAGAAAAAAAAACAACAAGGTTAAAGAGACAAGGGCTTTTCACGTGTAATACCACTGCTGCACATCTCGTTCACTGTTTACCATCCCTCAGAAATTGTAACTGTCAGAATTAGTCCTAATTGCAGATGCGAAAGCTGCCATTATAATAAAAACAGAGGCAGTGCAGGCATTAAATGTAGCAGCCTAATTTGTGAGACTACTGAAAAGGTAGAGTAAATGAATATTTCATTACTTTAATTACCAGGGACTACTCTTTTCTTGCTGTCTTATGATAAGTGTTGCTGTAACTAGCAACAGCAAACATCCACTAAAACATAAAGTGCAATAATAGTACTGCTGTCAGGATCGCTGCTTTAAAATACGAGCGGGAGGGGGGGAAGGGGGAAATATAATGGTTTATCTATTTCTTAGAGATCCGCAGGAGTAGGAGATGGAAACTCGTTTAACGTCAAAAAACAAAGAGGCGAGTAAACAGGTTTTAGTCAAAGAAAATAATGACCCGGAGGAGGGGAGGGGTGGCGGCGGGGTGGGGGGGAGCTGAGGACACACTTGA
>VZTG01006970.1:925695-1048533 GCA_013397845.1 Melanocharis versteri | reverse complement strand
TCCCTGGCGGTTCCCCCCCCGGCGGGGTCCCCCCGCCCGCCCGCGGAGGCGGCCAGGGCCGCGTCCTGCCGCGCACCGGCCCGCGCCCAGCCCCGCTGCGGGCTCTCGCCTCTTGCGCCGGGGAAAACTTACCCTAACATAAAGCCTAGAAACTAAACTCTGTTCGGGTACTGCAAATAAGCTCCCGGCTTGTTTTGGTGCGGTTTTATTTTTATCCTTAACGCGTTTCTTTGGGGGCTTTTTTTTTTTTTTTTTTTTTNNNNGTGGGGGTTTTTTTTTTTTTTTTTTTTTTTTTCCTCCCTCCGTTTCATTTCAGCACTCATCCAGGTTATTTGAATAGTCAGCTAAATCTGGTGAAAAAAAAAAAAATCAACCAAACGTGCTGAGATCTTACAGTCTATCTGTTTTGTTCACAGATATGGATCAGGGGTGAGATGGGCTCTTTTCCTGGCTCTGCTCTTTCTTGGAAGTAGCTGGATGAGCAGAGAGACAGCGTGGACGAGTAACGCGTGGGACTGAACTTCAGGGAGGTTACAAGTTTTTCACCTTTTTCAAGTATTAAAATTAAAATAAAATTGCATATAGAAAAAAAAAAAAAGAAGAAGCCCAGACTCCACCTTTGCACTGAAGGGATTGGTTATGCAAATATGGAAGGGGTTTCCTGGCAAATACAGCTTTCTACTGTATGGTTAATTAAATCATCACTCAAAAGCCTTCCAATGTGACGCTTCTGTCGTAATCCAATCAGGTTACGTAGGTCCTAAACAAGAAAGATATTTTCCACATCTGGAAGTCAGCAATTTAGCAAGTACTGCACATTATTAACCAATTCAGAGCCCACTTCCCAGGGGGATAGTTTTTTCTTTTTTTTTGAAGTTTAAGTGTTCTTAACCAACGCTCTGCCGGTTTGTTAATCAAAAAGCCGGTTTACACCTCACGTAATCGAGAAGTAATATCGAAGTAAGTAAAGGCAGCCCGAGCCGGGGATGCTGAGCCGAGGCGTTCGGTTGCAAAGGGGGCAGATCCGGCTGAGGCTCCAGCCGCTCGTGCCCAGCTCCCAGCACAGCCCACAGCCGTTCCTTCCTCCTGAAGGAGCTCGAAATAATCTCGGTGCAAAGAGAAACTTCGCGTCTTGCCCACTCGCACGGTCCTTTCCCAAGGTGAACGTGGGGCTGCCCAAAGGGCTGCGTTCAAGAGCTGCGAGGCAATCTCCCTGCTCTGACAAGAGTTCAGCCTATTCCAGCACTTAATTTTGATTTTTCTTCTCCCGCTCCCGAAGAAAACCGAAACAAACGGCACGCTGATCCCGCACTGCACTTTTACTTCCATTAAGCTTAGATAAACTGCTCTTGAACTGTGCGTTGAGCGTGTGCCTAAAGCGAGAAGTGGAGGGCGAGCAACAGCGGTGGGATCGCGCTCCAAAATGGTCCTGCTCAGGGAACACCTTCCTGACGGTTCAGCATCGCAGAGGAAGGAAGGGACCCCCCCTCTCTCCCCTCGCCCCCCCGCAGGGTGTCTTTGCAGCTCATCACAGCCACCGGGATCCGCCTGGGATTTTTTTTTTTCGGTCATCTCTCGGTTCGACCGGAGTGGGTGCCCCTGTGAGATGCGGGGGAGGCAGCGCACGGGGGGGCTCCGGGTAGGGGCATCCAAATCCCCTCCCGGGCTGGGAAGTGGCAGCTCCGGGTGTCCCCCTGCTCAACCCCGAGCTGCAGCGGAGCGGGGAGGGAGAGGCAGGCTCCGGCCGTCTGCTGCCGCTGCAATCCCCAGCTAAGCAAAGGTGGGAACGAGCTGCCCTAACCTTTTTAATTATTATTTTTATTTATATTTCTTATTTTTATTTCTATTTCTAATTTTTTTTTTTCTCCCCCCCGCTACGAGTCATCATGGCTTTGTTAAAAGTTTTCTTGCCGCTATTCTCTGAATGCCAGCATGATTTTCCTGCAGGATGCATGACTTCTCCATGCCTAAATGTACCTGTAGACACAGGGACGTATCACACACACGCAGAATGATGATATCTTAATGAAATATATAGCACAGCGCAAATATCCTGAAATCAGATTCAAGTATTATTAGTTTGAATTAGATCCTCTCAGATCCAGAAGGCACTGCCTATAAATCAAGGGCAGTCTGGCAATTCCTTAAAGAGCTAAACTGAATTTAGATGCATATGATAAAAAGAAAGGAAAAGAAAAAAGTGAATGCTAATTACTGACTTGCTCGGTTTCCTCTCACCCACATTTTCTAGGAGAAAAAGGAGAAAACCTAAAAACCAACCAACAAGTCCTCAAAATAAATTAATCCCGTTACAAACTCCTTACATATTGTTCCTACATTTCCAGATTACAAAACGAGAGGATGAACTGGAGATTACGAGAGGCTGTAGCCTGACTCGCAATAGGCAGGAGTGCTGTCGATGGTGTATCAATAAAATATATTTATCTGCAGCCACGCTGAAAAACAAATCCTCAGAGCGTGTGATGATGCTCGAGGGCTTTAAGAAACATGTTGGCATTGTCAGATAATCCCTATTCATAATTTTGCTGGCTGTTCTTTCAGCCCTCAATCTCACAGTTTCCCCAGCTCTGGAGTGCCTCAGCAGGGTTTGCATCGGAGCGATAAAGCTGCTCGGATCTTCGCAGGACTGACAGAGCACCCAACATTATTAGATGTTATTTTAATGTGAGATGTGAGGGTGTTTGTTGGGGTTTTTTTTAATTTTTAATTTTTGGACACTGGACATAAACATTTAGCAATCAGCTAAGCCCTTCTGAGATGGAATTTAACCTTAATCCAGGCGATGATTTCCTGCCCGGCTCTGAACTAATAACGGGTGTGCAGCTTCTTTAGGAGATGGAAATAATGACAGGCTATAGATCCTGCCTTTATTGGGGTGGTGCTGGCAGCCCAGATTCCAGTCCCTGCTCCATCAGCATCCTCGTGCAGATCCTATTCCCTGCTCTATATAAAACTTTTGCACATCCTATCCCCCCCACCCCATCAGTTTAAAAGCAAGCAGAGCCAAAATATCCTCACAAACCCCAGCTCCTTCCTTGTGTACAGCTCCCAGCACTGTGGCTTGGGGATAGTTTTAAGGGCAGTTCTCTGAGCACAGGTTTTTCCTCTTTTCCTCAGGTTTTCCTACGTGGAAATGCCACAAGTTGAGATGAGGGTGGCCTGATCCTGGTGCAGACCTGCCTGGTTAAAGCCACAGGAGAAGCAGTCTTACCTCCAGCCCCTCGGTGGGTTTCGTTTGTCCACCAAAACCCCTCGTGTTGAACACAAGCCCCTTGGAGATGACCCCGTGTTCCCATCCCTGTGTGGATTTGCAGGGCCAGCCAGGGGCAAATCCTGCTTCCAGGAACAAACCCTACCATGAAAAAGGGGTTGTGCAGGGAGAGACCTCCCTGAAACCCCCAAGCACCCAGCTCTGATTGAGAGGGGAGGTGACCAGACACCGAGAACAGCTTTGGGGCACAGGCCTTGGAGGACCTGAGCCTTCTGCTGAGACCTTCTGCCGTGGTGGCTTTGTGGGGACCTGGTGGCACGGGCTGAGGGGATGATTCACGGCCTTATTTATCTTGGTGTGTTTGCTTTTTTCCCGGTGGAGGATGAGTAACGGGGACTGTGTTTTCTTGCCCACCACATGGAAGGAGGAAAACTGAGGGAATAGCAGCAAAGATGTTCTGGCTGATGCGTTTTGACTAATACATTTTAGAGGCTTGTGAAGACAGAGGTTTAACACCCCTAAATACACTTTAGCTGCTCTGAGGCTTTTCCTTCATGCCTTTCATAGCCAGAACTCTCTACTATTTTCCCCAAAGTGTGGAACCCTTCCCACATCAGGGATTAAACATCCCCATGCAGGGGACCCAGATGAGATGTGTCCACTTGCAGCCAAGCCTGGGGAGAGCATCCTTCCCTCCCCACAGCCCTGCTCCACTGAGGGAGCTGCTGCTGCAAGATTTGGGATCCCTGTGGGCTCTGGCTGCTTCTCATGCTCTGATCTCTGGGGTGTAGAAGATGTCCTTGCCTTGAGAAAAAATTCTGAGGTTGGAAAAAAACCACAAATCAAACAAAAAAAGATGTTGGGGGGATTATTTTCGGCAGTCACCTGTGGTAGCAGAGGATAAGACAGGCTGGAATAATTTTTGTGAGTGGGGAAGGCCCCATGTGGGCCCAAGGTGCTACTGGATACTTTTGCTCAGTACAGGTGTCCCTATAAACTAAGATTTAGAAAGCAAAGCCTTTATTTTTTTTCCAATTTCCACATGGAGGAGAGGGCACGGAGGAGAGGAAGAAAGGGTCAGGGAATGACTCTCCCCCCACCCGCTGATGAGGTATTTGGGAAGAAACCTTTTGAATCAACATTCCCAAAGTTTTCGAGTTCCTCTGCGGAAAACCCATGTAGGGATAGGATACGAGCCAAAAGCAAGGGAAAAGATTGTCTGGCTTTAATTTATCTATCCCTGGGCATTTCTAACCAGCAGATCACTGTAATATTTGATCTTGTGTGAGTCCCTGAACGTTAAAAGTGAATCTCCTCATATGTTTTTGTTAATTTTGTCATTTATAAAGCTGCTTCTGACAGCCTGGAGCTGCTCAGCTGCCATTCACAACGTATGTCTGTGTGTCTGCAGCAGGGGAACAGCATCCACAGGTCCCAAAATTTCTTCTCTCGTTGGGCAGAGAGCAGTGAGGAACGAGCATCCTCCATCCACTGTCCCACACTGTGAGCTGGAGATGCTTTTCCTTCTCTTCTGAGATCAATGCTGAAGTTCAGCCACATTTCTTGGCTCAGTTGGCAGCGATTAATATTCACGGCTCACTTTTGTTTATAGTTGGTTGTTTACTATGTTGAATTTTTAAAAACTTGTTAGAATGCAATTGAACACAGATTCAACAGTATTTAGGCTTGAAAAATAAAGATGCATTAGAAAGATGCCTATTATGCTTCAGAATTATTAATTGACGTTTTTATGATGAATAATTAATCATTTGAATAATTTTCGTATCTCTGATCTGAACACATATTTGCATATCTAATGTCTGATTTTAAATGTGGTTTCTTCAGTTGCATTCTCCCAGGACAAAGACACAAAGTAAGTAACATCCTAATGCAAAACTTTTTTTCTTTGCACTTGTAAAAGTATGTTTATTGAAATGCAAGGTCCTATCTAGTTATGAAGCTGTTAATAATCTATGCATGACATATATGCATTAATAAGGTGGCGAATCCTCTGGATATGAGCATATTTAGGCCTCATTTTCTTATATACGGTGGTGAGGTCCCCTGCAATGCACACACGTTACCTAAACCCATGTGGGGTTGAGCTAGGAAACCATAAAGAAATATCTCAGATACACAGTGTTCCTGTCTTGTTTATATGACACCTAGTGAGAAGACCAAAGGTTGTTTCAATTTGAGGTGTTTGAAACATCAAGAACTTTTAATATAAATTCTTACTGCGTCCTCCCAGTGAGCCAACATCAGTATTTTCTTGATATATTTTAATACAGCTAAATCATAGCCCTCAAGAGCCCACCTCGCTGTAGCTGGTGGTGATAAAGGAACAACAGAAGTGCAGATCAGTTACAAGTTGGTCAGCAAAGGGGTGCAAGGGGTGGTGATTGTTGTGCAACCCCACTCGGCGTTGGGCTGGTGTGAGCACAGCTCAGCCACAGAGGGAACAGAAAGGAGGAAGGGGCAGCTGGACAAAACCCAGAACCCGAAAGGTAGAAAAATTAAATAGAGGAATGAAAGAAGCAGCCTTTGCTCCACTGCCTCTGGCCATGGGTTAATTGCTACAGCCATACTGCCCGCCTGGCACCCAAGGAGTTGCCTTCACTTCTGTGAGAATTTGATTTATTAAGAAATTAAAGATTTGGAGAATTTTATTTAAAAATACAGGGAGCCCAAATATTGTGTGTATAGCCTGTTGGCTCCTTGATGTCATACTGAAGAACTAAGGTGATGGTTGCTCTAGAAATATCTAAAATTGATGCACTATTTATATTTAGCAGATTAGAGAAATTACGCCAAAATGGAGGCACAAATTCATCACAGAGTTTAAATTTCCTTAGCACCATTAATACAAGGAACATAGGACATATGCAACCTAAAAAGAAAATAAAAGCTTTTAATATCTTTTTTCTTTTCACACCAGGTAGTAAAAAATATGCCCAAAATAGATATATTTTTTATGGTGGAAGTATATTATATAGACTATGGTAATGTAGTGGGCAATATCTGACAGACAGATACTGCATAAAGAAACTGTGAAACGCAGTTCTCAGAACAGGCTGAAGTTATACTGAATAGGATGTTTAGCAGTTGCATATGCTCAGTGATAACAGATTCTTTTTTTCTTTCTTTTTCCCTTTTTTTTTTTTTTTCCTAGAAGGGGTTGAATTTGCAAGAGCAAGAGTGTTAAACTGGAGCAACCCTTGTCACATGGAGGGCTGAGCTCAGAGCCCAGTGGCCAAAACTGCCACTGCTTTGGCCATCAGGGTGGTGGCAATGTCAGCAAGCTCTTTGCAAAAGGACGAGGTGGGAATCGAGGTTAAACCTCTGCTTTTTTGGTTCTAAAAGCAGGAGAGAAAGCAAACACCCCTGAGATGCTCCCACAACTCTTTGTAAAGGGAGGCATCCCTTCTGGGGTTGGGGTCACGCAGCAGCAGTTCTGGGGTAAAGGTGTCCAGTGCTGAGAATCCCAGAACGGTTTGGGTGGGAAGGAACCTGAAAACTCATCCCATTCCACCCCCTGCCATGGGCAGGGACACCTTCCACTATCCCAGGGTGCTCCAAGCCCTGTCCAACCTGGTCCTGGACACTTCCAGGGATGGGGTGTCGAGAACATCGTCCAAAGCCCCTCAGATGTTGTCGTACCTTCATGAGATCAATGGACAACTTTGTGCAAGATTTATTAACAAGGAGATTCTTTTTGTTTGGCTTTAGGCTGAATGGCTAATATACATTCTACAGTTACACAGTAGCCCCTGTGCTACATGTTTGGGACTAGATCAAGTTTCCTCTTCCCTGGCTTTCTTAGTGTCACCCTACTTTTCCCACTGACTCCTGATTAAGTTCATAGAGGTGAAATTAGCAGCAAAGAGTCTGGGTGCACAGCTGACATTCTGATGTCCATCCGAAAGTTTCAGAGTTGATCGATTGCCCCAATTATTTCTTATCAACACCCCAGGGAAAACATGTTTTTCTTCAGGAGATTAGCTGGATATTTTAAAATCTACAGGAACACAAGGGTTACGAAGATATTTAGAATATCCTGAATGATTCGAAACAATTAGCCGTTGCAGCAGCGTAGTTTCCAAAGAAATTCCTTGTGTACAGAATTGCCCAATATCTGGGAAACTGCTGCCGTTCTGCGGGTGGCTGCTGGCTGGATCAGATTCCAGGAGAAGCAGAGGCACAACGCAGCGACTGCTGCACACCTAAACTAGATTTACCCAGGAGCTGGCAGACATCCCCTTCTTCAGGGGTGGCATCGGACTTGCCAGGTCTTCTGTTTGCTTCCCTCTGACTATCAACATCATCTCCAGCCTGTCTGTGGATAGAGGCTTGGCCAACTGGCCCCTTTCCAAGCCCAAATCTTAGACTCTGGGTTATTAGAGCTGTCAAAAACCGGAGAGATATTTTTTTTCTTTTCCCTTGCAATCAAAGTGTTCTCCATGTTGTCACTCCCTCCCCGATTTATTTTTTAAAAATGTTTCTTGGGAAATCTCCTGACTCCTCTCTGGGTCATGTGAGGTGTTCCAGGTCAGAACTGCATTAAAGGTACCAGCAGTTGGACAAGTTGTTTCCCTCCATAGATGGTTTTAGGTGCACGTACACTCCTACCAATGCTCCTTACTACATCTCTTCAAACTTGCTCCAGGCAGCATCTAAACTATTTTAAACCTTCCCATCCTTTTTTAACACACATCAGCTACCCTGCTTCAAATCTCTGACAAGGATGTGAAAACCGCAGTGTCAGAACAACTGCTGCTCTCTTCTTGGATTCTGACAAGCAACCTTCAACCTGAAACCCTCTAAAAATTGCTATTTTTGTCTTTTTTATGTTTTTTTTTTTAAAAATTCAGAAGTGATTATATTGACTGCATTCTTCCCCCTTGTTCTGACAGGTTGGAAATGGGTCCAAAAAAGGCTCCAGGCAGAATGTGGGAATACGGTTTGATGTTCACCAAGAGGGTCCACGTGTCAGTGGGTCCACCTGCCAGTGGGCCTACCACAAAGAGGTTGTAAATGGGTGTGACTGCCCAAATTCTGGGCTAGGGAGGAAGCAAAATGGTCTCTGGAATAATTCTGGCAGCCTGGGTCGGGTTGCTGTGAGCATTGATATCCTTGGCTTCAGGAGCTAGGAATTGCAGCTCTGTGTGCCTGTCTCCTGTCCCATGGTTTGACTGAGCCATGTCCCACAAATAAAGATACTTGCGTGGACCCAGCTCACTGCACATATTAAGTGTGATATTAATTTGTTGCACAGGCTGCTTTGATGGCTCAATGGGCTGGTGCTGAGGCTCAGGGCAGCCAAGTCCACCCTGGATGACTTTGTAGCTCATCCACACCAACAACTCTGCTGGGGTGGCTCTCTGTGTGCAAGATCTCTTTCCTCACCAAGCAGAGAAAGGGCAGAAGCGGTGAAACCCAGGGAAAAGAGAACAAATCCAACCACAGCACAGCCTTGGATATCTGCTGTTGGGGCAGCTGAGTGCCTGGGAGAGCTCCTGTGCCACCACCACCCACCAGCTGTGCCTGGCCACGATGATTTTCCCTATGCCAAAGCCTGCCTGGTGGTGGCACTCATTTTTGGGAGGTTCGTGCCTGGAATTTGGGGACAGGAATTGGTGGGGTGGCATTTCGGAGGTAGGAAGCACAGGGTAAAAAGCCACATCTGATATTCAGTGTTGGAAAGCAGATCAGGTTGGAGGTGGGAGCAGCAGGGAAAGCCACGCTGATCCACACACAAGGAAGGCAAGCTCTGCCTCGTAGGGAGAAATACAGAGCAGAGACTGAAAACACTGCAAATATTTGTTCTCATTGTCAGATGTTTCTATAAAATCTGTTGTTACTGAATCACTGCCGAAGTTACGGAGCATTTAAATAAGCAGAGGGTGAAAAAAGCTAAGTCTAATTATACGTTTCGTGCCATTTACAGAGGTTTCCAGGGGATTTTCTTTTAATAAAAGTGCACTGCATCAAAAGGAATAAATCCTACAATTTTGTTATTTACAAATCAGCTGTGTCTGCCGTGAGCTGACAGACTTATCCTCCATCTTACACCCCTCTCTCCATCCCAAAATGCACCCAGTACACTGACATTTATATCAATACTCTTCAAGTATCTCTACACTATTTTATGCCCCTTATGTTGGTAAGCAAACAGATCAGAAGAAAATCATCACAAAGGCATAAAAAAAATTCTGAAAGAAAAATACAGAGAAAAAACCCCATAATGTTGGAAAATGAGCAACATAGATGTTTTCCAGATGAAAAGAACAAGTGCCTTTTGCACCCCTGCCCACCGATTCCTGAAGATTTCAAATCGGAAGCCTGGCTGGAGATATGACGTAATCAATTAGTTAAAATGATTTACTAACATAAAACACAACCCTCTTTCGATGATTAATTTTTATCCCCTTCACATTTTTTTTTCCCCCTCCACAACCACTCTGCCCCTTTCTGACTCCAGATTATTTAGCAGTTGACTTCGGTGTACAGAGTGTTGCATATCAATCCCCGGGACCAAAATATGCCACTCATGTTTTCCCCGCTATGTAATCTATGGATGCAGCACCTAACCCTGCAGCCCTCCTCTGTGCTTCAGAGAGAAGGGAGATGTGCTGAATCAAGTTGTTGAGGCTGCACTTAGAGCTGAAGAAAACATGAAAAAACCAAGAGGCCGCCTTTGTTCTCGCCCAGCTCGGCCGCTGCCACGACGCAGGAACACGTCAACTGCTTTGGTAATCAAAACTCCGCGTGCAAAAGATACCAGGAAAAGAAAGAAGTGAAAAGAAGATGGTTCCTCACGAGTGTGAAGGTACCATGCGTGTATTGCACAGGCTACAGATGCTTTTTGGAGGCCTTGGGCCTGCCTTGCAACAGCCCTGCCATGGCAGGATGGGCCTCTTCCCTCAGCAGCCGCCGTCCGTCCAGCCAAATTGTATGATTGCTTTGTGATATGGATATATGCAGACTGGGGGCTAAATTAAGGACATTAAACTCAATTTCCTTAAGATAGGAGCCAGATTTTAATATTGCAGCTGTCCAGAGGTGAAAGGGTAATGAGGACATGAGGAATTCCTGGACAGGAAAGGGACACTTGGCCCAACAAGTCTGTCCCCCTTCAAGTTTATTACAACACACCTCCCCACGTTGTCGATATATCCTCCAGCCCTGTCTGCCTGTGTAAACATGTCTGGCTATCTCTTCTGTTCATTAATACTTCAGTTCACTCCGTGGTTTTATTTGACATAATGCCTACTACGCTGTGAATTGGATCCTCTGCAAGAATTCACTGTTTATTCTTAGACCTTTCATTTTTAATTGGCATAATCTGCTTTTTTTTTCCCCCTTTTTAAACTCACCAGATACAACCACTACCTCAGCCCTCAACCTAATTATGAAAATATTAATGTTTAGGTATTTTTAAAAAATTATTAGGCTCAGCTTTCATTTATACAAAGCATCTTCAACAGCCGGAAACAACAATTGCTTCATATCTTACTCCTATTTCAGTCACTAAAGTTCTTCTCTGGAAAAGGTGATCAGAATTGGAATTACTGGAGAAAAATCTATCACGTTCCTTGTGTGATAAGAGCCCTTTTGATTTGCAGGCAATCCTTTGCTGGAGTGTCCATATCACACTTTATTTATACTGAATTGGCATTGATTCAAAATTGATGTTTGACAGATTCAGTACAATTTTTAAGGTGGAGCAGGACTTTTGGGAGTCAAGTATTAACATAAAATGATCTTGTAAAGTCAAGAAACAGCCTTGAAAGCTGATGGGAGGAAAAAAAGCTCCCGAGAAATTGGTACCATTACAAAGATTTCTAACTGCTAACTGGTCTCCCTTTGCTAAAAAACCACCTCCCTTTAAATTTTCTGCTTGCAAAGTTGAGAGGGAATTAGCATACAGATGCTTCCTCAGACATGTGAAAAAACCTGGGTCTTTCCTTTCCTCTGAGGCAACTCAAAGGAGAATGTCATTAAAGCTCTCAACACAAACCGTGGGGGAAGAAACACAAGCCACAGATAAACCTGAGTGATTTTCAAATTTCAAAGACTGATAGGCTGGTGAAATAAAAACACTCTGGGTGAAGCATGAAGTGGGAAGCAGGCAAAGTATATTACTGTGATGCAAGACCAAGAAAAGACTCTTAAATTTGTTGTTTAAGTGCATTAAAATTCCAGAAAACCAATACATTAACAATGATTTCTGATATCTAGCCATGCCCACTTGCTTAGGGAAGCAGCTTGCTTTTACGGTGAATAGAAAGTTTGATTTATTTATTTATTTAGAGACTTTCCCCTGAGAAAAGAGGCACTGCTAGCAGAGGTTGTTTAGGGGAAGAAATTCTGCACCCTGTTGAGAAACACTGAGGTTTTATTCAGGAACTACGATGGCAGTGCTGGGTGGACAGGGAACTTTGAGAAACTTGGAAACGGAAGAAAAATTAGAAATCTCTTGGTTTCAGGCAGGTGAAGAAAGAGTTATGACAGAAATGAAAACATGGGCATGCAGCTGGTTAAAAGAATTAATCAGTAAACAGTATCTGAGAGACACAGAAAGCTTCAGGTTTGTATCCAGGATCCACAGTGATAAAAATCACCTTGTAAAAGTCTTAAAAATCCAGCCTTACTGGGGAGCTGGTGATCCAAAGAGGAGTTGAAAATGCCACTTTAGGCCTGGACAAAGGCAATGAGGGATGTAAAAAACACTTCTCATGGAATCTCTTGGGCACTCGCAGCTTAAAATCCCTTGGGTTTTTTATCTTTTTAAAGATACTGGTTCGAAAAAGTGGAAGTTAGTGCAGTGAGCACCACAACATTAGACTGCTTCTTGTGAGGATCCTTCCATAAAGATATTAAAGGAATAATTGGTAAAATATGTGTAATGATAAGTAGAAATTTTAATCTTTGTACAGGTCTTATAAATCCTCATAAGGCCAAACATTTTCAGTCTTGCTGTTGAAACAAGATCCATTAAAATAAGTGAAGTAGATGTGGCAGTAAAGCCAACAGAATTTGGATCTAGCATTGAGCAAGTTGTTTGAAGAAATATGGATGCAAAAGTTGATAAAAGTAGTAAAGTCATAGGAACAGAGCCCGTTCTTAGATGCTGCTGGTTTAATTTAAATACCTGGTGAAATTCTGTGTAGTTATCAGAGAACAAAATGAAACTGAAAATTCTTTAGTTAACATCGGATGCTGGAGTGGATCCACTCAGCCCTGTTCAGCAACTTTTTCATTTCATTTTTTCATCAAAATTTATTGGAGGACATATCCTTCTGTCAGGTGAAGGACCTATCCACTGGACTGGAGCCCTGTTCTTGGGTTTTTTGCCTCTGTGACAGATTATTTTCATGTACTGGGAAATAGGCAATACAAAAAAGGCCACTGGGAGTGAGGCCCAGGGTCCCCAAAACCTCTCCAAATTTTAGGACACATCCCATTTTCAATGACCACACTGAAAGCGACTGCAAGTTGTGTTTCCCAGTGTGGAGACACTTTTGTAAGTAGGATTTGGGAGCCATAATTCCTTTGATATTTCTGAAAAAGAACCAGGAGGGCTGTCGAGCTTCTCCAACACTGCCCTGAATTGTGGCAGCACAGAAATGAACTCTGAGGCTTTTGTCCTGTCCCCCGGTCTGCTGAGCTTTTCTGGCCAGATCTGCCACCCTTGGGGCAGAAAGGGACTGCAGTCCTCCAAAACCATGTGGGACTTGGGACCAAGGGACACAGGATTGGTTTTGTCATCCTTACAGTAAAGCAGAATCATATTCCTGGGATAAAAAGTTTTACCCAAACACTTATCCATTAAATTGGGATAGGAAAAAAGGTGGGTTGATTTTTATGTTTTTTGGTTTGTTTTTTTTTTTTTTAATTTCAAAAGATTTTAATCTCCTCTAAACTCCCCATCTCCCAAGGATTAAAAGACTCAAAGCATCTTCTTATCTATCCCTCCCCTTTTGCTGTGATTCCAGTTGTTCCCTGAGCTCTTCCCCTCTCTCCAAGCAGCACCTGGCTTTCCCTCCGTCCCATTCCATAACACCCTCCACCGATTTCTTCCCGCTCCTGTGCCGACGTGGAGCTAGCTTTCACATTTGGCTCTGCATGAGGAAAACCTGTTTACTTTGCTCTCCGAGCCCTGGGCTCCGGCGCAGCGGCGATGCCGGTGCTGCTGATGCTGCATTTGCTGCTGATGTGGATCTGGCATTTCTAGCCCGAGTGAGACAATTGCTGCTCCAGCCCCCGTCACTTTTATGTCCCCGGCGCGGTTTGATACGCTACCTTTGATATTCTGATCGAATTCTTTTACATAGATTAGAGACCAGACAAGCTCCTAACCTGACCGAGGCACTAGCCTGTATTGACTGCCAATCTCTAAGTCACTCGGTGAATGCTGTTTGCAGACTCTTATCAGTTCATTAAAGTTTGTTATCATTTATGCGGTGGCTCTGTACCTTGCTGGTAATCTCCAGTGTAGGATCTTATCTAACCCTCTTTTGAAAGTCCAGGCATATTGTATACCATCCATAGGATTTTTCTTGTCTACCTTGGCAGGGATAGCTTTGAAAAATTCCAACAAATTATTTGAGCAAGATTTCCTGCTCATAAATCCAGGTTGGTTGACTCTACTCAAATTAGGATTTTCAGTGTGTTTCCTCACTAAATCCGGCAAAACCGTTCCTATTCTGTTTTTCATAGCTACGAATTGTGTTATGTTAATTTGTTTATATTATAAGTTAAAATAATTTTATATGTATATATTCCTCTGCATATGCATGTGTACATAAAAGTGTGTGTATGTAATGGAGATTATATTGAAGTACATTGGGCTTTAAAGCTGAATATGTTAAAATTGTTAATGCAGTATAAAATGCAAAGGATAGAGTTAGGGACAGATCTTTGGCTGGAGTAAATGAATTTGACTTTGAATACATTTTGCTAACTTAAATGGTGTTAACTTGATTTATGTGAGCTGAGGAGTTAACCCTTATGCACTGTGCTTACTTTACTTCAGTGCCAAGAGATCAAAATGACTGTTGGGATGCTTCTTAACATTTCTGATTTATTACAGGTCTCTACCCACATTTCTTATGGATTTCTTTGGCTCAAGAAGCATATTTTTATTTGCTGCTGCAAAAATTATTCTTAAAGCTAAATTCTTAATTCTAAATTACATGTAATATGTAACATTTTGTTTTGGATTAGCAGCTTCTTTTGCTTTATTTTTCCATTATTTGACTATTTTAGGATGTTTACTCTCCTTCTCAGCTTTCTGTTCCCATCTGCAGATCTTTCTGTTACAATGATGAACCTGGCAATTTCTGGTAAATACAGTAAGTGGTTGATTAATATTAGATTCATGCTTAGATTGATTTTAATATTGGAAAAGCTAACATTTTACACAGGAAACACTCCCTCCCTTTGAATTGAAACCAAATGAAAAATTTAAGACTGAAACAAATTGAATTTGTATAATCTAACTGGACCTGTTTAAAAGGTGCTGTAGCTTGGGTGCCACATCCTCTCTGCTGAAGTTTGCTGATATTTTGCCTGAATTATAGTCTGGCTTATAAATCATGGTGAGGAAAAACCATTGTGGTTATAGTTCCAAACAGAAACATTTTTCATGGAAAATCAAAACCTTTTTTTTTTTCCAAATTTATTCTTTTTTAAAATGAAAATTGGGTTTTGCTCTGAAAGACGATTATTTTTTTCATGAAAGAATTAATCTTTTTTTTTTTTTTTAATCAATGAGAAAACAAGTCTGATAGGAAAGCTTTTCACCCACCTGGGACCACCTTAAACTCTAATGGCATAAACATGAGATGGGGGAGAACTGGATTTTAAGCACCTGCTCACAGGTATATTTCTTAAATCACAGCGTTTAAATACACAACATGTGGAGCTGCAGACCACTCTTCTGGTCATGGGGCTGCACAAGGTCAATCCCACTCATAAACTGCAAAGCTCTTGCTTTGTTATGCCAGCAACAAAAATACCTAAACGAGAAACTGTCTTTGTGAGTCCTGAAAGATGAGGTCCCAACTCTGAAGTCCAGTAGGAAGAATTTTTAAATCAGAATAACGACAAACCACCCCCCACTAAAGTGTATTTGCTTTTCCCTGGTTCAATACTCTCAGATTGAAACTACTGTATATTATCATATTTTCCATCACCATTGGCTGTATCAATTATCTTGTTTTTAGTAAGATTTTCTCTTTAAATTAATAATAACAGCATATTTGGGCTTTAACTGTTCTTTTGACCCAAGTCCTTTCACTTTGTGAATCTCCCAAGCTTTTCTTGATAAGAATGTTTTCCATTGATTTATCCTTTAAATCTATGAGGATCTTTATCATAGTGAAGTTTGATCTCCCTATCATTAACTTTTAAACTTATATTGACATGAAATGTGATTAAAGTTAAATTTTATAATTGAAATTAATTTTATAACAGCACACACGCCCAGCTCCAAGCACAGGGCTCAGTTACTGGACTAATAGCATTGCTGCTACAAACAAACTTTGTTAGCTTCCACATAGTTATCATAGCAATCAATAGCTGAATAATTAAATTCCTCCATTATCAAATTCTAGTCTTCTTTATCAGCTTTTCTTCCACCAGTAATTTTTTTGTCTTAATCTGGTTTCTCTTTGGAAAGTCTATAGCAACCTTGGAGTTTCACCAGATAATCTTTCTTTTCTTCCCTGTTAAGTTCTGTAACCTAAATTATTTAATGCCAAAATCTGAAGGCTTTAAAGAAGATTCCACTGAATGGAAGTTTGATCAAACTGTATTTTGTTTTGTTTTAATACAGACTACTAATTTTATCTTGTCTTGGCCTTGAGTGAAATCCTATACTTGTAAGTATTTGAAATTGCCATTAATTTTCTTGATTCATTCTCTTATTGATTTTCTTTCTAACTATTTCCATCCAATGTATCTAATAATTATTAGGGATGAGGGAAGAACCAAGTGCCTGCACCCACACCCCTTTGAGCATTGTGGCTCATGCCCATCTTTAATTAACATAAATGCAAGCAGAGAGGTTTCCCAGACTAAAACCAATTGTTTTAATGTTAAATCCTTACATTCATCATTTTCTGGTGTGTTTTGACACAGTTTTGTCAGGGGTGACTCCTGGAAGAGCATTACACATCCTGAAGCTTCATGCTCCTCTCAGACCTGATGCTAAATGACTCAAGCAGGAAGGAAGGGGAAGGATTCCTGCTCCCTTTTATACTCCTGTGGAATCACTCCAACCTCTTTCATCTGTTCATTACTCTGTAAATGCAACACTTTCCAAAAGAAATTCACTGTTGAATTAAGGGGGGAAGTGGGACACAAAACAAATGGGGGTGATAATGAATTGAAGTGATGATCTGAGGAGCTCATAGTGCTTCATAAGCATTAATTAATTAAACCTGACTAGATCCCAGTGAGGTAGGTATTAGGGCCCATACTTCAGGCCTGGCTGCGGTGTGCTATTTCTGTATCTCAAATTCATTCTGTTAATGTGCATTCTGATGAGAGGACTGAAATGGTGTCTGACTAGTAGAGATGACTGTGCATATATTTAAACTGTGAATATTCTGCACGATGAGCCTTCGTATGGAAGCGACTTATTTTTTTTTTTTAAATCCAGCCTTGTTCCTGAATAAAAAATGCACGATAAATGAATTGTACAGGGAGCACTGAAGGGCTACTGATGACCTATAGTTATGTACAGTGTGTAACTCATCCTGTTACCCAATTAGGATGATCAGAACTTTTCTTTCTGTTGCTGAAAACCTGAGTGCGCTTCAGTGAGTGTATTTTATTTCTTTTATAGAATATTTTATTTAATTGCTGTAAGAACTTAACCTACAATTTTAACTGCAATATTTAGAGGTGTGAAGAGTACTCGAATCTTTTTTTAATCCATTATAAAAGTTATTCTGAGCTTTCAGTGCAAGAAACTTGTTTTGTTTTCAGGACTGCTGTAGAGCTTTGACTCCTAATGAATGTTTTCCCCCTTTTTTTTTCCATCCTGCTCTAAACAAGATGTTGTTTATTACTTGAAGCATTATATGTAAGCCCCAAGAATATGTTACATGTGACTGGAGCTTTGGCAGACTTTGAGAAACTGAAGTTTCCAGAAATTTTGCTATGTTTAAACACCAGAGCCTTGTTTTAAGGAAAGATTTCTACTTCCAAATGTGTGGTTGCCTGAACCTTTTACATTTTCAAGTCAGATTCCTCTGCCAAATAACACACTGTACCTTAACTATAATAAAAAAGCAGAGACTCTGTGTTTATAAAAACATTACAGGAGCAACTGTGATCATATTTCTTGAATTTATTCTATTCATGTGCTCAAATATGCATTTTTAGAGTGAGCTCTCCACTGCACCGGTCACTTACAGGAGTAGAAAATGACATGTAGAGGCAGAAGGCTGGCAGAATGCAACAAACCAAACTGGTAAAGTACAGGAATTCAGAGCCAGACCAAAATATGAGGTCAAGGAAGTTGCTCTTATAATAATAGTGGTTATCTGTTTAATGTGTGATCTGGCAGTGGTTCGACGCTGACCATAAGCAATTACACATGTTTCTAAACTGGTGGTATGTGAGCCCTGAGCAACTCTGCACGAGGTAGATGTGCTGTGAGAAATGGGCACTCGCTCTATTCTTGTGGTTCTGCTTGCTTCATGTCAATTAAAATTACAGCTTAGTAATAGATAGAAATTCTCCCCGTGTAAAATAATGTCTATATTCCCTCCCTCAGTTGCCATGTACTTAAACTCCTATACTGAAACCAGTTTTGTGAGGCAAGCTCCTGTCTGGGCTGATAAATGCTGCGTGATACTCTTCTCAACAGACATGTGGTTAGACATGATTTTTCTGACTCTCTGGTGGTTATTTGAAACAGCTTTCTTTACAACCCAGCTCCAATGGTGGCGCCCGTGAATGATGCCCTTGTTCTGGATTTTGTCCTGCAGGAGCCTGGGAGGGAGAAGAACGTCCTCAGTGTGTGTTCAGCTGCCTGGAGGTGACCTCTCAGGAGTTAAAAGCAGGAAGGTCTCTGTGATACCAAACTGCCTGAGCACAGATTAGGCCCTGGGAGCTGCTGTGGCGTGGCCCTGGCTCTGACACTCGTTTTTCACGACTTTGGTGAGCTCGCTGGACAGCACATCTCACTGGCTTTTAATAGATTTGGATCCCACTGTTAAAAGAGCTTCTATGTCCTCTTCTGTGAAATAGCTTTGGAGTGTTTTCCTGGGCTTAGGAGGATATGGCTGGGATGGGAGCTGTGCAGTGGAGCTAACTGCAGTAGAAACTGTGCTAATGAGCTATGAAGACACCCAAAAAATGCCTCTTCCCCCCAAGAGCAAGGAATTGTGCATGATTTGACTCTTTTAGTACAAGTCCTGTTATTGCTGGCTTGAGCCTCAGCCTTTGCACAGGAGGAGCTGCTGTCACCAACCCATCCTGAGTACCAGCAAGAAATACTCACTGAAAAAGGGGGATGTGAGCTGCTTAAAACAAATCTCAGATGAGGTGTAAGCCCGTGGCTTCCTGAGGTCTTCTGAAGGCTCTTCACCTGGCCCTGGCCATTGCAGAGGTAACGATTTTGTGTACATTCTTGTCAAACTCAGCACGGATACCTGCAAGCCACCCCAGAGGGAAATAGTTTGTTGCCTGAAAGGCTGGGTTGAGCAAGGATTTAATGACCGGAGCACAGCAGTTAATTGTCAGTAATTTAAGAGCTGTATCAGGAGCCTTGCAATAGTCCTGAAGTGGTTCTGTGGCCGCAGACTTTCACATCACATCAGTGCACGTGCTCTGACTGTCTCCAAGGCTTCCAAAATGTAACTTTTCATCCCTTTGCTTTTCAGAAGCGCACAAAAAAGAAAAGGGCTGCAAAAATCCATGCTTGTGGCCGAGAACTAAATAAGGAAACACAACTGCTTAGTGAAGAGCCACCCCCTCCGAGAGAAATGTCAGCAGCACAATGGGCACTATTATTCCCCTCCTTTACAACCAGACTGGGGAGTTATCTTGGAGTCTGTAGGAAAGGGCACCAGAATCCTCTCAGAACCCAAGCTCTGACCAGCATTCAGTGCTCACTTTTTGGGGTACCACATCCAGAGGAACCTCTCTGCTCCCCGGCACAGCCACAGCTTGTGGGAGGCAGCTGGAGGAGCCGCTTTCCTGCAGGCTGCTCCAGTGCACAAGCAGCACTGGGGCACTTTTTCCCTCATTGCAGTGGTGCAAGACACTTGTGATTGTCTTGTGATTGTTAATCACCTGTAATAAAGTGCAGCTCTGGAGTCTAATGAAATGGTCACGTACAGCAAATGGCTTCGTGCATCAAACATCTCTACTGCTGATCTTTTTGTTGAAAAAAAGAATATATATAAGAATATATTTTGTGACAGGGCAGGGTTTTCTCAACTTTTTCCATAATGTCCCTTATTTTAAGGAAAAACCCTCTCATTGAGCTCATCTCCTTCTTTTTGTTGTCATATGGACCCTTGACTACTTTCTGGTAATGAAATCTGTACTCAGCAAACACTGTAGCAGTTATCTCCACAAAAATGTTCTGATAGGGAAAGAACATTGTTTTAATCTTCTTTAATGTGATTTTCCAACTGGAAACAAGGAAAATGTCCAGGATTACTGTGGTACTCCACTCTCTGGAGTCTGTCAGCAGCAACTCCACTGACTGAGCTCGGAACCAACAGTTTTATGGAATAAATATTTGGATGTGTTTTCAAGCAAGGTGAGAAAATAGCCCAGGCTGTGTTAGCCGTCCTATTATTTGGTAATGTTTCTGTTGCATAAATAAATAAATAAATAAATAAATAAATAAATAATAATAATAATAATAATAATAATAATAATAATGTTAATCTCTTACAATTCAGGTGACCTTGTAGCTTTTTCTTGTGATGTGGCTCCTCTTGTGTGTGAATGAGGAGGTGAAAATATCTTTACATTTCAAGTTAATTTTAGTGAGTTAAACAGCCACAAATTTGCTAATGTTGGGAAGGTTTAATCTGGAAAGTGTCCTAGTGTCTTGGAATAATCTTCCTAAAAAATAATGGGATTTACCTTTTATATTGGAATATCTACGAAAATATTGCATATGTTTTAACTGGAGTCATGTCACAATTTAGCTGGAGAAGATATTGATCTTTATATAAGGCTGAAAAATATTTTCAGTTTTGCTGTTGGGCAAAGTGTGTCTCACTAAGCTGAAAATTTTTCTTCAGAGTATACATTTTTTCGGTAAAATTTTTGGTCAGAAAGAGTTAAAATATTTCCCTTTGATATTATGGAAACAAAACAGCTTGACAAGACAAATGTTTCAATTCAATTTTGTAATTTTGGGTTTGTATTTATTTTAAATTATATATTAGATTAACCTTCTATATTATTTCGACATCACTCAAATGAGTGCTTTTGATGTTTCCCACTCATCATTTTTTGGAATATCTTTCCCATGAGAAATTTTGACTTCTTGTTCCTATTCATTATCGAAAGCACGCTCTCACCAGTCTTTGTACCTTTGTATTATCCACGTTTGGGTGAAGAGGCAGCTCTGTAGGAAACCTTGTTGTATCTGTGCTGTATCTTCCCAAAAACTCGGAGTGTTCTCTATGTAAAAATAAGGTTATTGTTCGCATCTGAAACCTTTTGATCTTTGGGGAGTGTGATGTAGGTGATGGCTCAGGAAGATCTACCTCAAACCCTTGTCTTGGTGTCCTGTTGAACGAGTGTCTGGTTTTCTGCTGGTTTGTAAATCTGACTCAGCTCATCTCCTGCGCGGAATTTGGGTGTGGAAAGGAGGGTGGGGGCAGCAGGTTGGGAAGCTCATCCAGCTGCCTCATCCAACCGTTCCTCCAGTGCCATGGGAGACGATGGATAAAGTGCATCCTCTCCAGGAAACGTTAAGTTCCTTAAAAACAGCTGTAAGGAGTGAGTTAATTCCTTATGAAGGCATAAATAGCTTTTGACCTCCAAATTCCCATTTTGTTTTACTTGAGGGATTTAACCTGTGTCTTTTTCAGGACTAGGAGAGACAGAGCTCCAGGAAAATGGGTGAAGTCTCTTCCTTGCTTTTTCCATGGTAGCAAGACTGTTGGAGGGACCCAAAGGCTGCGGCTGCCTGACCCTGCAGAGCCTGGCTATAATTTGGAGATGCTTCTGGCACGTCCCCAGCTCGCCTCCCTGGCCCCCCGCAGGATTTCTCCCACTCCAGCAGCACATCTCCCGCAGGAGCCGTGCGATTCCTCCCCTGCAGCCCGTGTGGCAGGAGCTGCTTGCGAGCCTCTGGGGGAGTTACCGCTACGTCCGTGAAGACGCACAAGTTTTGGAGCAAAAAATGTGACTCAGAATAGCTCCGCCTTACTCCCATTCCCTGGAAACACGACTCCAGCAAGGCGTCTGCGAGGCACTGAGGCTATGAAAGCGGATTGCAGAGCGAGCAGGCTCGTATCATCAAACACAGCCAGCCAGTACAAAAATTTCAGCCACGTAGTGTGGCGCTGATTTAAAGTGGTCTGGAATACAATAAAAGGTGAATCTTCTTTCAGAATTATAGGAAATAATTTTTTTTTATCCCCCGGGCAGGCTTTGAGAACTGCTGAATTGATTCTTGTGTTTCTTCCCAGTCGTTTTGGATGTGACTGAAACTGGCTGTTCCCAGAGTTGGACTCCAACTGAATGAGAGGGTTTTCCTCCAGCCTCTGCCTGACCTTGGGTTATAGGCACTTCAGAAAGCAAAAGCAGAGCTGCACAAACAACCTGCTTCATGTCTAAGTCACACTGGCCCCATGAATGCACCTCGTGATGGGTTTCCATCGGGGTAGGCTGGTTTGCAGCCCAGCTTACCCTGGAAGACACTGTAGGACTGCGTTGGGGAAAAAAAAAATGCTTAAAAAATAATTGGTGTTGCATTCATTCCCAGAGTCGAGGGGAAAGTTGGAGGGAGGCACGCAGGAAGCAGCAGAAATGCATTGTGCATTTATTTTTAGGTAGTAATATATGCGAGTGGTTTTAAACCGTATTTATTCTCTGGGATGTTTATGTATTCACGCTGAACATGGGATAACAGAGTATGTAAGGATATATAATATTAGTGAAGAAGAAAATGACTGCTGTAGTACTTTCTCCTCTCAGCTCCTTCTGCACTAATGCCCTTACACCTTTCTTTTTCAGGCTTTTTGTAGCATCCTAAACAGAAGGATATTGAAGGGAGCTGATTCTGCTTTGATCCTTATGCTTGTTGTCAAAGCGCTTGGGATTGAAGAGACTGTTGGCTACAATTGACTGTGACAATTAGGAGATGATCAGAGCCCTAGAGTGGAGCACTTAAAGGGTAATTTACATGTCAGTTTGTCGAATAAAAAAAAGATATTCAGCTAAGATTTTTTTTTTTCCCCTTAGAGCCTTGTAAACTGCAATTTGTGCTATAGTAAGAAAAACCTGGCAGAGGAGTTAGGATAGCCATTTCCATTTGAAAAGAGGCAATCATAAGGCCACTGCTGAGCCTATTGTCCACTAAAAATGCTGATTTGCAGTCAGGCAGTGAAAGAGTGGAGCCATCACTAAATAGAACCTCGCGCAAGGTAACTCCCCCTTGGTGGCTTTCTCATGTTGGCTGAAGGTTTTATATACCTTAAATCCCGCATTTACTATCATTATAACATTGTTACTGATCATGAATGTCCTTTATCATAACAAAAAAAAAAAAAGAAGGTATTGAGGGGGAGGAACAGGAGCGACCAGGCAGTGGATAGGCTCTCACCAGCTATCTATTGTACCGCATCTTTCTTGTTCCCTCGCCTTTTGTGTGCCATCACAATTTTCTTCTTGTCACCCTTTGCACTTTGCCATTCAGGCACCTTCCATAACACTTTTTCTCATAGGTCTTTTTTTTTTTCCCCCTACCTATTTACACTTCATTTTTAGACGCACTCCCAGGAGATTTTTAGCGTTTTCCGCGTTTAACCTGCTGGGAAAGGAAAAGAGAGAGGGAGGTGACAGTAGCTGTTCAGAGTTTGCCTTTCTGTGTGATTGGGCTGCAATACAGACTGCAACGCAGACTGGAGACATGCAGGTCGGAGAGAAGACTGAAGTTAAGGCAGCTGATGATTAAACAAACTTGTTTGTGATGAGTCCCTTTTTCTTATGTGATAGCTCTGATGAACCTAGAGCTGCTTCGACTGTAGAGTTATATGAACTTATAAAAATATCAAAACCCAACACCTCCCTCATTATTCTGGTTGGTGTGAGCTGTAGCATATGTGATATTCCTCACGGCTTAAGGAAGGGATATTAGTGGGTACATATAGTGTTTGTATATGCAAATAAGTGTATTTATTTCGAGGTTGCATCGTAGGCTTTTCTTCCAGAGATTGGATTGGCTCCCTTTTTACTCTCATCTCCTGAAAAGAAGAAATAGTCATCTGTTCCAGTTCAGGAACCAGAATGAAACACTTTGCTTTGTCACAATTACCAAGTAGCCTTTGCTGCTCAGATGTGCACTGCCTAAACCCCCCAGGGGTTACTTTTCTGGGGAAATTTTGTGGTTTCCAGTAAAAGTCACACGTGTAGATCACAAATCTGCTTTTGATCCCCAGTTGAATACCACTGATTTGAACAGATTTGGCATTTCTGTTTGTGCCAGTAGGATATAAGGATCAGGCCCTGCACGTCCATAGGGTCCCCAAACTGTCCTTCCCTTAATCCTAGCCCTTATGTTCTTAAGCTTTTTTGATGTTGAACACCTGACAATGAGGTTTCTACCTCTAAAATTGAACTGGAAACGTGTTTTAACCTGACTTTTGCATGGGGTGAAAAAATACTTAAAAATATTTCTAAACCTGGCAGAGTTACTCCTCAAGGTAAGGTTTAAATTAAAGAAAATCTTGTATTACATGGGATTTCTTCTTTAGGAGAATTATGGTGTTGTCACTTTCTTCAGGATGCTATAAATGGGAGATGGTGGCTTTTGCCCTCTCTTGTTGCATTAAACTTGCTGAACATCACAATATTTGTATGTGTTTATCTCTGCAACCAACGTAAAGAGCAAACAGGGATAAATAAAATATGAGGAGTAAACAGTGTGACAGGGCAAGTCTGGAATGACTTTGGCTTAATATGTGTCTGCAGAACTGAGGCAGTGGTAAATCTGTATTAAAAATAGATAAAATATCTGCTGTAGCAGGAGGTCCTCATCTCCCAGGTAATGGCTGAATGACGAGTGGATGAGCCATCAGCATATTGATTTAAGCATTTTGTTCCAGCCAGTCAAGATTAGCTTTGATTTGTTTTTACTTTCCTTTTACAGGTTTGCATTTAAAGCACTCTCAGAGCACTAATTGTATAAAATTCTAGTAACTGAGCAACCTTTTGCTGGAAAAGGAATGGCTGAATGAATGAATCATTCTGGGTTTCCCCATACTTCACCATGAAGTTAATTTTTTGAAACAGGCAGGAAGAAGAAAGTTTTACTCAGTGGCCAGGAATTTTGAAAAACCTGCATTTCCGGGGTACAGGATNATACATTATACATTATACATTATATACAATAGATAATATATAGTGGTCCTAGAAGAGCCTTTCTTGCTCAAAAATACATAAAGGGCAAAAGTCTGCATATTCACAGTAAAAATATACTTCCTTATGCAACCCTGGGTTATACAGATTTAGAACTAATTTAGGTCTTAAGTTCACGAGAGTAAATCATAGTGGTGTAACTGCTTTATACAGGTGAGAAATTCTATTCACAGTAAGGCATTGTACAGCTTGACTTATGCAGGTTCGAAATAGTTAAAGATCATGACAAATTATGTGTAGTGAAATACTCTGACCCCATTCAGTACCTATTTTCTCATTCAGTCTGAAATATATCCCTTTATTGCTTTGTGAATTAATAATATGATGTTGGACAACTCCAGATGACTTCTTGTTAATTAGAATTTCAGATGCGTGCTATGATGCATCAGAACTTTCTCTATTTTCTGCTAATAGGACACACCGAGTGAATAGCAAAATGTTTTTCAAGAGCAGGGAAGGAAAATGATCTCCTGATCTAAATAAGATGTTGCCCTGAGGAAAGGCACCTAAACACTCAATGCCCGGCTTTCAGGAAAGTCTTTCAAAATTGTGGCACTTCTCAAATTTGGAATTTTGAGCAAGTGTTGAACTAAAGACCTGTGATGGGAAAAATCATCTGGTCTCTGTGGTGATAGGGAGAATATACCGACTATATGGCTTACATAAATTTGTCGCCTCTCCTAATTGGCTGTTTTATTTAATCAGGCCAGATCTTCAAGTGCTAAAAAATAAATATAACTTTGCCATTAACTATGGGGCAGCTGAAGCTCCACAAATTTTATTTTTATCTGATAAATGTCAGAGGAGGTAAGAGTACCCTTTGGATGCATTTCTGATAGTAAGATGGCTCTAAGGGACCAACCACACTGCTCTGGGTGTCTCATCCTGAGGGAATTTCAGTATCAAGCAGGTGTACATTCTGGCTCACCTACAGCCTTGAAAAACCTTGCCCTAATATTGGTGGTATGCTTCAGGCTTCACTGTACAACAAATAATTTTAAAACTAAAACTGAGGATTGAATCTTTTGATATCTCGTCTCCTTTTTTTGTTTTGAATTTCGACCTTGGCCTTACTGCATACTCACATAAGAGTCTATTCCAAAGAACTTTTCAGAAACAGGGGGAAAAAAAATAAAAATATCATCCTGGTGCAAGTTGTTTTTCAAGATTTTCTCCCAAAATGTGAAGTAAAGGCCAAATTTACTGTCAATGGAAATGAAGTTTGTTCTGTTGAGGCACACAGCTGAGCTCATGTCTGCCCACTGAGCATCAGAACCAGCTGAAGCTGAATTATGAATTTGATGAGTTTTTGCTTTCTTATATAAGAGTGCCCTTACAGTGAGTTGACTAAGTTGGCTCTAATATCAAATAGACTCATGTTCAAAAGCTGCACGAGAGAAGGTGATAAAATTATTCCATGTGTTATTTTGTCATGTGATGATGGAGGTAGTGTTGGTATCCACCAGCTCAACCCTCGCTCTGCGGTGTCAGTTCTGGCTCTGGGTGTCACTGGAAGGGTAACCTGTGCTACCTTCCACTCAGGGTCTCCCTTGGGTGACATCCACAGCACTACACTGACTTCCATCAGGTGGAAATCATGATAAATTCATAGCAACTGGACTGTCTGCTCCTTTTCCAAGTAAAAAAGATGGCATATGAAAGGGCTTCCAAAGCACAAATGCATTTCTTGTTGGCTATCAACGGGAAATGACACCTTGCATTCTTATCTGAGACACAAATGGAAATGCCTTACTCTGTACTAGAAAGGAAAATGGAAACAACTCAGAAATTACTTTCCTAAATATGGTTTGCATAGCTTTATAGGGCTGGTGGTATTTAACAAGAATAATCTCTTATAACTTTTATTCCTAGATGTTTAACATATTCCTCCTTTTGGTGTTAGATGTACAAACATTGGATAGAATAACGTGGCAGGGGGCTGAAGCTAAATCTGGAGGAAGCCATGGTTAGATGCACCTCTCACTGAGTTTGTGATGTAGGGAAGCATCACTTGCTGGAGTTTATTTGCCTTTTTGCTAAATCCTTTAGGGAAAGGAGGATATGTCCAGAAAACAGAAGTTTGAAGAACAAGGCTGAAGAAATGTGATAGATATATTCTACCTGTGATCACTGATTGGTCACAGGTACCCTCCAGTACCCAGAGGGCTACAAGAGAGCTGGAGAGGGACTTTGGATGAAGTCATGGAGTGACAGGACGAGGGAATGGCTTCACACTGAAGCTCTTTGGTATCATTTCAGGGCATCAGATAGGCCGGTGTGGTGCAAATTGTAATTGTGAATCCCTTTCTAGCAACACGCAGAGAGGAAGGTGTTAAAATGCAATGGTTTGAGCATCTTATCTTACTAAATAAGGTCTTGTACAAATTTGTCATGAAAGCTGCAGCTTGACTTCATAGATAAGTCCANTACTTTCCTTTTACAGGTTTGCATTTAAAGCACTCTCAGAGCACTAATTGTATAAAATTCTAGTAACTGAGCAACCTTTTGCTGGAAAAGGAATGGCTGAATGAATGAATCATTCTGGGTTTCCCCATACTTCACCATGAAGTTAATTTTTTGAAACAGGCAGGAAGAAGAAAGTTTTACTCAGTGGCCAGGAATTTTGAAAAACCTGCATTTCCGGGGTACAGGATAAAAAAAAAAAAAAGTCTTCCTAAGGATTTTTGAATGTAAAGTTGGTTAGAATTTAGCTGAGATGTGCTTTTTTTTATTTGTCAAAACCACCATTCCTGTTACTGAATATAAATTTTAAACTAATTAATTTATGTATTGATCATAATGCCAAAAACCATACTATATGTATTAAATATTATATACCCNCTTTATACAGGTGAGAAATTCTATTCACAGTAAGGCATTGTACAACTTGACTTATGCAGGTTCGAAATAGTTAAAGATCATGACAAATTATGTGTAGTGAAATACTCTGACCCCATTCAGTACCTATTTTCTCATTCAGTCTGAAATATATCCCTTTATTGCTTTGTGAATTAATAATATGATGTTGGACAACTCCAGATGACTTCTTGTTAATTAGAATTTCAGATGCGTGCTATGATGCATCAGAACTTTCTCTATTTTCTGCTAATAGGACACACCGAGTGAATAGCAAAATGTTTTTCAAGAGCAGGGAAGGAAAATGATCTCCTGATCTAAATAAGATGTTGCCCTGAGGAAAGGCACCTAAACACTCAATGCCCGGCTTTCAGGAAAGTCTTTCAAAATTGTGGCACTTCTCAAATTTGGAATTTTGAGCAAGTGTTGAACTAAAGACCTGTGATGGGAAAAATCATCTGGTCTCTGTGGTGATAGGGAGAATATACCGACTATATGGCTTACATAAATTTGTCGCCTCTCCTAATTGGCTGTTTTATTTAATCAGGCCAGATCTTCAAGTGCTAAAAAATAAATATAACTTTGCCATTAACTATGGGGCAGCTGAAGCTCCACAAATTTTATTTTTATCTGATAAATGTCAGAGGAGGTAAGAGTACCCTTTGGATGCATTTCTGATAGTAAGATGGCTCTAAGGGACCAACCACACTGCTCTGGGTGTCTCATCCTGAGGGAATTTCAGTATCAAGCAGGTGTATATTCTGTCTCACCTACAGCCTTGAAAAACCTTGCCCTAATATTGGTGGTATGCTTCAGGCTTCACTGTACAACAAATAATTTTAAAACTAAAACTGAGGATTGAATCTTTTGATATCTCGTCTCCTTTTTTTGTTTTGAATTTCGACCTTGGCCTTACTGCATACTCACATAAGAGTCAATTCCAAAGAACTTTTCAGAAACAGGGGGAAAAAAAATAAAAATATCATCCTGGTGCAAGTTGTTTTTCAAGATTTTCTCCCAAAATGTGAAGTAAAGGCCAAATTTACTGTCAATGGAAATGAAGTTTGTTCTGTTGAGGCACACAGCTGAGCTCATGTCTGCCCACTGAGCATCAGAACCAGCTGAAGCTGAATTATGAATTTGATGAGTTTTTGCTTTCTTATATAAGAGTGCCCTTACAGTGAGTTGACTAAGTTGGCTCTAATATCAAATAGACTCATTTTCAAAAGCTGCACGAGAGAAGGTGATAAAATTATTCCATGTGTTATTTTGTCATGTGATGATGGAGGTAGTGTTGGTATCCACCAGCTCAACCCTCGCTCTGCGGTGTCAGTTCTGGCTCTGGGTGTCACTGGAAGGGTAACCTGTGCTACCTTCCACTCAGGGTCTCCCTTGGGTGACATCCACAGCACTACACTGACTTCCATCAGGTGGAAATCATGATAAATTCATAGCAACTGGACTGTCTGCTCCTTTTCCAAGTAAAAAAGATGGCATATGAAAGGGCTTCCAAAGCACAAATGCATTTCTTGTTGGCTATCAACGGGAAATGACACCTTGCATTCTTATCTGAGACACAAATGGAAATGCCTTACTCTGTACTAGAAAGGAAAATGGAAACAACTCAGAAATTACTTTCCTAAATATGGTTTGCATAGCTTTATAGGGCTGGTGGTATTTAACAAGAATAATCTCTTATAACTTTTATTCCTAGATGTTTAACATATTCCTCCTTTTGGTGTTAGATGTACAAACATTGGATAGAATAACGTGGCAGGGGGCTGAAGCTAAATCTGGAGGAAGCCATGGTTAGATGCACCTCTCACTGAGTTTGTGATGTAGGGAAGCATCACTTGCTGGAGTTTGCTTTGCCTTTTTGCTAAATCCTTTAGGGAAAGGAGGATATGTCCAGAAAATAGAAGTTTGAAGAACAGGGCTGAAGAAATGTGATAGATATGCTCTACCTGTGATCACTGATTGGTCACAGGTACCTTCCAGTACCTAGAGGGCTACAAGAGAGCTGGAGAGGGGCTTTGGATGAGGTCATGGAGTGAATGGATGAGGGAATGGCTTCACACTGAAGCTCTTTGGTATAATTTCAGTCCATCAGATAGGACAGTGTGGTGCAACTTGTAATTGTGAATCCCTTTCTAGCAACACGCAGAGAGGAAGGTGTTAAAATGCAATAGTTTGAGCATCTTATCTTACTAAATAAGGTCTTGTACAAATTTCTCATGGAAGCTGTAGCTTGACTTCATAGGTAAGTCCATTTTCATTCTATTCAAAATGCCAGTGAGTTTCTAAAGCCACCAAGACAAAACCACGGGCTTCAGGCTGGACAAGTGGCAGAAAAAGGGCCAAGAGACCCTCAGATTCAGGTTCTTCTGTAACAATCCAGCTGTTGGGTCTCAGTTGGGCAGATGCTGACCCCACGCACAGTTGTGGAAGTTGGATGCTCTAACCCCTCGCTGCGGCAAACCCCAAGTGTGTGAGAAGAGAACAGAAATCTCAAGTTCGCGACGTTTTAAAAAAGCCCGAGGCTGATGAGAAAATTAGCTTTGACATTCTGAATTCATGCTGGAAAGTGTAAGGGAAAATGGGATGATTATTATTAATAATCAGCAGCAGAAGTCAAATGTCTGAAGGACTATTTGAACAGCAATGATACCCTCTTAAAAGTTTGAAATGAACTCCTCATAAAAGTTTAAAACTCAGGGTATTATTTCATGTGCACTTCTTTAATGTCTGATTGAAAGAAAGTGTAGAACAGATGTTTTTCCCTGTTGTCATAGATAGCTAACTTTTGTCTCTTTCTTTAAAATGTAAAATATGCATCACAGTTTGGAAAACATTCACAAACGATTACTTCATACTGTGAGCTGGAGCTGCCTTCCAGAGGGATACGTTATAGTCTGGTCAGATGCAACTGCCTGCAACTACTATTTCCTCCTTAAAAAAGTTTTGCCATCTTGATAAACTTTCATTAACAACTCAGCATAGCTTGGGATACGTTATTTATGAGCCAGGAATTTCTCCTTTAAGGATATATAGAGACAGATACTGAAATAATGTCAGAATGGCAATTTTCCATTGGAGATGATGAAAGTACGTTTGCTTACGATTATTCCCTATTCCATTCCAGCAACATTCCAACTATAATTTTAATTCTTCTGTAAAGAAAATATTTTGACAGCATAGAAGGGCATCACTGATGTTTGAAACTTGCCTTTTCTTCCCTTTTCCTCTCACACTGTTGTTTTTCAAGCCGACGTGTCTTTATTTTTTTCAATATTGGTTAAAAAGTCCGTTTCTCAAGTGAGAGATGAGCAAAATGAGCCCAGAGGCAGGGAATCGGTGCAGCCCTCTCCCAGGTGGGAACAGACACTCCCTTGTATTCCCTTCCTTTGCCACCATTTTGTTCCAGCCCTGAAAATCAGCAAATGGTGGTTATTGTTTCTTTGCAGGGTATGGTTTTTGTACTGGATCCATGTGCAAAGTGTAAACATGTCATCAGTCCTCATTTGCTATATCCAAAAACATTCCCCATGTCCATATTTGATTTTCAAGTGCATCTGTGCACTGATTGAAACCCTCCCAACATGCTGCTACGCAAATGCAAACCCACACATTGCTGATTTGGAATCAAATGCTCTTATGCTTCCACACTTCCATTTCAAAGTTTGCCTCAGAGTTGCAGTATGTGCCCTTTTAACACATTTTTTTCCCCTCTCACAAAGAGATCCCTGTGTTCATCGCAGGAGCCCGGTGCAGTCTTTTCCATTTTGTTCTTATTTATTCCTTGGAGCCTGCTTTTATTTTCACAGCTTATTTATCCTTTGTTTACAGCCCACATGTTCTCTTAACCAACAAAACCAATATTTAAACAAAGGAAGTAAAATGCTGAGTTATAATATAGGAATTTGCTATAGATAGAAAGTTGGATTGCAAATAGCAATGCGTTTTGCCATTAATGTGCTGCTTCAAAAAGGAGAGAGAAAAAGCTTATTGAGTTGCAAATTTTTTGAAAAAAGATGAATCTCTTATAAACTATGATGGAACATTTTTCTTTTAACACCCATCAAACTCCTAGTCCCGAAAAAAAAGAAAACGGGGGGAAAGAGAAAAGTGCCAGAATGTGAGTGCAAACTTGTAATTTTAAAGCAAGTTGTGTTGCACCTAATTATTTTTTCCATCCCTCCCGACATACGGGAGTTACCTTAGCTGCAAAGCTCTGTAGTACCCTTTGCCTGTCATTTTTAATCAGGTTGTTTTAGGTAATTTTTGTTATGCCCCTCATTACTGAATTGTTTATCAATAGGTGCACCAAGTGTCACTAGCTTTTCTCATCAAGCCAGGTCTGACAAAGAGCTGCAGTGCATGGGAAAGAGGCAGCTAGGTGAAACTAATGCCATAGATGTTTGATTCATTAGGAGCTTATTGTTAACGGGGATGTCTGATTGTAAAGGCTCAGTCAAGCAAAAGAGTGCAGAGTAATCAGTCGGATTTATAGTTTGCAGGGCTCAAAAAAAAAAAAAAAGAGGAAAAAAAAAAAGAGAGAAAAAAAAATCAACATAAACCTTTGGATATAGCAGAAACAGAAAAATCCCCTTTGGGCAGCCCTAACCTGAGACCAGCCAAATAAGGTCATGCTACATGAAGGTTGCCTGTTAGGTGATGGGAGATATAGGAGGATTACAGCCATATGGCATGGCCTATCATACCTTCTGACTTAAGATAACAAAGCCAAGCTTTGTGCTTAGCTGTTTTTGACTGACATCATCAATTTTATTTTATGTTGGTCACCTCCGGTAACAGGAAAAAATGGCCTAGGGTTGATAACACATGCCTGTTTTTTTAGTATTAAGATGCCTTACAGCCAGTTTTGCGCTGTAAAAAATTTCAAAGAATTAGTAGCTTGTTCTTCTATCAACCATCCTCCAGCAACTGTCAGCTCCCCCCTCCCTTGTTTTCGGTTTGTACCTTGCAAATGAGAGACAGCCTTATTCAGAACCAGATGTAAGGCTCCTAGAGAATGAGCGTAAGCTGTTGTACTTTAAGCCTAATGGGAAGTTTTATATGCAAGGGCCTTGAACTGATTAGTATAATTCCCTCTTTAATACAGCTGTCCCTCCAGATTAAGGTAAACCAAATGTTGCAATCAGAGATTAGTGTACCTTGCCAGTTATTAACATCCCCGGTTGCTCGCCGAGCACGTCAGACACTAATGCTGTGTATTTATTTGCCACTTCCACACTGTAACTTGAACTTCTGCACCTGTCCAAGCATTCCAGGGAAGAGAAGGGTATTATTGGGAAGCAAAAGTTTTATACCTGTTCCACCTGTTTGGTTTTGTCACCGCCTGAGATTTTCTTTTTTTCCTGCCAAGATTGCCAGGTGGTTTAATCCGTTCCTCTGCCGGGTTTATGAAGAAAGACTTTGTCTGCTGAGTTGCATTTGTTGCCCCTCATCTGCTTTCCCTTATCGAATGCGCGCTACTCACCTAAACTGCCTATTTATTTATTTATTTATTTATTTGCTTTGCTTTCCCCTGGCTTTTTTTTTTTTTTTTTTCCCCTCTCAGAGGCTCTCTGGCTGCTCTTTGTGCGCCGGGGATGCGGCTCCGGGCGGGGAGAGGCAGCACCCGCTCCCGCTGTGCTCGCATCAGCCCGCGGTGCCTCTCGCCCAAGGTGGGTCACGCAGTTGTCTTCTTGCATTTGGCAGGATATCCTGTCCACCAGCAACACAGATGTCAAGGGGGACAATGTCCGGGTTATCGAGGCAAGATCTTTGCCTCCCCCCCACCTGATCAGATTTTCTAGATAAATGTACACCGTAAACAGACTTAAAAAGCTTAGTGGGGTTGAGAGTGTCTTGTGCAGCATGGAGGAAATCGATAAAGTTAGGCCATGCTAAATAACTGCTCCTCAAATGCATTTAATTACTTTAGAAGACCGTTAATTTACCTATAAACATGAGAATCCTGGGCAGGACAAAAAGAGCTACACAACACAGAGAGGAAGATGCTGCTTAGATGGGGTTTATTTCTTTTATACAAACAATTAGTTAACCTGACAGTTAAAAAATTAGTAGCAGAAAGAAAGAGTTTGACTTTTCTAAACCAAAAATTGAGACAACCCCTCCCCAACAAAATGCCTCTGCTTTCAAATACCTGTCCCCAGACCCTCTTAAGCGCTGTGCTCTTCACAGGGAATGCAGGGCAGAATATCAGCTGTAGTTTCTGGAATATTGTTGTTTCCTAGTGAAGACCCTGCTAAGACTTTTTCTTTTTTTTTAATTGAATATATTCTTTATTAAATAGATAATTAACATAAGGTCAGAATGGACCATTTCAGCACAGTCCCCCTAATACCAAAGTTTACCGCCGGCTGCACACTGCCTGCACGTTATGGCTTAATTGCAGATTTTTTGAAAAGACAAAAATATGTTCATATCTGAGGAATTATGTCTTGCAGCCTACTAAATATGCTAATGCAGTACTAAGCAGGGATAAAGTTCTTGCCATACCACCCAACAGTTGCGTGGGACACGCTGCCAAGTTATTGTTAATTGTAATGCGCATGCAGGCTTTGCAATCCATCTTAATTGTCATACTTACTCCAGGTTTGGTGATAAGGCTAGATGGGCTGTTTTAAAGTGACAATGTTGACAAGGGGAAAGGGTGTGGGCCCGGGCTTGCGGTTCTGGAGGGGTTACGCGCTCTGACCTGCCGTAGGTTGATATGGACAGTCTGCAAGGGGATTTTAGTTGTCATGGGGTCCCCAGGCAGTTGAATAGAGTGACTGTCTGTCCTGCTTTTTCCTGTTAGGATCCTGACACGTGGAGCATTGATGAACTCAGCATAACGTTGAATAGGAGCTTTTTGGCAGCTGAGACACAAGGGCTAAGCTGCAGGTCAGAGATAACACTAGTGCAGATCTCCTCATGCACACAGTTAGTAGCATGCTTTCTTCCCTCCTGAGTGCAGGAAATAGCTCATGTTAAATACGTTCACTTTTCAGTTTTCCTTTCTTCTAAAACGCAGCTTGACAGATTGGGCTTTTCAGCTTCCCCCCCCTCCTTATTTTTATTTTTTTTTTCCACCACCTCTGCTTTCTACCTCAGAAATACTCTTCAGGAAGCAGGAGTTAATCTTGGTGAGGAAACGATAAGGTGATACTTGATTTTTCAGGGGAAAGCAGAAGGATATGACTGCCCGGTAACTGCACAGAAATTTGCAGGGACGCCTTTTTTTAGGGCTTCCCTTTGCTTTTTCCTTTCTCCTCCTTAGAGCGGAGGACGGGCAGGTCTGGCTGGAGGTAGGCAAGGTTTAAATAGCATCGGGGGCAGGAAGGAAGTGCTGGGAAGGTACATCGATAAAAGCCGCTTCCCCGTGCTTCTCTATCAGCTCCCTGGATCAGGTGAATCGGGTCGTTCCTTTCCCAACTTTGATGCATCCTGGCTGGCACAGAAATGTGTCTTTGAAGTCGTTTTATATTCGGCCAAGTTTTTTTACGTGGTTCCCAAAGAAAGAGGGCGAGCATTGTCTCCGCTAAATGATGTCAGGCCGGCATCCTGTGTACCGAGACAATGTCGAAGCCTCTATCTGCTCTTGGCATTGCTCTTGAGGCTGCCTGGGCTGTTTGAAGTGTTTGTGTCAGCAGTCCCTGAACCCGATGGAGATTTGGGGTGGGAGATCACTCTTAAACTGCCCTTTGCCTGTGGGCACACACACGTGTGGTTTGTTGGGTGGCAGCGAGCCCGAGATCACCCAACTCATCTTGCTGGGCGTGAGCTTGATGCTGCCTGGAGCCAGAATCCTCCCCAGAGTGAGTGGAACTGGGCACGTTTGTGTTGAGCTGTGAGGTGAAGCAGGACCTCTCCATGGGAAGAGCCTCGCTGGTGATGGGGGGCTCTCCTCCCAGCAAGGTGGTGCTGAGCAGGAGCAGGGCAGAGCCAGGATCAGGCCCTATTGTGCAGGCCTGTCCGCATTAGCGGATTCCTGTGCCTGTGTTTAGACTTTACACGACTTAATTGGGCCTCTGCAGCGAACCGTTTGCAGCCAAGGGGCCAAGGCTATTGTTTGTTCCTGTGGCTATCACCGAGAGCCACGCAGAAGTGTAGACATAAATACGGCCTTTGTTACACTCTGGATGCTCCTTTTGCTATCCTGAACGATTTCATGCTTGCTCTTGGGTGACTTCAGCAGCTTTTCCAGTAGATGCACTTTTTTTACTTTCTTGGAGAGGTGGGAAGTGGCTGGAAAAAGGATGGCAGAACCCATTTGCAGTAAATGGCCTTGCAGGATGTTGCTGTTCCCTGTTTTCCTCTTTCTGTGTAAGCAGAGCATCTGTGGCCACAGCCAGCGCCACTCAAAGCCTGGGGAACAGTTCCCAGCTGCCACCGTGGGGTTGCACGTTTTCCTGGGAAAGCAGTGCTGGGAGCTCTGTGCATTTTCTTTGCTAAGCCGTGAATTCGTTATGAAATTTATAGGATGAGATCTATGACTCTGCTAATACTTCCACACAGCAGTTTGGCCTTTTCATTCCAGAGAGGGTTGGACAGGAGCTAAGAAGATCTGGCTTTTGTTTCCAACTCTTCTACAACTTCCTGTATGACCTTGGGCAAGTTGCTTAATCAAGCTGTCTCCAGCTTTCCTTTGTAGTAATGCTGCTTGCAAATGTTAGAAGAGTTGTGAATATGCGAAGTTGATTTGGTAGGTGATGTTCAGGTACTAATTTGACACCTTGCAGAGGAAAGCAGCCCTGTGAAATAAGAAAACTGAAGTCTCAGTGTCTCACCTTGGCTCCAAATGCAGGATTCAATGAAACACCAACAGCAGTAAGATGCTGGCTGGTCTGAATCAGGGTTAGTTGCACATTCTGCCAACCCTGGGCATGAATTTTGGTCTCAAAAATGGAATAAACTGTGGAAAGTTATTTAAATGATGGTCAGAGAGCATGTGTAGTGACAGCATACGAGAAATATGAACATAGGACCTGAAGGTGTGAACAAAAATATCAGGGATACAGGCATGGCATAGTAGGATTAGGCTGAATGTTGGGGTTGTTCAGCCTGGAGGAGGCTCCAGGGAGACCTCAGAGCCCCTTCCAGTGCCTAGAGGGGCTCCAAGAGAGCTGGAGAGGGACTTTGGACAAGGGCCTGGAGTGACAGGACAAGGAGGAATGGCTCCAAACTGGCAGAGAGCAGGTTTAGACTAGAGAGAAGGAAGAAATTCTTCCCTGTGAGGGTGGGGAGGCCCTGGCACAGGTTGCCCAGAGAAGTTGTGGCTGCCCCATCTCTGGAAGTGTCCAAGGCTGGATGGGGCTTGGAGCAACCAAGTCTAGAGGAAGGTGTCCCTGCTCATGGAGAGGTGTCAGGAATGAGATGGTCTTTAAGGGCTCTTCCAACACAAGTCGTTCTATGATCCCATTAATTTCCTCGTAGGAACAGACCTCTTGCTGGCCCTGCATGCAGGGGAGATGGAAGCCTATGCTCTACATCCCCCCGAGGAAGGGGAGCTTGTCCTAGGAGTGCAGCCCATACAGTTCAATGTAATACAGCGACAGCAAGAGATGGCTCTCGGTTTGGGGGGGTTGAGTGATTTTCTTGGAAGTGCTGGAATGTGCACACACAGAAACTAAAATGTGTGTGAACTACAGAAGGCTCACACTGCCTTCGTTAAAGCCATGGACATCTGAGTGCCTGAAGATCTGATAGGACTTGTTTTTTTAAAGTGGTAAAAGTATGTTATTAAAGACTAGCATATCTAGGAGCTTGATCACAGCCTTGTTTATAGGGAGTGGTAATATCTTTATTAAGCCAACTGATATAGTTGGAGGGGGAAAAAACAGGCAAGGCCTCTACAGGGCTCTTTACTGTAATTAAAATAGGCTGCTTATATCTAGTTAAATAATATGTAAACTCTTAAGGCCAAATGCTGCAGCTAGTTACTATTAGTGAGAAACCGTAAACTACAAAATCCCAAAC
This sequence comes from Melanocharis versteri, assembly GCA_013397845.1. Taxonomy (NCBI): domain Eukaryota; kingdom Metazoa; phylum Chordata; class Aves; order Passeriformes; family Melanocharitidae; genus Melanocharis; species Melanocharis versteri. Next base: position 1,010,825 of record VZTG01006970.1, on the reverse strand, counting down.
CAGGAAGTCCCATGGAGATAAAAAAATATCTAAAGAGCAGTCAGAAATGTGCCCTATATTATTGATGCTTCAAGCAGTATTAAGTTGTGAAGGGCTGGAATGTAAACAGAATTACAGATGTCTGATGCCGTAGGTTGAATTAGGGAAGCAGGAAATGCACTCCTTCACTTGGGATGTTTGGAAAAAACACCTTCTGCTTGGCTTTATCTGAAACAGTTAAAGGTTTGTTTAACCTACAAAATAATTTGGAGGAGAATACGCCAGGCAAAGTTGTTTCTTCTATTTATAGTGGCAAAAAGTAGGAGCTGTGCAAACCAACAGAACGTGGTCCCAGTTCACAGAGAGCTACGTTTTAGAAATGACCTAATGAGAGAGGGTCACAGTAAGGGTAGGTTGTGTCACAATGGAAAAAACTACAGCTGTACACACATGTGGCTACTCGGGGTAGGCAAGCCTGATCTTAGAGAGACAATTATTGTATGTATCTTTGTAATGTAAAGCTAATGACTATTTTCCTCCCTCGGGGTGAAGTGCAGAGGATCAGTTTTGTTTCTTAGAAGAGGGTGGGAGAGCAGCCTCTATAAACCGCTCTGGTAATCCTGATACTTTATTTCCCAACCTTGAAAGCCTAGAGCCTTATCTTATCTCCCTATGGTTGTTGTTACCCCTGCCAAACTCTGCTGATGGGCTGCTAACATCATTACATTTGCTCCTGATTTGCGTAGGTTAAGCACAGAGCAGACATTGCCTGTTGTATGTTCTGGTGCAGCCTCTGCTCTTCTTAAATCTACCCCAAAGAGAGCAACCTGCTGCTTTGAAGGAGTGGGGTTTGTTGATCAAAGTAGTATTAAAAAGCTCAGAACCCACCTTTGTGGGTCCGGGGAGAGGAGGAGTGAATTGTGGTGGTGAAGGAGTTGAGCTGTGTGGGGACAGGGACTCACAGGAGGCTGATGTACAGTAGTGGCTGATTTGTTCCTCAGAGGCAGAATTGCCTTCATGAAGGCTGGAGAGGAGCTATTTACAGGGACACGCAGTGATAGGACAAGGAGAACGGCTTTAAAATGGCAGAGGCCAGGTTTAGATGGGATATTAAGAAGGAATTGCTCCCTGTGAGGGTGGTGAGGCCCTGGCACAGGGCGCCCAGAGAAGCTGTGGCTGCCCCATCCCTGGAAGTGTCCAAGGCCAGGTTGGATGGGGCTTGGAGCACCCTGGGACAGTGGACGGTGTCCCTGTTCACAGCAGGGGGTTGGAATGAGATGGTCTTTAAGGTGCCTTCCAACCCAAACCATTCTATGATTCTATGGATGATGCTCTGGGACGCGATAACCTCCTACTGCATTTATAATGGACAGTGGTTTGTGCTGGGGATTTCTGAGAATGTAAATTTCTCAGATACTGCAATTCTACGCTGGCTGCAGCATGGGACAGTGTGTTATAACAGACAGCCCTCACAAACTGAAATAGTCTTTGTCCTTTTCATCATGATTGTTGTTGGTAAACTCATATAAATGGGAAGTGCCATTTCCTTCACATTGTTTGAAGTGTATTTGTTCAAGAAATAACTGAATAACAGTTTTCCGTTTTTAAAGCAGGAGATTTTTTCCCTAATGCTCTAATTCTAAATTAGTATTCTGGATATCCCGATGAGCCCAGAATAGTAGGGCAGCCAGGTTAGGGTCCAGGCATTAAGGCATCCTAAGAATTCCTCTCTCTCCTAATAATTAACTTATTTTTATATTAGAAGTTTTCACTGTCATTTATTTCTTACTTACAGCTGAAATGCTGAGTTAGGAGAAAAAAGGGGTGTCAAGTATCTATTTTGGAACTATTCTGTTTGGATGGCACCTAGGTAACATCAGAGACACCTTTCCTGGGTGGGAGCTCTGAGGCAGAGCAGAATTACCGTGGCAACATGGGTTTCCTGAGTTTCCTTTTTGCACGCTCATTTGAATTAGTGACTTTAAAAGAAAAGACTCTATTTCTTCTGTGTCTGCAGTATGCTTTCCTCATTTTTTCCCTTCATTCCTCAATTTTTGCTATTTCATAAGACTGAAACAATACCAGTGGCTCTACTGATGGTAAGGAAATAGGTGAGAGTGTGGAAGATTATTATAATTAAATCATCCAACATAAAACAAAAAAAAAAGAAAAAAAAAAGCATCGGATTTGTTTTTGTGAGCAGTGCTAGTTGCCTTGCCAGTCTGAAGCTGGCACTGTGGGTTTGCTGTAATCACTGAGCTGAGAAAAAGAGACACGGGGTTTGTTTGTTTGTTTGTCATCATGGAGTTGAGCAGGACTTAAGCAGTTGAATGCACAACACTTTCCTCTGCAGCCTCTCCGTGTTTCTGGATTCTGCATAAATTCCCCCCTTTTGATTCCTCCAATCTGTTTTCCTGACCCTCTTTAAGAATTAGGATTTATATATATCCCATGTGAATATCAGCTTGGAAAATGAGCCTTTTTGATTTTAAAAAGGAAGTGTGATAAAAATCAATTACACCTGTGGCTTTGAGTGCTTTGCTGGAGCACTGTCTCCTAGAGAAGAAGTGTGTGTGTGTTTTGCTTTGCTTTGGGGACATCCAAGCATCTTTCTGGCCTGTTGCTGTGTTTGTAGCAGGATGGCACCTTAGGTTTTTTGTGGTACAATGTGGCAGGTGGGCAAATGCCCAAAATCTGGATCCTGGACGTGGTGCAAACAGCTATAGCATAACATATATGGTTTCAACACAAAGTTGTTCAAAGATTAGGAGGAGGAAAACACATTTTAAAGGAAAAAATATTGTAATCAAACAAGATGACACAGAGCAATACCAAGGGAAAATAATTCCATTTGTCTCCCAGTTCTGACTAGTGCGCTTCCTCACCAACACCAATAATCCTCTATCACTTGGAGGGCAGATTCCAAAGGCCTGTGCTAGGCAGTATTTTCAGGGTAGCTGGTGAAGATCAAACAGTGAGAGCACAGAGCCTGCACCTCGCTTTGGGAGCAGGGACCCTGCCTTGCTGAGCTGTGCTGCTGCTGTGTGGAAGGTCACACCCGTCCTGTCACACACTGACTGCTCACCCCAGCCCGGGCTGTAAGGGCTGTGCCAGAGGCAAGGAAAGGCATGGAAAGACATGTGGTGGAAAGATGTTGCACTCTAGCATTCCTTGACTTGCAGATGGCAAACTCCAAACTAGTACAGGCCAGCCAGAGCAGCCAAAGACTGTTCTTATGTCCTTTCAAAGCCGACCTTTAGGCACAGAGTTGGTGCTAATTGCTCGAACCCTGCTGAGGTCTGAGGAGGTGGGTACAGCACTGAGTGCAAGTTATGGATCTGCTCTGCTCTTGGCTCTGCCACTGGCCCCTCACGACTGCAAATCACATCCTCAGTGTGACACTTTCTTTAGTTGTCTCACAGTTTTGGAGCTTTAGTTGGAGAATAATTAAAAGCGAGTGTGCCACTCATTTGGGTGACTGAGCAGGCAAAGGACACATCTGTAAGTCAAGTGGCCATTTCCAAACTCAGACATGAAGATCATAGATTGTTAAGTATGGAAAAAAGAGACCTCTAAGATCATCGAGTCCCACAGTTAACCCAGCATCACCATGTTCTCCACTAAGCCAAATCCCCATGCATTACATCCACTCACCTTTGGAACACTTCCAGGGATGGTGATTCCACCATTTCCCTGGGCAGCCTGTTCCAATGCCTGACCAATCACTTTCTGGACCTCATGCTACTGCCCATGCTTCAGTCACAGTCAGGGGCTTTCCTCTGCCTTGCTTTCCAGCTGACCCTTCTGGGAGGAAGGACGAAGTCTTGTCACCTCCTCCAGCAGCAGAGGCTGGCACGGCACATTGGCAGTGCCACTTTGTCGTGGTCTGTGCCAGCTGTAATGGTGAGGGTGGGCTGGAGCCCCACTCACCGTGGCCTTTCCAAAGCCTTGGCGCTCTGGAGTTCAGGCCGCGTGGGAGTTTTGCCTGATCTGGTAGGTATGCAGTCAACATAATGTTCCAGTAAAGCTTACACACTCGAAACAAAACTGCTTTGTGCTGGAAACAGGCGAGTTCAAGCAGTAGGGAGCCTCCAGCGCTCTTGTACCTCGTATTTCTTATTTACAACCCTGGTGTTTTCTCTTCTTGTTAACTCAGACAGGGCTTGGAGCAACTTGGTCTAGTGCAATGTAAGGCGATCTTTGAGGTCCCTTCCAACCCATTCTGGGATCCTGTGATTCCATGAACTTGACCTTCTCACCTACTGCACACCATGCACAAGCTGTCACCAGGTTTCCCTTCCCTGGCACTGACTGAGGTGCTGGTTAGACCACACAGTTCCTTAGGATGATACAGACAGTCTGGTCTCTAGAGGAACTCTACAGAACTACCCACCTCGCTTGACTTTATGCCTTGACACATCTGTGAGTCAGCACAGCGGTGATGCATTCTGCCAGATGCTTCTCAAGAAGAGTTGTCCTGACCCAGAGGTTTTGGTAGTCATCTCTGACATAGACCTCAGCCAGCTCTCCATAGGGCAGTCCGTGGAGATTGCGAATGAGCCAGGATGAAGCACTTGCTTTTACACTGGCTCTTTCACTGCTAATGCTTATTGTGTCTGGGATGTCTCAGGCCTTGGTGATTTCATGCTCTTGTTTCCACAGTCAGACAGGGTTTGCATCTGAGCGCGCTGCCCCTCCAACTGTTTGCAAGGATGTGGGTGTCTGGTGTTCCCTCTATCAGCCCCTTGCACCTTCGGTTGGCAGCCAAGCCAGTCATCCTTATTAATAGAAGGCTGGATTTCTGTGGTGAGACGTTGAGGTTGGTGTCACAGGGTGCAGCTCGGCGATAAGGGCGTGCGTCTGCTGCCGTGCAGGAGTGGCTGTGAAAGCTCGAACCAAGCCCAGCCTGGACATGTGAAAATGCCCCTGCAGGACTCACCCTTCCAGGCTCCTCCCAGGTCCAGGAGTGCACCTGGCTCGAGAGGGCAGGCTGGTGAGGAAGGTTGTCAGTGCTTTCTGGGGCTGGCCAAGAGCGAGGGAAGGCTAGCACACATTTTAAGGTGCACGAGTCCCTTTTTAACCACCCAGCAGTGTCCTGGCCAGCCCCACCATCTCCTGCCAGCTCTGGAAATAAGCCCACAGCGGGTCAGACCTAGGGATCATCGTGCCCCATCTCTGGCCACAGTAAACTGCAAGTGCCTGGGGAGGTGCAGAGGAGCAGGGGATGCAGATAGTGGCTTTTCCCAGTCCTTCCCATTTGCAGCAACTGTTTCCTCGTGTGTTTGGTGTGGTGTCAGCCTCGAAGTGTCCCTGCAGCCATTTAACAGAGATGTCTCCAAGGAGCAGACCACGGCCAGTCTTGTGCTGTCCTTGTGTTTTGTTCTTGAGATTGGCAGATGAACTGAAGTATTTGAGTTCAATATTTCATGACAGTGGTGAGGAAAGAGAGGGGAAAAAAACTCCAAAACCAGCCCTACAGAGCAGTTCCTGTGCCAGGACTGTCTCTAACCAATGCAGGAGGAATCAGCATTGCTGGGCCATTTATTATCCTGTTTTCAGAGGCCTTTCTAAAACTACCTATGAGCATGAATAACGGTATCAACAGTTAAAATTATTAACACACCATTAATAAATACGAATAATCAAAGGTTAAAATTATTAACAGTTGGAGGTTTTTTTTGCTGTTGTTTTTCTTAGCTTTTTGCCTCCCTCCTGCTGCAAGGCAACCATTGCAGCCGGAAACCTCTGCTTTTAAAGGAGGGCTTGCTGAGGCGAAAGGACTGGGTTTCCTAAGCCACGGGATCAAAGCAAAACCTCCCAGCCTGGCCAGCACACAGGTTTCCTCCCTCTCCCAGGTTCCCAGCGTGTGTCCGGGCTGGGTGTCCAGCTCAGCCGCCCCCATGGATGCCATGAGTGCTCTCAGCTACCTCAGGATCACCTTTTTATTTATTTTTTAATTTTTTTTTTTTTTGGTGGCTCTCCAGCCGAGTTATCTGCTGTTGCTGCAGAAAATGCTGCGTGTCGGACTCCCACAGCCCAAAGCCTCTGTTTCCTTTCTGCCAGTACCTTGGTATCTGCCTTGCCCAGGAGCCTGCTGATGAAGATTTCCTGTTTGTTTTGAGTCACTGCTGGAGTGATAAATATACTTCGTCTCTCTCCTCCGAGAGGAAAGAAACCAGCTGCCCCGAACTAAAGGGAAAAATATGTCGAAATTCCACCAAAGGGCCCTGTTATCACGAGGCTTCCCTGGAAGGATGAAGCAGGGTAACATGAGCTACGACAAAGGCGCGATTTCCTTTTTCAAAATGTTCCCTTTTGCCTTTCACCGTCTGCCTTCACTCCGTAACTTTAATTTTTAAGACAGGTTAGGAATAAATAAATAAATTCAGCCTCCCCCCGACCCCCCCCATCATAAACTTACACAGCGGAGTAATGCTTGGCTGGATAAACAAACAATTATACTTGTGGTTTCTTGATCTGACCACAAGCTTTAAATGCTGTATTTTTGCATGAACCTATAATGCTTCTGGATAAACAATTGTGTTTATATTGTCAGGAGTATCCAGTGTGGTGTTGTGTAATTTCTATGTGCGATTACTGGGATATAGGATAAATTCCAAAAGAAAAGAAAGGAAAGGAAGATTAGATTATTAAGTCACTTTTAATAAAAACAGCATAGTTTGGAATCGCTTATAGCTTAATTTGTAATTTTAAAAGAATGCAGTGCTGGCTTTTAAGTTTCTACAATTATCTTTTCATCTCTTTTTATGCTTTTCTTTACTAGAGATGGGGCCCAACCCAAACCCTTGGATCTAAACCCAAGATCCAGGTTCAGATCTGAGTTCAGAGCTCCAACCTCATTCCCAAAGGAGCGGAGTCAGGCCAGCGAGCTCCTGCTCGGGCTGCATTTGAATTTTGCAGCCTAGGTTCAGGTTCAGGGCTGTTTGATTCTCAGGAGCCACGTGTGGGGCAAGTGGTGGTGGCCTTGGGTGCCTGCAGCCCTGCAGAGCAGCCAGGTGGGGTGGCAGGGGTCACAAAAAGTGCTGTAGGTCAGCGATATAAGAAAATGCTCATTAAAAATATCTTGGGGGCAGCTTTGGTTTGATCCAAACCTACGCAAGGTGAACACAACCTCTTGCCATGGCTTAGAGGAACGTGCACGTCCAAAGAGGATTTGGGATTTTTTTGGATGAAAATTTTTCTGAAGGTTCTGGTTTCAGCCTCATAAGAAAAGGCACAGGGCTAGGTTTTGCTTTTGATAGGTGTTTGAACTGCTGCTTATGGGGGAAAAAAGAAGTGGTTTTCCTCCAGTTTTTCTACAGTTTTTGTTATATTTCTCCTTTTTTTTCATGTAAATGCCTTAAGCATTGCCAAACAATATGTGCTTTTCTCTACTCACCAGCACATTCCCTCTCCAACAGGCTAACCCAGCTCTCCTTTATATCACTGAGTGAAATCACATGGAACAAAAATAATTATATTTAAGCAGTTTGAAGTGTACTTTTTTCCCGTGGTTTACCTTTACCATCTCCTAGTAAAATATAATTTCTTCTTTCACAGCAGATGAAAAAAGACCATTATAACTTTAAAGCATGAGATTATAAAAGACTGCAGCTAGTTTAGCTCTCACAGTTAGAAGTTAATTCTAAGTCACTGGAATTGAAAACATCAGTTTGCAACATTTACTGGCTTGCTATAAAAATGTATTCCCCTGTGTTATGTTAAACATGAGAAACTACACCTCGGTGTGTCCATTATTTATATATTTATTCATATCTTGCTGCTTCTGATTCAGCTGTGTAACTGTATGCAAAACAGATAATTACTGGGGAACAGAATAATTTGTATTTTGAGGGGAATAAATACCCTGAAGGATTTGCTTTTGGGGAAAGAACACACTGCAAAGAAATTACATAGATTTTTGAAACAGATATGAAAACAAAATGAAACAAGCAAAACAAAAAGGTGAGGAAATATGGGCCCAGCAGCTTTGACCCTACCGTGTTTGTGGTGGGGGAAGTAATTTTCCTTTCTCAGCACCCAAACCCACCTTGGAAAATGGAATGGGAGGCCCATTATCTGACATGGTTATGCATAAAACAGGGCTTAATGGCAACTCTCCCCAAATACCAGAATGATGCTGAGGGGCTGGCTGATCTTCATGGAGGGGTGAGACTGGGACCAACGCATTCTTCTCCATGGAGAGGTGTTGCTCAAGAAATACCTGCACCAACTTTGCCTCACACACGGCAATTATTTTAAGAAAAATGCCATTTTTCTCTCCCTTTTCAGCCCATGGGATGCTTTGTGTTCACCACCCCGTTGGCTGCAGGGAGCAGTCCTGGATGGGCTTCCACACAGGTAAGCACTGCAGATCTCCCTCCTCCAGCTTTTTTCTCTGATTTAGCACTAGACAGTGGAAGAGAGATGCTGAAGATATTCATTTCAACGTTTCCAGTGACAGAATTACTACTGGAAACGTGGCTGAATAACAGCATCACCGCTCATCTGCCTTTGATTTATTCAGCGCCAGCGTTTGCCTGTTCCATTTCTGCTTGCAGGCGTTCTGGTGGGAAATAAGAGTTTCCCAAACTTTCCTACAGCGAGGGTTTTATAAGAAAGTCCACGCCAAAAATGGTGTCTGGTCATCTTAAAACTACTCAAACTGCTTTGAAACCTGGGTGGAACAAAGGGATATTACAGCTTTTCTGGGGAGCATCCAACGGGTCCATCATCAAGGCCGGGTTGGACAGGGCTTGGAGCAACCTGGTCTAGTGGAAGGTCCTTGCCCACGGCAGGGGGTGGAATAATATGGTCTTTAAGGTCTCTTCCAATCCAAACCACACCGAGATTTTACAATTTGATGATCATTCAACGTCCTGATGCTGCCTCTGAGCATCTCCTGGGACTGAAATGAGCAGCTCATGCTTGGCTGTGGAAGGGAAATCTCTCACACACATGGGGTAAGTACACACTGCAGTTGGCTGTTTATCTCAGGTCTTTTTGCTGTGGATGTGTCCTGGTCTTTGGCACAGGCATCCCACAACACCTCGAAGAGGCTGCACCCTGGGCATCGAGGCACAAGGGGGGCAAAGTGACATGGCTCGGGGCACATGAGGAATCTGTGGCAGGGTGTGGGGTGACCCCCAGTTTTCCAATTCCTCGGCTAAAACAGGGACATGGCTTCTCTGTTAGTCTGCCTCATGGGACTGTGCCTTTCCACCAAGAGAAAAAAGTTTAATATGAAGACACTGCAGACAAATATAGTTATGGGTAGCAGCGCACGAAAAGCAGTTTAACACAGTGTTAAAGAAAATCAAAGCGAAAAATCTCGGTCTCAAAATCGCAGCCTTAACACTTCCACCAGGACTGATCATGAGTTTTTCTTTTCTTTTTTTTTTTCCTCTTTCCTTTTGGTGGAGAAGTTTTCGAAGGTATTTTTCAAACTTTCCAGTTTAGCAATGTGTTGGCTCAAATTGAAAAGAGAACTAGGCACTGGGTCACAGGCAGAATTAGGTTTGTGCTAGTGGTGGGGGCAGGTTGCTGACACAGCTACAATCAGACAAAACATTCAAAACTTCTGGCTTTGTACTTCTCAAATGCCTCTTTTAGAAAATCGCTTAAGTTGTTATTAACATCCACCACCCACCTTCCCTTTCTGGTCCTGACATTGTGTAATAATAGATAATGTTGACATATGTTCCCTGCTGGTCAGAAATACTATACTTCTGTGAAAGGTAACATTTTCAAGCAATGACAAAATGTATTTTACTTGGACAGAACATTAGTTATTGGACTAATCTCCCAATGTGGGATGTGGGGTAAAAGTTTTAACGTTTTAGTTGTGGGAGAAAGTTTGTTGGGACAGTAAAAGCATCAGTATGGGGTGTGTTTAGTTTTCTCCATTTCTAGAGGTACTGGCTTGGTATCAAACTCTTGCGTCCGTAGGAATTTAAAAGAAACATTTGCAGTATGTATGAGGAACAGCTGTCTGTGTACTCCCAGCAACTTTTCAAAATGACTATTTGGACATTTTTTTGCTTGGAAGGATTAGAGAACTAAGGAGTATGTGTGTGTGTGAGTGTGTGTGTGTGTGTCCAACAAGCTCCAAATAATTTTTTATTTTACTGGATCAATTTTGAAATATTGAGTAATCGTAAAAAAGGGCTGCATTTTTGTTTCTATTTCCCACTAAACAAAGCTGTCTGAAAATAGAAAAAGAGGAAGAGACAGCAAAATCTTCCAAACAAATATGTTGTGAAAAAACTACTTTTGAAAGTAATCTAGGGTGAGATTCTATAAAAACCTCTCTGCTTTGCATGTTACCCAGCTCAGCACAAGACTGCACAAGCCTGGGGAAATCGTGTTTTATTTTAAGTCTTGCATGAATCTCTGTGCTGGGGAAGCTGGAAATCAGTTCCTTTATTGAATCTGGTCTTTTTACGTGCTACAACAGGATCCAGAAATAGTCACGGGGGGTCCTGTCATGTGGCAGATAAACATCTCTGGCAGTGGGCTCCCTAAGATTTTTTTTCCCCCCTGCTCTATGGAGCGGGCTGATTAGAAATGTGGCTTTTTCTGCAAAATCAGGGAAGTTTTAGGGAACAGCCCTCTGTCCAGCATCTGCCCGCCACCTCCCAGGCTCTGACACACCAGTCTGTGAGCAGCAGGAGCTTTAACCTGCTCAGCCCTCGCCCCAAGCCATGAGCCATGGCCCTGGGGACATCTTGGGGACACCCTGGGGACATCCCGGGGCCTCCCAGCAAACCCTTCCCGTGCGGGAAGCCAGCTGCCGCCGTGTGGGTCTGGGATGGGGTGTCCCACGGAGCAGCTGCCCCGCCAGCTCCCCATCCATCTTCCTTCACCCATCAGGAGCATCCTGTTTGTTTTCAAACTCTCCCTGCGCGTCTGCCGGGCCGCCTTGGGTTGGCTCTGTTCTCAGTTACACCCATTGATGTCAGTGGGGTTGCGTTGGTGGAATCAGGAGAAAAATTTGGCTCCTCGTCGTTTTATTCCCCCTCTGCTCTTTTTTTTTATTTTTTTTTGACGCTGCCGAGGCTGAGCCCAGCCCGCTGCCTGGCTTGTCCCGGGCTCCTGCCGCCGCTGGGGTGAGAGCTTCTCCTCTGCAGCTCCTGCTGCTTGGCACGGCCTCGCTGCTTCGGATCCAATCTCGGCTCAAAACAGATCTGTTCTGCTTTCTGCTTCCTCCCTCCCTCCCTCTTCGCTCGCCGTAAAGCATTTTATTATCCAGACTTTATGGAGGGCTCTGTACAAAATGAAGTTGTGAGGTTATTTGTTTTGGTGCAGCCGATCCAATAGTATAAGCTACTTCCCTCCTTTAATCTTCCCCTCTTTAGATAGCGCGTAGGCTTTTATGTCCATTAATTGTCAGAAATAAATGCTTCTTTAGCTATTACTTCCTGAAACAGAGCAGCGATCTCCCTTACATACAGCTGTTTATATTATGCATAGCACAGCCCTGTCATAAGAATACATTATAAGTTTTTGTGAGACCTTGCACTCGCATTTAACATAATTTCCAGTTTAACTTTCCTTTTTCCAAAGTGTCCAGTGGGCTACTGAGGATCAATGCCTGCTTCCCCTTGGCTCAGGAACAATCCCTGCAGAAGCCAGCAGGCATTAGAAGAAATAGAAGAGGGATAGGATACAGTGGGTTAGGTTAGTGGAGTTTCACGTTGTTGCTTTAGGACCTAATCATTATTAATTATTTGCTTAATAGTAGAGACTTCATGTCCCAGCTGAGATTAAGACCAAATGGTGCCAGATGTAGTGCAAACACCTATTAAGTCATCGTCCCTTTATCAAACAATTTACGGTCTAAATAGACAAGACAGAGAAAAGATGGGAGATGAACAAAGAGGTGTCAGCACCGGAGACAGGAAATTGGAGGAACAGGGGCATTAGGGATAGGGAGGGAAATGAAGGCCAGAGTGCAATTTCTTGAGATAATCAGAGAAAGACCCACAACTGGGGTAGAAGCAGAGACACACTCCTCTGGAAACCCACTGTGGCAGCTGGAAATGGTCCTGCTCGTCACCACTGCCCGCAGGGCTCGGCGGGGAGGAAGAGGTGGTGGAGATGCTCGGTACCCACTTCCACCAACACAACCTGAGCTCCGTCACTGCTGACAGAGCACCTCTGAACTAGCCCAGAGGGTATTTCTGAGCTGGGCTGGGGGATGTTCCCTGCAGCCTCTTCTGCAGGATGGTGACGAGGGGTGTGCAGGGTTGGTGCTACCATTCCAGCTAACACACGTCTGGAAGGAGACATCCCCTTGGCCTTCAGGGCTGCTTCTCTCCCTCCCAGCACCTTTCCCAGGCCTCTCGGCATGTGAGCACCACCAGCCCAGGCTCTCACACTCACTCACATCCACTCACTCCTACTTACGCAATTTAATTTGCACCACCTTACAAATCACCTCTGGATTTGGCCCCCAGTTCAGCTCACCTCTAACAAACAGACCAAAGTGATCAGCTACAAATGGTCTGACCACTCGGGTTTGTCACTTTGAGGGGGCTGCTTTGATTTGTGTCTGTTTTCAAGTTTAGCCCTGTGCAGCAGCAAAGAGCTGACAACTTTCTAAAGTTCCTTAAATTCTCAAAATGTTCTACAAATGTTAACTCTCCAGCAACAAAGTATTTAGGACGCTTTGCTTATGTCTTCATGAATAACTTTCGGAAAGGGTTGTGACATACTTGTATCACTATTTTGTATGGCAATTGAAGAAAAAAAATCTTGGAAGGATGTTTGTTTTTATTTTTCTTCTTCTGACCACTCTGTTTGGAAGAACTGCCAAGTTTGACTCTAAACTTGCAAGTACAGTAACTTTTTTCTTTGAAACTTGGGTCTATAATGTCTGAAGCAGCTTTTGCTTGAAAGCAATTGTTACGTTCCTGACTCTTGTGATCAATCGAAATCAATTTCATACAGAAGGTTAACAGAGAAGGTCCAAACAAATGAATCCATGTGCATTTATCTGACAGTATTTCATATACAAAAAACGAAAGCAGTACATTATCAATTCTCCATAGTAAGAAGTATTCTTCATGTTTTTGTAAAAAGTACTTAAGAGCTGACTTTGAAGAAAGACTTTGAAAACTTGCCAAACCTTCTTTGTATTTTGAAAGTCCACATCAAGAAAGTAGTAAATAGTCATTGAGCATAGGAAAAAGGAAACTATTAGCATTGTTTTCTTTGAAAGATAAAAAGAAAAATGCAGTGCAAAACTTCATAATCTCTGAAATGTGTATTTGTTATTTGAATCAATTTAAAACAATTGTCACTATTAAGTTCATGTTAGCCTGCCTACTGAACTGTATAAAATGGTTCTGTATCTGCTGGTTTCATGTATATGGGTTCCCCCCTTTCCTCATCTCCTAGTTTTATAGGCTTAAGCATTTCCATTTAACTGCAGAGTTAGAATTTATTAGAAGGCTCTGCTTAAAGAAACCAACTTCAGCTCCCCAGCCCTCCTCAGGATTTCTAAACCTATTTTCATTGCTCTAACGTAAGAAAGGGTATTTATCCTTGATTTCTATAAAGCAATAGTTCCTCAGCTTTTCCCTTTCTGGGGCCCCATTGCCATCGTGCAGCAGTTCTTTGTAATGTGCTCAGATAAAATATCCTCTTTTTTTTGTTGTTTTTATTTTCAGAAGTAAATAGCTCCTGGGCCAGGCTTTCTCTTATTGTTAGTGTGATTTGGTGCAGCATCATTTTAAAATTGCTGCTTGTCACCAGGAAACATGAGACCAGGTGGTTTCCTCAGGTTGAGAAAAAAAAAGGAGAATCATATCAGAGCAAGCTTAACCACGTATGGGGATGGGAATATGCGCAGACTCACCCAATATTCCACCTTTGAACAGGTACATACCATGCTTGCACCGAACACAAGAACCTGGGTATTATTTAATGATGTGTAATCAAGGAGCCAACTTGCCTTTTACCACCACTAATGCAGGTTGTACTTATGCATATATTAATTGCGAAGCCATTAAGCTGTCCCATGTGTGAGGTAGTGCTATGAGGAAATGCCTGCTCACTTCATCTTTAGTGAGTTCAGCACACGTTGGGCTGAAAGGGGATCTAAGCCGTGCGTAACCTGCGAGAAACAGAAGTGGAAGTTGGCACGTGGAGAAACATATGTGCGCCATGTAGAAATGGGAGATTTCCCCCTGTTTGCCATAGAAGCGGCTGTAGGTTATAAAAGGGACACAGCAGAGACCTCACAAGGCTGCGTGGACATATTGGGGTGTTTGGTGGACAACTACACACGCTGACCTTTTAAGAGGGATCGTGTCTTTATATAGAAAACATATATCTGTGGATGAGATAAAGGTAGGATTACAGTAAGGATTTTTTTGGCAGGAGTTTCCGTGATTGTATTTCTTAAGAAGATAGTTGATGGATTAAACGATCATCTGAGATTTTCAGAGTTTGTAAAGACTTTCAGATTTACCAATTCATCATCTCTTGTCTCCATCTAATTATTACAAATCTGTTGCCTCTAAATATTTGTTGCTGCTGGATATTGACTCATGTCCTGCCCTAGCTTTGTTCAAAGTATCTATCCCATTTTACGATAAACAATCAAGAAAACATAAAATAGATTAAACTGTGATAAATGCCAAATGCAGGAAAATATCCTGCTGAAAAGTAAGAGAATTTTTCATGCTTCTCTGCCTCCATTTTTTTCGTTGATAAAATGGTTCTATTCCCATTCACTTCTCTTATGACTTTTTTTTTGGTAACAAATAGTCTAAGCCAGGACTTGCTGATGGCCTGCTCACGTCCTTTCTCCTTGTAGGGAGATGATGACTGAAATTTGGTGGGAAGAGGTTTTGTTCTGGGCCTGCCCAGGACACACCCAATAATCCAACCCTGTGCCTGAGAGCACTGTCCAAAGGAAGGAGAGAAATTTTAGAGGTTTTATTTTTCTAATAACCAGCATCAAGCAGGCACCTCCCCCAGCAGGTGAAGAGGAATGTCACATTTGTCCACATGCCTAGAAGAGCAATGCCAATGACTATTCAGCATTTCAATTATCTTTTTTTTTTCCTTCATGCTAAAAGGGCCTTTTTTAAGAGCATTTCCCATGCTCTCATTTGGATTGTGACTCTAGGATTTATCTGATAGCTGATTAAATGCTTTATTTCTTGTTGGTGTGGACTCAGTGATATTTAGCAGGCAGCATGCAGCTTAAAAGACACAAATTTTGAATTTTCTGTGTATTTGACTGATTTCAGTGAAGCCAGGTCTTCATCACAAATCTGTTAGCATTGCCACAGCTTCATGAGCTGGATAGGAGCAGTTTGGATGTCCATACAAAGCAATAAAAGAAAAAAATTACTTGCTTTTTTTCCGCAATGGCACTTGTCCATTTCTGCATTTCTGGAAAAAAATGTCTGTAAGTAGTTCTTTTAGGGGTTACTTTTGTTCTAGTTGCTATTTAGTGATAATATCAAATGCTTTTTATTCTTCCAAAATGCAAAATTAATGCTGCATTATTCTACCGGTGCTATCCCTGCAATGAAGAAGAATCTCATCAAGTCAAACTTTTCTGTTAGGAAGATTAAAGGAGAAGGCAGAGGGAAAAAACTCTCCTCGGAGTGTTGAGTTAGATGATCCATTGGCCACAAAGAAATTGGGATTTACACTAGTGTAATCGAACCCAGAATTTTTCACGTGGATTTTCTACAGATTTTTATTAATTCTTGAAACGTGGAACCACAATAATCCTCCTGTTCCTAAGGATTCTCTAACTACAATCCCAGTGGCAGTCATGTTACTCTGGATTGAGGAGGTGTGGTTTGCATTGCCTCTGTGGAAGTCCTGGGATAACTGCAGCTGGAATGAGCACAGACATGCTCATTAATACATAAACTACTGTAACTATGCCTCGTGCTTCCTAGAAATTTCCTGCCTGCATTTTTAAGGAGAAGCCCAAGTTATTCAGCAAAAATATCCTTGTCAGTGCTTCGCTTTGGTTCGCAGTTGCAAAAAAGTGCTTTTTCAAAATTCAGTGTATCGGTGTAGAAGAAACCAGTTGGGGCTCCATGTCTTTGGGAAAAGGGTTTGTGTCTAAGTTGGTGGTGGGGTGTCACTGCGTGGTGCATCCAGCCACCGTCCTGGGCATCCACCAGATTTTGGGATGAGAGCATCTTGCTGCCGGCCCCCACCCTACCCCGCAGCCTCTGGGACATTCCTGCAGCCACTTCCCAGAGAAATCCCACGCCGGCAGGGTGACTCACATCAGAAGACATTCCAGAAAGAAGAATAATTATGCCGTTGCTGGAATTGATGTAATGGTGTTTTTCAGGATGCTTTAATAGACATGAGTGATGTTTTGGCAGGCAATCGAAATAACCCTGGATATCTGATTGCATTACTGACTGCTACCAAGGGCATCTCTGGGGAAAGGGACATTACTTAAGGTACTTTCTCCGTATTTTTAACTTGCTGGAGCTAAGTTTTAGCGCAGCATAGGGCTCTTTTTCAGAAGACAGACATATTGGAGAGCTTAACCAAGACATATAACAAACCGAACTCTAAACATATACAGATTCCAAGAGACAGGCCTGTGTAAACAACATCATAATTCCCTGGGTTATGTGCTGTTTAAAATAACATTCAGCTATGCATTCACCTCAAAAGATTGCCACTTAACAGCATTGTTTCTTTTTGTAATCTTTATTGTTTAGGTTTATTATGGCTCTCATTTTTTTCCCCCTTTAGAAAACATAAACAATTTCCTTGTTCGCCCCGCGCGCGGGATCCCCGTGTCCTGGCAGCGCTTCCTCTGCGCCATGGCCAGCTGAAAAGATAACAACTAACAACTGCGTTAAGCCTTCTTCTCCCAGAATTAAGTTTATTCTCCCTGCTCGTATGTGTTTTACTACCATGTACCTCAGGATGGTGTTTCTCGTTATTAATGATTACTACCAGTGTTTAAACACATCGGTTGGAATCCTCTTGTTTAACACCCTTGCGGTCCCGCTGAGGCCTCATTGCCTTCATTTAGGCCATATAATAAAAAAAATTACAATAAAAGAAGCCCTGCACACTGATGTCCCCAGGTTGTTTCGCAGAGCCTTGTCATTTAGCTGCTCTCTGCAGGTAAATAGGTCTTTTTCTTGGTCTGGCACGTTGATAAGCCTTCACACTTGGCTGGGCTCGAGGTGCGTTTGTGCAAAGGCAGATTGTTTTAGTTAACATAATCAGTGAACTCACTGTTCTACCTGGATGTCTGGGAGAATTGCCAAGAGATTTCCCAACATTTCAATCAGAGGCAGGGGCTATAAAGCTGTCAGTTTTCTTGTAGGCCAATTTGCCTTTGCCATGGTTCTAACGTTGTGCTCATTTATAAAGAAATCAGCCCAGGTCTTTTGGGGTAATATTTTATGCTGGTTTCCATTTGAAGAAGAATGATTTCTTTTTCTTTCTTCCTCTTTCTCTTTTTTTACTTTTTATTGTAGAGATGCATTTCCAAAAGCCATTTCCTGACACAGGGAAATGCCCCACTTTAAGACTCTGATACAATAGTAATTAAAAAAGGAATTAAATAATTAATTAATATTCCATTTTTGTTCCCAGCAGTGGAGCCGAGCTCCTTTCACATATTGTACCAGCCTCAAGTAAATCTGTTCTTAAACAAAGAAATGAAGCTACTTAGGTCAAATGTTCAGAGTGATCTTGGTCTGCCTAGTAATTAGAATCAGAGATATGTTAAACTACCTGAAAATAATTCACTTTCACATGGGAAAATAGTATAGCTACAAGTTTATGGTGTGCAGGTCATTGTCATCTACCCTACTTCCACCTGCCGCAATAAATTCCGGTGAAATATCTACTGCTGAGTACTGAACTTGGGGACTTTTTTTCCCCAAGCCTCCGATATTTACCACCTTGTGCCAGATTACGTCATGTAACCTTCAACAGCGTTGTGATATTTTTTCAGTGGATGGGATGCAGGCGATCGCATCTGCTTGAAGTTTCTTTGATGTTCCTCACAGGAAGTTTTTCAGTATTTGGCCAGTTGGATGTTTTTCAAGTATTTTGTCGTGCCCGGGGCCTAGGACAACTGTTGGCTACTTTTGCAAGCTGATGATGAGAAAGGTGGACGCGTTCATCCTGCTCTGCAATGCCTCCAGCTGCAGGGAGTGGTGGTGGCAGGGGTGATGCTGAGTGCACAGTGCTGCGTCATCCCGCAGGACACGTACATGGTGCCATCAAATGCATCTTGCAGATGAGGAAAAGCATCCTCAGTAGGTTCATAATTTTGAAGTTTTGGGTTCCTGAGGGTCAGCGCCTTGAGAACCTGATGCGATGAAGCAAGAGGATGGTGACCCTGGGAGATAGGAGAGATGGGGTAGGTTTAGGCTGAACAGTGTGGTTGTTCAGTCTGGAGACATTTCCAGGGAGATCCTAAAGCACCTTCCAGTACCTAAAGGTGCTACAAGAGCACTGGAGCACCCTTTACAAGGGCCTGGAGTGACAGAACGAGGAGGAATGGCTTCACGCCGACAAAGGGTAGGTTTAGATGGGATATTAGGAAGAAATTCCTCCCTGAGAGGGTGGTGAGGCTGTGGCACAGGTCGCTCAGAGAAGCTGTGGCTGCCTCATCCCTGAAAGTGTTAAAGGCCAGGCTGGATGGGGCTCTGAGGATCCTGGTCTAGTGAGAAATGTCCCTGCCCATGGCAGGCAGGCTTGGAATGAGATAGTCTTTAAGGTCCCTTCCAACACAAACCCTTCTGGGATTCTATGATCACCTGTCATGGGAGGATTTCACTCCTACCAGCAGCACATCAAGGCTTGAGCAATTCACCTGTCGGAGGCTTCACACAGATGATTTATTTGCCAAGACAGGTGGAGAGCTGCCCTGGCTTATCTCTGAGCAAAGTGGAATGAGAAGAGGCACATTAAAGAAGTTCTGCCTCTGATTGCAAAGACGAGAGCGCGACTGTTACAGCGCCGCAAATTAGCAGACGGTTTTAAACCAGCTCCCAAGCACTGAAATTAAAAGCACTTAATACAGGAATCATATTCTCTAGCTAAGGCACAACGGGACTCTGGTGAATTTAGTTTATAATGCTTCCGTGTTGTAACAGAAATTTGTCTTTTTGAGGCAATCAGGGGAGCCGCATTACAGCAGGACTTGCAAAGATTCGTGTTTGTGTCTGGCGGTTGCAAATGCATTAACTCTTTCATGTGAAACTCCTCTGTCAGTGCCACAATTCCTTCTGTGCTGAGTTCAATGGACCTCTGAGAAATAATGTTCAGTCCCAGGTGAACAGGAGATAGGTAACAAAATCTGCCACATGTTTTTTTCTTCAACAGAAAAAGAATCTTGTAATGGAATTCTATGAGTAAAGACATGTTGGACTGTCTCCTCTTGGGGTAATTTGTTGCAAATTTAACAATTAAGCGAGTCAACCTTTGGTGTTGTGGCTCAGCCACCAACCAGATCCAGGAGCATTTAAATCAAGAATGCAATTTTTGGAGGATTATTATTGTCAAGAAGAAATAAAATTGTCTTACATTAATTAACATTTTCCTCACATAAAGTGATAGAGATGTGTAGACATAGAATCCCAGAATCTCAGAATGGTTTGGGTGGGAAGGGGCCTTAAAGGTTGTCTCGTTCCACCCCCTGCCACGGGCAGGGACACTTTCCACTAGACAAGGATTCTCAGAGCCCCACCCAGCCTGGCCTTGGGCACTTCCAGGGATGGGGCAGCCCCAGCTTCTCTGGGCACCCTGTGCCAAGGCCTCACTGCCCACACGGGAAAAAATTTCTTCCTAATATCCCAACTAAACCTACTTTCTTTCAGTCTGAAGACATTCCCCCTTCCCCTGTTACTCCAAATTCTTGTAAATAGTCTCTCTCCACCTTTCTTGTCAGGTCCCTCCAGGTACTGGAAGGCCACAATCTGGTTGCCCCAAAGCCTCCTCTTCTTCAGGATGAAGAATCCCAGTTCTCTCAGCCTTTCCTCATAGGAGAGACTGTCAGCCTTTTTTCCCCTTCTCTCAAAGGTTGGCAAACACACCACAATACCCCGCATTGTAATGAGGTAGCAGAGGAGCTGGCTGCCATGCTCATTACTGTTTCATTACTTGGTGATCGTGAGAGCTTTTTTCCATCAGTGCCTGATTTCTGTGTTATCAGGAAAAGGGCAAGATCTTTGATGTTTTGTAACATTCTTCAGCGCTACTGGAAAACTACTTGTTTTCTTCCTTTTCAAGGATAAATCAGTGGTTTATAATTGATCTATAGCAGATCTTTCGGATTTAACCTAGGGTCATGTATAAAATATTAAATACGGCCATTATAGGGACCATGCTTTTTAAAAAAAATTGTATGGGTGTTAGCCTTTATATCCTAGACAAATTCCAACTTGGGTAATTAATTTTTTCCTACATTCATTTTCCATGCAATTTTAATTGGGTACAATATTTTTCACTTCCAGTGCAAAGTAAAAGTGCGTTTTCCTGTGCTGTGAAAGAGTTAATACGTGCTGAGCTGGAGGCTGCTGCTCTACAGTAGTAAGTGAATCTGCTACGTATGTTTGAAGAAACCAGCACAGAAAAATGCCAAATCCTCTTGAAATAAGGTACCAAATTTGTCAGATGTTTTGGCATGCTGCAAAAGTTTAAAATTACATTAGTGGCGTCCAAGTTATCACACACATATCCTAAAAAGCAGATTTTCGTAGTGTTCAAATATTCAGCATGCGGCTCATCAGATTGCGTTAACCACCACTACAAAAGGGAAAGGAATCAATACATATGTAAATGTGATTCTGGTTTAAAAATCTATTTTGGGTTTTACTGTTGCCATGCTAAAAGGCATTGTAAACTGCAACAGACCCATTTCCTGCGGGTTGGCTTCCCTCTGCCACCGGAGCAAGTGGAGCACGTGGCTCTCCAGAAGAGGAGAGCAGTGAAATGAGGGCTGGTGTTAATCATTTCCAAGAGATCTTGTTCCACGTTGAGGAGGTGCCTAGAGATGAAACCCGTTTGGGAGGTTTTCCTGGACTTTGGAAATCGCATAGATTGTTCAAACATTTATTGTGGGTTGCATAGCATGGGCAAAACATACTTTGGTTTTTGGATTAGGCAATAAGTGTTGTCATTAACACCAGGCTCTGTCTAATTTAAGAAATCTGAGTCAGTTATCTGAGGCTGTGAGGTCCATTAGCAAATTTTTCTCCATCTGTGGAAGATCTTACAGGTCACCTAGAATTATATGTATTTTTTTCCTACTCTGGAAGATCAAACCCGATTCAAAATATTCACGAAGTCTGAAATTATATGTATAAAAAAGAGCAGATAAATAATGTTTTCCCCAAGCAGTGGTCCTTGAAGTTGTTTACATTCATCTATATCAATAAAATCAAAAGCCGGGTGTTCTTCTTCATTCTCTCCTTTGTACATTGTATTTGTTTCCTTTGAAAAGAGTTGGCACTGGAGAGAATAATGATTGAAATCCCAAAGGTGGCAGAATTTGACCCTGACAAGGGTTGAGAAGTTTGGCTGAGCACAGCAAGGGAGTGAGACCCAGGAAGCACTCAGGCGACAAGAGTCACCCCAAGGGTGAAGTGCAGAAGGGTGTGGCAAGGATGGGAGCTGCTCTTGGGAAACCCCAAAAGATGTTAATTGACCCAGGATGACATTTCCCCCATTAAAATTTGCTCACCTTGATGTCAGGTACGGGAAAAAAAAAAACAAAAAAACAACCTTTGCAAAAGCGAAGAACACGAGGGGAGTTTTGGATTGGTTTGCTAACAGATGCCCAGGGGGGATCAGAAAGGCCATGTGGACAGACATAAAGATTTAAACCAATTTAGGAGATAAAGAGGAGGTGAGAGGAGGCAGAGGTGAGACAGAACAGAGACCTGCCCTGCGTTGGTGAAGGGAGAAGAGGCTGCCTGGTTAAGGAGTGGGGTTAGGGAGAAAGAGTTCTGGTTCATGTTCTCATTGTCTGAAGGAGAGGTTCACTCCCAGTCCTCCAACAAAACATTTGCCCACAGTGCAGTTTTGCCCAGGAATTCATGTTAAAATGCAAAGCATTTTGTAGGAACAAAATCTCAGTGAACAAACTTTTGTGCAATTAAATACAGGCAGGTTGTCAATAGGGAAAGTTATTCATAAAAATATGATCAGAGAATATTCTGCTTTTTAAGTTCATCATTGAATAGCCACAGTGGAGTTTTGGTTTGTTTATGCTGAGCACCCAAAGACAGATCCTACAGAATATTTCAGGATGTTCTGTGGGGATTTTTGCTTCATCAGGAGCTTTCCTCTTGGAATTCAGTTTTCTTGCTGTAATCTGAGTGTCACTTTAAGTCATTCAGAAATAGTTATTATCTTATTAGAGGGAACTACTTTCACTGCTCCTGCAGCAAGGTTTTTGGGAATCAGCCCAAAAAGCCATCATGAGCAATGCTTTAATAAATACACAATGGTGCAATTTTAACCTTGTGTTCAAGACAGTAACAAACATTCTGGCTTTGTGGGGGTTTTGTGTGCTCTTGCATGCTCAGTGATGCATTATGGCACATGCCACCCCGCTGTGAAATGCCACACCATGGCACAGGACACCGAGCTCCCCAGGAGAGTTCAGGAGCTGGTTTGGTGTGGAGAGCAGCCGTGCAAGGCTGTACACTGCTGGTCTCCCAGGATCAATATTCCCATATGGAAATGAGAGAGGAGATTCACTGACTCTGGGAAGCCAGCAGGAAATTGGTCCGTGTTGCCTCCAGGTTAGCATTGATATAGTAAAGTATTAGAGAGAGGAATGTTCAGCACCCAGTAAAGAGAAAGGGAAACTCTATGTCCTCAGGATCTCCCTTTCCTCCCCACACGAGTTGCAGGTGGAGTAAAGGCAGCACAGCAAGGAGTGGGCTGATGATTTCTCATCTCATGCTTTTACCACTGGGGTATATTTCCTCTTCTCTATCTTTCCTCTCCCTCTACTCTAAAAGCCTGAAAATCATGCTTCTTTTCTCATTCTCTTTTGAAACGTCGATGTGGAAGGTTTGGAAAACCAAAAATTTTGATATGAAGTAATAGCCATGGAGAACTCATTGAATATAGCACTTATTTTTCCTTTCCAACCCTTTTATTGCTACATCACATCTCCAAATTTACAATCTTTCAGCTATTATGTGACTCCATTGTGACTCTATCCAATGATTAATGTGGGATTAATAACTTTGTCCGGTGAATGTTGGTGTAAAGGAGTGACTACTGCTGACTGTGCTTCTGTTAATGACATGTTTCCATCAGTTTGGAGAGCAAATTATTATGTGCCTCACCTACTCAGAAACAGCTGTTCCAAGAAGAGACAGAGTATTAGACTGTATCTTCAGGAACAATCTGTTTTCTGTCTGTAATTAATATGTTCCGGATTGTTTGGCTACTTTGGTCAGTGCATCACAAACCGGACTATTATGCTCAGAGCTACTTTTGGGACATCCAGTAATAGCTCCTTCTGAAAGCATTGAGTGCAACCCCTGTAAATCACTGTGGGTTTGAGTAGCTATCCAGCTTTGCCTAAACCATGCCAGGTTTCTGTAAGAAGTGATGAGCTATCACTGGGTAAAAAAAAAAAAAGTATCCTTGATTCACACCTCGCTGGTGTAAATCCTGTTCCAATTTTAAAAGCACCTTGTTATAACAGTGTTGGACAGAGGAATTCTTGAGGCTAAGTGACATTTGCAGCCTATGATACTGGTGTATCTGTGCTGTGTATCCATCAACATTTGGCATTTAAGAAAATCTGCTCATCCTCGCATCGCCTGTTAAACACTCACTCTATTAGCAGGAAAAAAAAAGAGGAAAGTAAAAAGAAGAAAATAATAATCTTTGCAATTGAGTTTTTAATAAGCAAAACAGAGGTCAGTGTGACCACAACAGTGTGAAATCAGCACCAAATGACCTCAGGAAAATGTACACCTTGAAGTCAAAGGTGGGTTAAAATGACATTTTTTTTTGTCCATGAATTCATGCTGGAATAACTTGCGCTCTTTAGTGTGCACAGCTGTATTATCCCGGGGCAGTTTTTGGCTCGGTGTGAATTTACACATCTGTCAGATCGCTTGGAGATCCATAGGCAAGATGTAGTGCTGGGGAACATTGTGTGGATTTGGGATGTTTCCTGTAGGAGCTGGGAAGCGATGAAGAACGAAAGGCTCGCCCTCTCTCCTCCCTACCCATCACCCTCCGCTCCGAGGAACAGGACAAAAGCACGTCTGTTCACAGGTGATTTTGGGCTCTGCTTCAAGACTTCATTCTTAATTCAAACCCACATTTTCTTAGTTCAAAACTGCTAATTTAAAACTGCTTGTGCAGTCCGTCCGGTTTATTCCAAATAGCGGTCCCCAAGGGGTGTTTAAATTCGTGTTAAGGACTAGAGGTTTGTCTGGTTTTTTGGAAGCATAAGCTGAGCATCAGGCTATGAATTCTGAAAGCTGATCTAGGGATTCAACCACAGATCACATTCCTTTTCTTCTCCTAGTTTCTTTTTCCTACATGAAAGGAGGTTATAGCCATGTGGATGTTGGTCTCTCCTCCCAGGTAAGAAGTAATAGACAAGAGGAAATGGCCTCAAATTGTGCCAGGAGAGGTTCAGGTTGGATATGAGGGAAAATTTCCTCACCAAAAGTATTGTCCTGCCCTGGCTCAGCTGCCCAAGGGCAGCAGTGGAGTCCCCATCCCCGGAGGGATTTAAAAGCCATGTGGATGTGGCACTTGGGGATGTGGTTAGTGGTGGGCTTGGCAGTGTTGGGAGAATCATTGGACTCAATAAACTCAGAGGTCTTTCCTAACCTAAATGATTCTATAATTTTATTCTATAATTATATATTTCTTTAGTAATTTCTATGCTGTCTTTGTTCCTGGAATACTGTTCATAGTAGCTCAGCTCCCTAATTTTCTGTGTCTTCAAAACCCAGGGCATTTCCCCGGACTTCTCAAGGCACTCTGCTTTGTGCATGATCTTGATTTCTTCTCCAGAGCTCTTCATGCCTCCTCAGTGCTGTGCCACAGCCTGAGCTGGAGCCTTGAAACCACTGAACTCCCTCACCTGCCTCTGCTACCAGCTTCCCAGGTGTCCTTTGGAATATTTTAATTTATTCCCTATATGGTGGTTTTACACCGCTGTGGCCTCTAACTTGCACCTGAGATTGCTGCCATGTATTTTAATGCATAATGAATTTCAGGTTGCAGTTTCTGTGCTACTACGTAAAGCACGTAGGTTGCATTGTTGATATAGCAAACCATTTTTAAAAATTACTTCATAACCCCAAACAAACATAATTTTTCTTTAATTTTTATAGAGGGAGAGTGAACACAGTAGAGCAGGAGGGGGTTTTCTCCTCTGCAGAGCCCCATTGCAGGGTTTGGGGCTGTGTCATGTGTGTTGGAGGAGCGAGAGGCGAGGCGGACGCGCTCGCTTGGATTGGTTTTGGGGGAGGTTGTGCATGGCTCACAGTGGAGCTGGCACAGCTTCCAGGCCTGGGGTTAAGTTGCTCAGTTTGGTTCAATTGGTAATTAATAAGAGCAATGGCCAATTTGACTTTATACCATGTGTCTGTCTGTGTGGAACCTGGCACACGCAAACCCCCTTTCTACCCGGCAAGATGGTCAGCGTATTTTTTGACATTCTGGGAGCTGGGAAGCATGTGGAGTTTTTGGTGAAGGAGAATAATCCTCCTGGCCCCTGACACAGGTTTAAAATGGTGGTTAAATGTGACTTTCAAAATGTTTCTGGAGTGCTGTTGTAGGCTCACCTCCCACAGCTTCCAGATTTTCAGCAGACAGGTCCCTCACAGTTTCAGGGCAGCATCACAGCAGTTGGGTTGTCTCGTAAACCCAGAAGGGGCCACCAACATTTTGGTGCAAGACTTCCCCCCACACCCCTCCAAAGAGGAACATCTGCTCCTTAGCATGCTGCTCATTTCCATGGCAGGACTCCAGTCGCTCTTCCAACGCAGAGCTCGGCAATAGTAGTGCTGGTGTCTGAGCCCTGGAACAAACCAAGTGGTTTGCGTGTGCTTTTGTGTGCCATGAGTTATTTCTACTGTGTGCTTATTTATAATAATGGGCATTCATTATTATGAGGGAGCCTTTTTGCTCAGGAATCATCACAGTACACACTGTAAATGCATCTTGACAATAGTTTGCGTCTGTAGATTATGGACTCATAATACGTATTTATTTGTGTGTATAAAACTGTAGTACCAAATGCATAGTAAAAAAAAAAAAAAGGAAAAAAAGAGAAGAAAACCAACCCAAAAACAAACCTTAGGAAATTGCATGAACAGTAGTTCCATTTAAAATATCATATCTTGGCCAATTTTGTTATGTCCAAATATCCTAGTCACATTGTAGACTAACAGCCTGCCAAATTTCACTTAAAAGCACAGCCAATTTTTAAGTTACAGAAGCACAAAGAGCAGTGGAATGTTCTTTTTTAGGACTCCTCTAACTTAAACAAAAATTATAAGGTTTTTATTGTTTTGCTTAAATCCAAGGGAAAAAAAAATATTTGCTGCAACTCAGCCTAGATCACACTGCAGAGTTCAGCATTTGGCTGTCCTACACGAGCAGAGTGAGCTACTTAAAACAAGTTGATTTGCTCCTTAGAAGTTCAAAGCCCACGTAAAAGTAAATCTATTAGTAAATACAAGGCAGTCAGAGGAATTTTTATTAATGGAATCTAGTTTTATTTATTTATTCCCACCCCCCCTCCACCAAGCAGAGCAGTTCTCCCATTGGACTATTAACTAGAGATATTTTCCCTGCTGACTGCTGAATTGGGGTCTTTTCAGTGGCTTTATCTTGCTCTTTTCAGATTGTAACGGGATACACTGTCTCACTCCCAGTGCAATAAAGAGAAAGTTTAAAATAATCTGAACTAAGAAACACTGACTGATTTTTTTTTGCTCCTAGCAGTGATGGTCAGGAACTACTACTAAAATATCTTAAAGGAAAGAAAATAATATTCAAATTGTGGACATAATCCCAAATGTTGCATGAAAGAATTGTGGGGGATTTTTTAAATTTTAACTAAGGTTTTGTTGTCAGGAAAGAGAAAAATCCACTTTTAAGATTTCTCATCTACATACTTAAAATCATTTTCCACTGGCATCAAAGGAACAAATGCATGGATTCATTGGAATAATTACAGAAAAAAAAAAAAAAAAAGGAGGAAAATGGGACCAGCGCATTAAAATCTCCATTTTAGCTCTGTATATTGCCTGCCATGCGGGGGGAAAACAGTTAATTAGGACAGCAAAAGGCAGCACAGACAGAAAATGTGCTGTGTGACAAAGGTGGCAGAACTCGCCAAGGATTCCTATTGAAGGAGGAAGTTATAACCATCCCTATAAGACTGCTTAAAAAATTATATTAAATTTTTTTTTTAAAAATGTCTATTTAAAAGCCCTCCATAGCAGTCCCCCCCACCACTTGGTTAGGATAGTTCCGAAAGGCTACAGCTGTAAAATAGTATTTATTTCTTTCCGCTGCGCAGGCGGCTGCTGCTCCCTCCCCGCTGCCCGCGCCGCCTCCAGCCCCGTTCCCGTTCCCGTTCCCGTTCCCATCCCCATCCCCATCCCCATCCCCATCCCCATCCCCGTCCCCATTCCCGTTCTTTATTCCCAGAGCAGCTCGCAGCCCGCGTGGCCAATCGGGGCGGCAGCGCCGGCCCAGGACCGCGCTTGGTGCTCAGCTCCAAATGTGATTCCAGCCCTGACAGGGGGATTATAGGAAACAGATGACTTACGCTTCTAATTTGTGGCCTTAAATTGCAAACAGAATTTCAGGAGTCGAGCGGAGTAATAAATGGCAATAGAGAAAGCCACACACAGCCAAATCAGTATGTGGTGGTTGTAGGTTAAACTAAATAGGAAGAGACAGGTTATGATGGTTTAGTGTATTACAGAGAAGAAAGTCTTAAATTACTGGTGCTGAGAGGTATTGCGCTATGGCAGACAGTATTGCATTGTGTAGTCTACAGATATCACAAGCAGAACAATAAAAAAGCAGGTTTAGCATAAAACCTGTTGCTGGACAAATCTTTTTTTCCTTCCCCTCGAAATGGAAGCGGTGTTTTATGTTTGTTTTGACCTTAACTATATGCTTGCCCCTTAACATCTGTTTTCTACTGTTGCAGTTTTTCACACCAAATTAACTGTCAGGGCTTCAGATAAAATAAAGTTGAAAATACTTCCAAATTATTTTTTTGGTGACTTTCAAGACTAGAAGAGTGTCCTGTTACTCTTCCTGTCCTTATCTCCCACAGGCATAAAATATATTCTGTTAAACATTTTCAAACTGTTAAAAATTAAAATGGCAGATTTTAAACTTTTTTTCCTTCTTTTTTTTTCCCCCCTTCTTTTTTTTTTTTTTTTTTTCCTTTTTTTTTTTTTTTTTTTCCTTTTTTTTTTTTTTTTTTTCCTTTTTTTTTTTTTTTTTTTCCTTTTTTTTTTTTTTTTTTTCCTCATTTTGCTGACAGCATCTCTACCAGCCGCTGCTTTTTTTGTGTAGTGGCATCAGAGTGTGTTTTGGAGGAGGTTTTTACTCTTTCCCGCTGGATCTGCTGACTTCTTTTGTTATCATTTGTAGCTCCTGGTTCTGAAAAGCTCTGGCGTGTTTATTTAATGATGATTTGTATCAAAAGCTTGCTCCATGGTGTTAATTGGTGCATGCTCCTTGTAAGCCTTAAATTACAAAGATATATTCTTAGAGCCCAGAGTGGTCTCTGCTCTGATATGCCAATGACTAATGTGGGATTTGCTTTTTTTTTTTTTTATCCAATACAAGAGGGAAGGAGAGATGAGGAATATGCTTAAAGGTCTGGAGGAATAGCTGGTACCACAAAGGCATGTGTCAATTGTTAGTATTTCTTAAGCCTCTTAATTTGAAGGTGTATTTCAAAAAATTGAATGAGTCTTGTCTTTAACAATGTGAGATCTCTGGAGCCTCTGGAAGCTGTTAGAAAAACATTCCCATTACACACTGAGTAACGTGCCAGTATTATCCTACCACCCAGATAATATTGCCCTAAAATGACAACTGGCCAGACCTCCAAAGAGCATTAACCCAAAGGTTTAAAACAAGAGAGGAGAAATAAACCTTTGGCTCCCCGGTGCTTTGCAATCCTGTGCTGTACAGGACCCTAATCTGTGCAACCTGTGGGCTCCATCCTGATTTCCTACTCAGAGAAACCCTTTAGTGTTTCAGGGCACTGAGGCAGGGCCAACGTCGACGTTTCATTCCAGGCAGCGGAGCCTGCCTGCATTTGAATGAACATAACTGTTATTATTGCAAAATGATTATTGTTTTAAGCGGGTCTTTTGATTATCATTGAAAATGACTGGCTAAATACATTTTGATTAATCACTTGCAAAAATTATGCTTGTTAGAGCTGTTTTATATTCTCAGTCGCTGTGTTCTCACTGTAGGTTGTAGCCATTTCTCTACAGCTGAAGATTTTTTCCCTTTAAGTCACCTGGTGAGAAAGGAAAACAAATCTTAGTTGAAAGCTTTTGTCTGCGAGACAGACTCCTCTTTTCATCCCTATGTCCTTTAAAAAAATGCTCAATTATTGTCTGTGCCATGGAGGAAAGAATGGGGCCTACACAGGACCTGAACCTTTTCAGACAGGAGATGGCTTTTGTTTTTGCACCCCATCAACACCGCTCACCTAATTAAATCTGATATCTCTGGCTGAAGCAAAATGATTTGTTAATAGTTCTTTGGGAATTTCCTTAATGAGTTTAGATGTCTTTTGTATGGTACATGTGGGGGTATTTTGCAAATGGAGCTGAAAAAGGAAAAAAAAAAACGAAAAAAAAGAAAGAAAAATGGGGCGAGGAGAGAGGAGAAAGAGCACCAAAGCGAGGAGCAAGGTGTGGGCTGACGGCGGGTCCTGGTGGGCTGCCGCCAGTCATTAGCGGGGACACGCGGCAGCGGTGCCGCGGAAGAGCCCTCCCCATCCCGCTCAGCCAGGGACATCTGTCAGGGACTCGGATATTACACCTTGATCAGGCCCAGACAGTGACACCATTTTCTTTAACAAACACCAGCAGCTTTTCTTTCTCCTTTATTTTAACATTTCTCAGGGGTTGGATTCCCTTTCTTCTCCTGCTCTGCTGAGAGTAAAAGGAGCTTGTTAACTTGCTTAGATATTTTGACTGCTGATGCACTTTGGCCACTTGCCTGTGGTAACAGTGTCAAAGCATTACTTGGGATAATTGCTATATTTGCAGTCTGAAGAGTGCTCTGACTTAGTGTTCAAGCTGCTGAATAAAAAAGAAATTGTCATTTTGGAAGAAATCTGTGAATTACCCTCCCAGTTAAAAAAGCGCACAATTTTCAAAATGTCTTTTCGCCTTGTGTTCAAGCATAATGTTATTCAGATAATTAACATTTTAATAACTCGCTTAAAATATGAGAGCGGCTTAAAAGGCTCTGGTTTCAGTAGGGTTTTGTTTTGTTTTTATTTTTAGCTTTGGGGATTAACCACTATGGGGCTCTATTTCTTCATTCTGTGCATACCCAAAAGTACCCACCGGTCCATAAAAACACCGTGAGCTTCCAGCTTGGGCTTTTCGAAGGAAGCAGGATCTAGCTAAGAGTTTTCATCAAGTTTACTTGTCTTCCCAGTTTCACACTTTGAACTAATACTGTAAAATATCAGTGTTCTTGTAATTATGAAATAACTGGGATATTAAAAATATTAGTTAGATTGTCAATTGTGGCTCAAGCCATACTGCATATGGATAGCCCATGACAATTTTTTGATAGCCCTTCATTTAGTAAAGATGTGAATAATTTATACGTGCTCTTATGACATCCATTTTCCACATGGAAGTCGAGACTATAATGGAATTTAATTGTATGAATGTGCCTAAGAAATGGCACCTTTAAACAATGTGTGTTATGCATTACACCTTTCTGAAACGTTTGTGCATCCCATTTGTCGTGCAATCTTTTCCTTTGAGAAATTAGAACAGATACCATGGACAGGCTTTGGTCTAGGAAAAAGTCCGGGTTTCTTGTAGGCTCGCTGGATGTCCTCAAGGCGGCTTTGATCCACCTTCAGCAGGGGAACCTGGCAGGATCTGGTTGGGGCAAAGGGTTGGAATCCGAGGACCATGGACTCCAGGTCAGGTCAACACTGCCATCAGCAGCTCGGGGCAAAGGCAGGAGAAGATGATCCAAGCACACATTGCTTCTTGTGGCCCCTTTATTGCCAAGTTTGCCCCAAACCTCTAAAATAGAAAGTAAACAGAAAGGAAAGATGCATTCTGATGATTGCAATTGTGCTTCAAATCCTACTTGTCTAGATTCACACTTTTAAAATTGCACTGGTATCACAGCACCCAGGCAATGTATTGCAGAATCATGGAACCCCAGAATGGTTTGGGTTGGAAGGGACCTCAAAGATCATCTTGTTACAACCCTCTTGACAAGTGCAAGGCCACCTTCCAATGGGCCAGATTGCTCCAAGCCTGGCCTTGAACACTTCCAGGGATGGGGAGATCAGCAGGCTAAACCTGTTGGGAAATCCATCATCTAATATCATCCAGCAGGAGAAACAGAATGATGGAAGGCTTGAGTGAACCTTTCCAGCGCCCATCCTCAAGCCCAAGTTAATCATCCTAGAAATTACCAGTTGTCATCAACCCTGTCGCTGTTTCTCGCTTACCTGTGTTCGGTTTCAGCCCTGTTGCATCTGGCTCCTGTCGTTTTATGGCACACTGATAAACAGCTATTGATTTGATCAAAATTACGCAGCCAGGACAGTGCTTGGCCCCAGGAAATCTTGCGGGGAAGCACCTAGTAAAATTACTCATCCTGCATTTTTCTGTTGCTCGTGGGCTTCAGCGCTCGCCCGCTCTAATGCAAAGTGAAGCATACTTTGTTCTACTGCCTCCAGATACCTTGTGTGGCTGCCTGATGCACTCTGATGTGCATTTCACCTGGCATTTGGAAGTATTTATTTAACGCAGGCATGATTACTTCTCTTGCGGTGTTAATTCTGAAAAACGCTGAGCTCTTCCAAAAAGTGCTGATTGCTCTCCTGACAGACAAGGTGGCAAAGGAGAAAGGTGCAGGGTCCCAGCTGATGTGGCCCGAGGCTGTTGGTGGGGAGGGTTTAATGTGCATGACAAATTTGCTGCTAACAAAATTGTTCAGGAGCCAGATTTTACTCAGGGTTATGTGGATTTGAATTTGCAGCGCTTCCAGGGGGTTCCTCTGTTACTGGAAATTTCAAAGGTGGAGTAGGTCAGAATCTGGCTGTGTTTTGGGGTGTATTCTGCTCAATGAGGGAAACACTGCCCATTTTAACTCTTCCTTTATTTAATTATTCCTTTATAATTGCCTTTTTCCTTTTAAAGAGCTCTTTTTATTTTATTTTTATTTCAATTTCCTATCCTAATCATTTACAAACTACCTCTGTATTAAAAAATAAAAGCAAACCAAAACCACCCTATTAAAAATAAAAACAAAAAAAAGCCAAAAAACAAACAACCAAAAAAGAAACCACCCCTCCAAACACAAAAATCCCCAAAGTTAAATACTACAAAAGAAAAGCTCCTTTCTGTTCGGGCAGGATCATCAGGGCTCGGATAAGCCCCTTGCAATATTATACATATTTGAAACATGAGAGTTATTGTTTTGAAGCTTTACTATGTTATTGTCCTGCTTGTCTGAGTAAGAAGCGTGTATCTCTGGTGGATGGAGGTTAGCTAAGTAAGTCATGCATAGATGGAATTTATTAAGTTTGCATGGTAGTGACAGCTGTGAGTGGGAACAGTAACTCTGAACGTGCCAGGGCTGAGAAAGGGAAGGAATTTTCATACGTGTCTTAAAGGAAAATGGTGGGGTAATGGTGAGAGCTCTTCTAATCACTCCACCTCATTACCAAGGGGGAAAGTCACTGAAATGATTTTTAAAGTGTAATAGTCTGGCTGAGAGATGTCCTTGGACAAGCTCACCAGGCAGATGAGGACAGGGAAGAGTCGGGTTTTGTTAAGAACCACTGAAAATCAGCAATTTAATACAAATCCACTCAAAAGGAGTTATAAATATACATCAGTGCAATGTAGGAACTAGTTAAGTTGTCTGTTAAATTGGCTAAAAATGTTTTTTAAATATAGAATTCACCCCCAAATCACTTCCTAACCATCTGATCTTCAGGAGCTTCTAGTGGAAACATTTTTTTTCCCCTTTCTTTATTTTGCATTCCCTCTCTGCCTCCTGAGATGAAACTCACCTTTGCTGCTGGATCATTAAAATGGCAGCTGTCACTTAGAGGGAGACAAATTCCAGTTGCTGGGGCTGATCCTGGCAGGGCTGTGTATGCAGAGAAAGGTCAGCCTGGCTTGTGAGAGCCAGGGATGGGCTGCCTGGGGAGCAGAGCAGACCCAGGCAGGGACAGAGGCAGAAACACCAGGAAAGGGGGAAATATTTAATAATGACACCCGTCATATCAAGCCAGCTCGTCCTCCTGGTTTATTGCTCTGGTTGTGGTGAATCAGACAAGCAGCAGAACCCGTCTGGAGCAGGGATGCTCCAACCCAAAAATAGCGAGAGGAGATATCTCCTTCCTCCCAGTGCTGCCTGGAGCAGTTCCAGAGCAGAACATACTGACACGGCTTTTGCACGTCCCTTTGAAACCCACGATCCTTCTCTGGCACCTGTGGGGCTACCAGAATGAGAGGTGATCCCTCTGCACCTGCTCTGCCACCCCTTTGTGCCCTTCCTCCTCTCGCCCTTACCTGGCTGCACCGGGGATCCCATCCCTGTGCGTTGTGTGTATCAGAAATGCCACAGGATGGGCTCTGCCAATACATTTTCATGTGGTTTAGGTATCAATCTGACCAGCAGAATATGATGTCTGCCCTGTTTTCTTAAAGCAGGGCTGCTTGTTCTTTTTGTTTGATATTATATATATTTTTAAAACAACCCCCCTCTTCACTGGCCTTAGCACCATTCAGATTCTTTTTTTATTTTTTTTTTGGGCAGATTAAAATTAATTCTAATTTTAGAGAGCTCTTTAGGTGGCATATTTTAATTTTCACCTTTTCCAGGGCTTTTGTTGCAGCCTAAAAATGAGCTTACCGTAGTTTAAATCCATGTTGTTAATGAAGCACTTCTTGCTCTCTGTTTTTTTGTTGTTAGACCACATAGGATATGTTCTGTTGATGTGTGGGGACTTATGATTAGATGAGAATTTACCTCTGAGGAAGCTCAGATTATCACACATAAAACATCAGAAATAGAAAAATGATGTGCACAACCATGAAAAAAACAATGGATCTTATCTTTAGTTCTTTTCCTAATCACCCTCCAGCATCACTACAGCAGTTAAGTTGCCTCAGGGCTCGCTAGGATTTATAGTTTATTATAACATTGATAAGAGCAGCTGAGCGAGCAGTGAACTGGATGTTCGGTAAATATTAGTTTGAATTCGTGGCAGAATTTTGATCCGGCGTGTTCACAGTTCTCCTGCATTTACAAAGTTCACTGCAAAATTGCACTGCATTGACTCGTTTGGCAAATTCTGTGTGTGTGTGTGTGTGATTTTTTCCTGGTAGGGAACTAACCCGTGTAGATCAAACAGCTCTCGCTGTGGCTGGAAACACAGTTTGAAGTTGACGTTCTGTCTGTCACATGAATTCCATATTTCACTTAATAAGTTATGCAAATGGTGGATTTCGTGTTTGGCTTTTTTTGTAGTGTTGACTTTGAGTTTTGAATAACATCCAGGCTTAATAGTTTGATTAGTGAAATTAGAGAATAACTGGGAAGAGCAAATCGTTGCTTTTGTGATCTGTCGGTGAATCATTTAGATGAAACTGCTCCGTGTGCCTTATTTCCTTGTCTTATATTTTGACACTTGATGCCACATCACTCAGGGATTACCCTGAGGAGCTTTCCCTTCCTTTGCAGGGGAGTAAAACCAACCCCCCCAAATACAATGGGAATACCAGCACTACCTTAATGCTACCTAATGGATGTCACCTCTGTGGATTTATGAATCCCACTGCATCTAAATTATGGAGGAGAAGTGATGCAATACCCTTCACCTCTTGTTCTCTGTGGCTTGCTGGCACTGGGGCTGAAAGCAGCTTCTTCTCATCCAAATTCTCTATTTGAAGGGAATTTTAGCATTCATATTTTTTCTAGGTGTGGCCAAAGTTAAGAAACCCTGGGTTAGGCTGTTTTAAAGAAGGAGATGAAATAATGCACGAATTAAACCAAAATTTTAACTCCACATCGTTTTCCTCTTAAGCAACAAATGAAGACCTGTTACAAATCCCACTGTGAAACACACAGGTACAATAGGTTGTAAAAATGCTGAGTTACCTCGGGTTTGCAGCACCTGCCTGGTAGCAGGAAGGCAGAAGATCGTGTCTGATGTAAACCTGAGCTCACGTGAGGCCATGACCCAAGTGCCAGAACCACCTCTGCTCCCCAGAGCCAGGCTATGCCAAGATGTGCCACATCTGGGCCTCACCTCTGCATGGCAAAGAAACCTCCATTGCCCTCCCGAGAGCTGTTTGTAGGCTTATTAGAATAAATAAATAAATACATGGAGGAAGAAAAACGCCTTGAATCTCAGCTGATTAGGTCTTGCTGGATAATTTAGCAAAAGTGCACATATCCTGCCCATTTTAGCAGAAGGGAGGATTTTCTTCCAGGATTTTCCAGACTGAGAAAGTCTGTCGGTGCTGTGAACCAAAGGAGGAAGAAGCAGAAAAAAACCCCATTCATGCTTCCCTGAGTGAAATAACTTATCCCTGTTTTACCAGCCTTTATCAGAGTTTGTACACTTCCTCCAATTAAATTATTTTTTTCTTCAGGGGAGCTCGTGAGGCGCTTACATAAATTCTCTTAATTTCTGAGTAATGCAGTCCTGACAATCACTTAAGACAGTGGAGTTGATACCGCTGTCAGGGAAGACTCTTTTTCAAAAGAATGTTTTTATAGAATATCACTGTGACACTTCGCTTAGATGGATGTCTTTAGCAGAATTTGATTAATGTAATGTAATAAAAGAGATGCACACTAAAGTGTCTGTACATGTCTTGTTAAGTATGTTTGATTCATTATATGTAGTTCTCCTCACTTCTTTTCTCTTTCCTCAGTTCATTTTTTATCATTTCAATAATATATCTATAAATATGAAAAAGTTGGCACTTTCTTTGACATATATGGCTATTAATTCATAACTCTAAAAAATTGTATCTTTCAACTTGTCACTTTAAAGCTTGTACAGTTTATTACAGTAAGTAACCTGTGTTGGAAATTAGATTTTGAACTTTAGCAAGGAGATAAATAAGCTTGTGGACATAGAAGTTATGGAGAAGATACCTAGATATAGTGCTAGAATAAAATTGCATGAAAAGATCACTTACTTGAAGATGATAATTTCAGAGTTCCCTGAGGATCACATTAAGATTGCATATAGGAAATGGGCTTCAGCTTGAATTCCAATAACTTTAATTCCTAGAAATGGCAATATTTCAGTTAATCCTTTTCCTTGGGTGGGTGAGTCTCATTCTGTAGGCCAATAATATGTATCAGCAGCATGCAATTTCACTAAATATAGGAAATTTACTTTAGAAAGACTCCAGAAAATTCCCCTAGCCCAAGCTTTGTCTGTCCTTTTGCAGTATCAATCAATCTGAGGAAGAGAAAAACCTGGAAAATTGTAATATCTTTGCTACAGAGTGTACCATGACTTTTAAAGGGAACCAAGTTAGTTGTTTCCTAGTTTGCCAAGTAAGTCATGGGGAAGAAAGGATGGTCATTAATGTTTTTATGTTGTTTTGCTCTGATAGCAAAAGAGCTGCTCTGCTTCTTTCCTCAGTGAGTTTTTAGCCTGCGAATTTTTCAGAGCAGATCTGGCAGGTTCAGTCCAAGCTTGGATCACACCAGGTTCAGGACTGCCGAGATTGTTGGCACTGAGGATTCTGCATTTGGGAAGTCTTCTCTGAGTGAATGTTCCTCAGGACCCGTCTGGGGTTGGGAAAGTTTCGTAAGGGGGTTAAGTAGGGTGGGAGATCCCGAGCTGGATCAGCCTTCCTGGTGTGGAGGGTCTACAGGGGCAAATGAGGAGGGGAACAGAGGAAGGATACGGCCACCCTGCAAAATTCTGTCCCTCCTCCTGCAGCAGGATTATTTCATTTGGTTATGGCAGGGAATGGGTGAGCGGAACTCACGCTGCCGACATCCAGAGCACAGACCACACGGGGTGGGTGCAAACAGTGCCCTGGGGGGGCCTGGCAATGGGGGCAAGGTGGGTTTGGTGGCAGCAGGAAATACAGAAGTCGGGGCAGCCCGGGAGCGGTGGGAAACCGCACAGTGCGACTGCTGCAGGACTGCAAATCACAGAGCGCCCGAGGAGCACTCGGCGAGCAGGGGAGATGTGGTGGGGAAAGATGTGTGAAATCAGAGCTCCCAAGTGAGGACAGATGGACCAGCCACAGGAAGAGGGAGGCGAGGAAGGTGGGGATGCCACAGAAGACGTGCCATTTGGTACGTGGTGTACGAGCGCTTTGCTGTTACTTTTCCTGCAAAGCAGGGATTTTATTACTAATACTTTGCCGTGGTTTCTGTTAGACCAGGGCATGTGGTGTTGATAACATGCATCCTCAGAATGTGGCTGTGTTAATCAAGCACATGGAGTAAACAGGATCAAAAAAGCCGGCAGGGGGATTCACTTTTGAGAAGTGCTCAAGCTTTGGTGTTTTCTGAGGCTTTGGGGAAGCGCACGTGGCTGCCTGGAAGCCACAGCTGATGGCAGCAGGTCTTTGGGCACCCTGCAAAGGGAACTGAGTGTTCACAAAACAGAGGTAGGTTTCTGGATGAACACTGGACCAGTAGCAGCCAGACCAGCACAGATAACATCCATGATGTGGGGGAGGATGGCAGTGTCATATAACATCCCACTGGAGAATGCTGGGAGGAGTGTGATGCCCAGGAGCTGGGCAGCTGCTCTGAAGCTGGTCCTGCATGATACAGTCACATCTCGGAAGCTGAAATTCCTCTTTCCCAGGTAGGGAAGATGGTCCTGCCAGGTATGCACGGGGAGGAGATGGTGAGGCCCTGGCACAGGGTGCCCAGAGAAGCTGTGGCTGCCCCATCCCTGGAAGTGTCCAAGGCTGGATGGGGCTTTGTGCAACCTGGACAAGGGGAAAATGTCCTTGCCCATGGTCTTTAAGGTCCCTTTGAGTCATTCTGTGATTCTATAACTCTGTTGCTCAGAACTTCCTTATTTATGACAGTTGTTAACCAGCCAGATAAAGAAAACGCAGCAGGCTTTTCACCTTGAACAAGCCATGTCTCAGGGGAGTCAAACCAGCTGCATTGACTCCTGTCAGCACACTTGTCTTTGGGGAATCTCTTGTTTTATAAAACCAGATTGCCAGATATGTACAGCAGAAGGAAAAGGGAGAAAAAACTGGTTTGGAATGAAACCGAACAAAACTTCTAGGAGTGAAGAGCTCCTATCAGTGACAGCCTGCAAGTTCTGAGCATGAGCAGCTGGGATAGGCACCTGAAATAATGAATGAACAGAAGGAGGTTGGACCACTGCTGTGAGAAAAAAACCCTCATGGGCTTGCTCACATCGGTGTGAACACAGCTCACCTCCAAGCTGACTTATCCTGGTGTCTCTGGGGTGTTTTCACCAGGGAAGTTCATTTCAGGTGTTTCAGCAGTAAAAACCAAGGGACATTGTATGTGTCACAGAATCACAGAATATGCTGAGTTGAAAAGGACCCACCAGGACCATCAAGTCCAACTCCTGGCCCTGCACAGCACCATCCCCAAGAGTCACAATAAGTGCCCAAGAGCATTGTCCAAACACTTCCTGGGCTCTGCCAGCCTCGGTGCTGTGACCACTGCCCTGGGGAGCCTCTTCCAGTGCCCAGCCACCTCTGGGTGAAGAATTTTTCCTGATATCCAACCTAAACCTTCTCTGACACAGCTCTAACTATTCCCTCGGGCCCTGTCACTGACCACCACAGAGAAAGGATCAGTGTCTGCCCCTCCTCTTTCCCAAAACTGCACCCAATATTCAAGGTGAGGCCACTCCAGTGCAAAACAAAGTTGGGGTCCTCTCTTGTGGTGGCTTATGAACTTTTTGTGTTTGAAAGATTAACAGTGAAACCTAAATTTCCTTTTTGTTTTTTTGAGTTGGAGAAGATTTGGAGTGGCTGGTCTCATGGATTTTTAGTGGCTGAGCCCTGGTCTCGCTGTTTGCTTTGGTTTCTTCAAACAAATCTCTTGAATATGTTCTTAAATAAAACAAGCAAATAAGGTTGTCTTGAGGGAGTTAGTGCATTTACTTGGGTGATTATATTAAGTGTGTGCTTAATTGTTCTTTTGATACCAGCCAAAGTACACAGATATCAGCTCTCAGAAACTGCTCAGGGCAGCTATCTTTGCTTCATGTTTGTGAGCGAGGACTGGTGGAGTTTATTAGAGGGAAACAAAATATTGGTGGAAAGTTGCTGCAGGTATAGACTGCCTTTGCATGCAGTCAGAGTTGAAGATGTTACCACCAGTTTTCAAGGCATTTTTATAGCAACAGGAGTGGATTTCTTTCTGAAAGATGTCTGGTCTCCAAGCAGAGGAACAAGAAGGGTGTGGAAAATGCCTGTGGCTGCCTCACTCGAGGCCCATAAACGCAATGAGTCAGGTATTCTGCCTTTATATGCTGAGCTGGGAGCTAAAGGAAATATGTTAAAAACAGTTAAGCTGGCAAAAAACCCCTCTCTGCCTATTGTTCCTGAGGGCAGAGGGAGCTGAGGTGGTGTGGGGCTGGAAGGGGATGCCCAGCTGTGTCTCCAGGAAAGGGGAGGAAGGGCTGGTCTGCGCCTGTGGCTGAGGCACAGGTTGCTGAGCACCAGGGTGGTGAACGGTTTGAAAATGAGGAAGGGGTGTTGCAGGGTATGAAATTTCTTCTGGAAAGAAGGGTGTGTGTTGTGGTGAGAGCACAGGGAGGTCGGGCAAGAAAGCTGTAAACACCTCTCCAACCGGGCTGTTTCCTTCCCTGTTCCCTCCGCAGCGCTGGCCTCCCCTGTCATCCCCAGCAAGAAGAGAAGTGAGAATTAAAACCTCGTGCACTTGAGGGTGTTGGTGTCCCTGCTGCACCTGCTCAAGTGCTGAACAGCAGGTGTTTGTGGCCACGTCTGTGCTTCTGCAAGGAAGGGATGAAGGGCACGAGCCTTGCCCAGGGTGGCCGCACAATATTTGGGGTGCTGGAGAAACCTGGGGGGCTGCAGAGATGCTCTTCAGGTCCTGGCAGGGAGACACTTGAAAGCAAAGTCTCTGCATGTGTCTGCCTGCTGTAGGCCCTGGTTTATTGCTCTGCCATCCCCTTTCTCCCCACAGAGTAAAAACCCTATGGTTTATCAAACCTCATTTTCTCCAAGTGCCTTTCTAAGTTTAGTTTTCTCTCCTAATTGCATGCCAAGATGTGGGGGGGTGGGGGGAGGAAGAAATTGGTTAATTGATTAGTAATTTAGTCTCTGGTGATATGCTTATTTAAGAAATCTGCTGGAGTTATATATGTCAAATGATTCACATGAAAACAACATCAAGTGAATCATATATAAAAATGACATAATTGCTATTAAACTTAGAAGCCATATGTGTGGCTGAGGAAATTACTGGCTTTAGCAACTCTTTTATATTTCTTCCCAAAGCCAGTTATACTCTTCTGAACAGAGAAAGCAACTTTATGTGTAGGAAAATAGTCCCTATGAGTGTTATTTGGAGATCTGTTAATTCAAGGAAGTAGGTGCATATTCCAGCCCTGCAGGAAAAGAATCAAAATTGGGAGTGTTGGGAAGCTGAGAAAGGGGTCTGTCGCTTTTTCTTTTTCTCATCAGCGAGATTAAACACCGGCTCTTGCAATATGCACCATCTGAGATTTTATTGCTTTCTGTTATTTTTAGTACTAGGAGGGAGATTAAATGAAATCCGGGATTATTTCAGACGGTGTTAAACTTTTTATTGCTCATTTCTGCCATCAGGCTCAGGCTGACCCAGTTGGGTGGGTCACTACAGAAGGTGGGCTCTCCAGACAATTAATTCCTCTACCTATATGTGGCCTTATAGGAAAGCACCAGCAAAAGTAAATATAGCTATTAATACAGCTACTCTTTTATTTGACATTGCTCTCTTCTCAGAAGTCTGTCGTGTGCTGAACTTCACATCTGCAAACAGTATTTTACGTGTGGCTCAGCATCCTTGCAGCCTCTGCGGGATCACAGGCTCGTGTCGCTTCCCTGGGCATTTTGGAAGCTTATTTTTATTTATCTCTTTAAGGCTGCTTGAAATAAACCTAAACTGATTTAATATTTTGCATTTCTTTATCAGGAGATTAATAAGAAGCCTGATTTTTTTTTTTTTTTGGGGCGCATATTTACTTCAAATCTTTACATAAAAAAAAATTAGCTTGATACAGCTGGCTTGCTGCTTGTTACTGATGGTTCCTTCATTTTTATTCCTTTTTATAGGGTGGTGCCTTTTCCATTAGTCACAGCCCTCGACACGTTGATATATGCAGTGGGGAAGGCTTTAGGTGCTGGTGGTGATGAATAGCTGTTGGAGCACTCTCCTGCAGTTAATCTTGGGAGGAAGGAGAAATTCTGGCCTTGCTTCTGCAGGTTGCAGAGGTCTCCCTTGTCTTCGGGGTGGGTTTAGCCGGTTCACGAGCGTGCCTGCCAGCTGGTGCTGGCACAGTTTTAGCCCAGGACATTAGCAAGTCCCCCTTGGTGAAGAGGAGGGGTCAGTAGGCAGCTATTCAGCTCTGACAGGGTGCCCGTGTCATCGGCACTGAGGGATGGAGCATCTATTGTGGCCCGTGTGATGTGAAGAAACCCCCCAGTATTTTCTGTAATTAGCTGCCGATAAATCAACTTCTAGAAGCCACGCACTAAAGACTATCCCAGAGTCATGTCCCCATAAGCTGTGTTTTGTTATGTCTGGAGTAACATTCCCCATATTTCGGGTACTCTGAGTGCCCCACAGTTTGTCCTCGGCCGCCAGCCTGGACACGCGTTGTTTCTCCCGCAGGCCTTTGGGCTGCCCTGGCACAAACAAGTTTGTCGGGAAAGCGGGGATTACACTGTCCTGAGCTGGATTTTTTCCCTGCATGTCTGTCTAATCTTGCTGTGGAGTCACTGATGTAAGAGGAATGAGCTCGGACTGAAGTGGGCAGTGAGTGCGTCTGCGATGGGAATAACGATTTATTCCGTAAACACGGAGCGCTAATGGAGCCCTGAGCTCTGACTCAGCCCCAGCTTGGGAAACCCAAACTTTTCCCCCTGCCTGTGCCTGCCAGCGCCTTCTTTCCCCTCAGACCTACAGCCTTTCACCAAATACAGGCTGGGTTCTCTGAGACTTACCTAGGAGTGTCACTGAACTTGTCAGTAAACACAAAGGGCTTTTGTTTCAAAAACTTAATGCAGCTGATTTGCTCAATCATTCAAAGGAAAGGGACGAGCTAGGTAGGGAGCCATAGAGTGACCAATATTTCTAAAGAATAACCTAACTTGTTGTAAGTTTTCTAAATGGGAACACATCCGAGTGGAGAATTGGTATCGGCAGTCGCGAAACTTTTTTTTTTTTTTTGATTTTGGGAGCTCTTAGTCATTTTTGTCTGAATCCAGGTTCGCAGCTGAGTCATTCCTTCTGCTCTTCTTCCCCTGGTGACTTTTCCATGCTGTTTCATTTTTTCCCAGATAGATATTACTGGAGTAAGGCTATGCTAACCACACTGCAAGTAGTGAAAACAGCGTGTGATTTTCTCGGGAAGCGGAGAACATCCTCCCTGTGTATTTCTGGGATGTGTATCCCGATCACATGGAGGTCTGTGCTGTAGGGAAGTGCATCAGGATAAAGTGTGGGAGAGGCAGATGCCATCAGTGTCACTGGATTTACCTCCAGCTCTGGCTAAAGAGGAAATTATGACTAAATATGTTGCAATCTTCACTCTGGTGCTCAGTTTGGCAGTGCAGAAGGTTGAAGGGGGGCTGAAGGAACCAGTGTCAGGAGCTGCTCTTGCACGCTTTTTATTTTCACCTTGTTTGGTATTGGCACAGCACGGGATGGCTTGAGAGAGACAGAGCAAAATGCATTTCAGAAGAGGAAAGGGACCTCCATATAATGAAGAGTTCAACTGGAATAAGTGTGGGGGAAAAATTTTTTTTCTTTGCATGCCAGATTTCTTGCCACTTTCAAGCTAATCCTTTCAGTTCACTTCAATACAGTCACTGAAGTAGCTTAGAAAAAGAGAGAAAAAGATCTTTGATATCCTAGATCAACCAAAGTTTAAAAAAATCTCTCTTTGTATATGCCATTTATAATGCAAATCTCAAGTTGGCATTTTAGTTTCACTTACTGCCGTTACTGAAGTACCTTGGAATGCAAAGGCTGGAGATGGAGGGAGATCCCAAATGACAGAGTGCCTTTAATAGTTCAATAATAAATGAAAAAAAATTACATTTCCTCATTTCTGTAAATACCTTCTACCTCCGTAGTGCGCGAGGCACAGGGAAAAAGAGAATCTTACTGTACAGAGTCTGAAGTTATTGGTCTGAGTCTTCTGGGGATTTGAATTCAGCTTTGGTAGTGCATCCCAAAAAGGATTTGACCCTGTCTGGGGTGTGACTTTCCTCCTACCAGGAGAAAATGCCTTAACTCTGCTTGGGCAGTGAGTAACTGGTTAAGTTTTCTTTTGGAAAGAAGCCTAATTTCTAAGAGTCGCCTTCCCAAATATATAACCTGATTTCTTTCCCCCGTGTTCCCAACATTTAAGCACTGATTAAATGTCACCAAAGATAATAGGAGAAATGCTCATGACGGCCAGGCTATTTTAAAATAGCATGGGCATGCTTAAAGCAATAAGTAATTTTGCCTCTGCTACACAGTGTGTTTAATGCATATTTAAATTAAACTGTAGACAACTTTGAGCAGGCTGAATCTGGAAATGAGTTATCTTTCTAATTGGGGATATTTTGGGATTTGCCCTGCTGAATTTCACACAGCCGCTCTGCGGAAGGTGACTCTTAAATGGGGTGACTGTGGGCTCCTATCACCCCTCAGAGCAAGGATCTTGAGATTATCCTGTCTGCCTTTTGAATCCTGGTAGTTTGGTGTTCTAGGGACAGTGGGGAACTTGGTCTGTAGTTCATAACCCAGCCCCGTGCCCTGTCTCCAAACCAGAATTTAGCCTTCCTTTTCACTCCCTGCTTGGTGCCAATGTACCTTTGTCTCCAGTGAGAAATCACCATAGCATCAGAGCTGAAGCACAGTTTAGGGTATTTTCTGGGAGTCAAAGTGTCAAGATTATATGTTTATTTATTTATTTTCCCCCACCGTGGTTTGTTGTTATTGTTGTTGTTGTTTTTTCAACCACAAACACCACTTAAACCTCGACTATAGCATGTGCTGCACTGTATCCACCAGGAGTGCCAGCCTGATTTCGAGGGCTTTGGAAATGTTTCGTTGAATCTGGGAAATGATGGGTGCCAAAAAAAAAGAGAAAAAACGTCCTCTAACTAAGCTGTTACTGATTATCTGAGTGCAATGTACAGATTAAGGGCCGGATCTAAAGACCACTGGGGTCAATTGACTGAAGTGGACTTTGAATCAAGTCTTACGAGCGTTCAGTGAATGCTGTGGTAGAGGGTGCTGGAGGTGAGCACAGCACACTTTCCTCTCCAATAAGCCTGAAATACTCCAGCTGAAATTCTAAAGCAGAGTTGGTTTTCTGGCTTGTATTGAAAAGCCCTAAAATTATTGCATACGGAGCGTTT
The DNA here is from genome assembly GCA_013397845.1 of Melanocharis versteri. Taxonomy (NCBI): domain Eukaryota; kingdom Metazoa; phylum Chordata; class Aves; order Passeriformes; family Melanocharitidae; genus Melanocharis; species Melanocharis versteri. Next base: position 965,973 of record VZTG01006970.1, on the reverse strand, counting down.
TTAATACGTAACGTGAGAAATATTCAGCTGGAAGCAGAGATTATGTGTAGCATCTCAAGAATGTGACTTTCCAGGTGTAGGAACTGGCATTTCAGAGGTTTTTTTTGCTTTTTGGACAAAAGGGTGTTTCATCAAACTTTCTGTTCTTCAAAATTCTATGATCTAAGTCCTTTAGATTACATGTTTTCCCACATGGCAGTGCTTCTATTGCCTTTTTCAGGCTGCTCTGGAAAAACTTGAGGGAAAAATATAAATAAAATATGCCCAAGCATGCAAGTCAATGATCTGTGTGTTAAGCCTATTGGCACATACAGGACAATTTTATTGCATGACCTACTGGTTAAAAACATCAAAAATATAAGTCAAGTCATTTGAAGAACTGCTGTTTAGTGAGTTAGAATGAATGAAGTCTTTATTGAGTACACGCTTCCAGATTCATCACTGGTTCTGTTCTAGTCATGCCCTATCCTAGTCTTAACTGCCCCAGGCAGTCTTTTTGAGGCCACTTGACCTGCCAGTCATATTTCAGAAACTACTGATACGCTTCCTGATTTAGTTTAGATTCCAAACAGGCTAGCTGCTGGATTACAGACTAATGACCCATCAGATGCTAAAGGCAAAGGCTTAAAGTGCTCTAGTGAATTAAGCCTCAACATTGTCTGAAGGGAAGAATTTATTATGTCATTAAACTTGATTCAAGAGGTTTCATTTCTTTAGATGCATTGCACTAAGCAAGAAGTCAGGAATTAGTGGGAGGGAGAGATACCATTTTGATTCTCTTCAGGTGGAGCATTGATATTCAAGGAGAGCAGCAAGGGATGCCATTTCAGAGAATTTTGGCTGTATCGCTAAAAACAATAGGTTGAGAAAACTCTTCATAGCTGATTAACTAACCGTGGACTCCTCAAACTGGGTTCACTTGAATATATGCTTCACTTGGTAAATACATAGCAAAGTGAGGCTTGCCTGATTTGATGAGACTCTCGGTGAGGTTTCAGGGGCTTTCCATCAAATATCAAAGCCTCAGTGGTGTAAAGATATTAGTAGCAAGTTATAGATGGCACTGGGATTTAATGCAAAACTTAATACGAGCACATAATGTGATGAGTCAAACGGGGATTGCAGCCTGCCTCGGAAGACTAGAACAGTGATCTGAAGGAAAAAGCCTGCATAATGCAGAGATCACTTTAAAACATAAAAAAACAAATTAAAAAAGAATATAAACATTTGGTGTTTTATCTATCTGCATATGTCTCCTGGTTGTGTTACTGCAACAGAAAAAAAAAGTGTTTATAAATAATAACAAAGACTCTTCAGGAAAATGTTAGGGTTTCTGCCTGTAGCTTTGTCACTCATCTCTCCCAGTATCTGATGGAGTTCGTTCGAGTCCTTTAAGATGTTTTTATGTTGTAGAGGTGGTCACACAATCAGGAGAGAAGTAAAAGGCTAGAAAACGTGATTTTACTGGCATTCTTTTAGATCAGACAGTAAGATGGTAAGAGTGTATGTCTTTGAGTTTTAAAATTAATTTAAATGTGGTTAGATTATGATTTTAATAAATTACAGACCTTATTACAAATGTTAAGTTGCACTGAAATAATTTGAACTGTATATATTTATACGACAGCAGGTCTGGGATTAGGATTTTTTTTTATTAGATGATTTTAATCACTTTAATACAATTCATAATCAAAGGGAGTATTTAATATTCTGGTCTTAAAATTAAAATTGACCTAATGGGCTGATTGTCTCTTTCTTTAATGGAGACTATTCTTTCCCTAAAATGCAATAGCTTTTCCTTGGGAGTTAAAGAAGTGGTAAAGGTCACTCTGATTTATGTTCATACACAGCTCTACTTTTTTCCTTTTCTCTAACACACTGGAAAGGCAAAATTCACTGCTGTGTTAAAACTACTTTCCGCTGTGATCTGAATGATTAAATCCTGCAGATATGTGTGTGTATATACACACACTTATGAATTCATATTTATCTTTAGGCTTCTAATGAAAAACATATATAATTTAACTGACCATTGCAAGATCTTATCTATAGGATGGGCTTCTGAAGAACTAAAGCTGGGAAATTCATACAACTCCAGGAGATTCAGCAAAACACCCAAAGTGTTTTCCATCTTCCCCTGCTGTTAGGACATTCTTAATTAGTGTGATAGTACTAAGTAGGTGGCCCACAAATTGTCTCAGAGCAGTATGAAACTCAGCTTTACCTGGTTTATGACGGATTTCTTGTTTTGCGCTGGTTTTGTGTGCGTGTTTTGGACAGAAAATTCTGCTGGGAATCAAGGAACAGGATGTTTCCAGGACATGCCAGCCCAGCACACATCAGCACAAAAACTTTAAATCCTTAAACCTTTGTGTTGGGGCTGGAACGGGCACTCCAACTGCCTAAAGTTAGTAAAGAAATTTTGGAGGACTTTGCTTAGTGATTGTAAAACAAACGTTGGAGTCTTGGCAGCTGCTGTGCAGTGGTGTTGGAGTGAGATTTTCTACCACCGCTTGTGGTGGCATTTTTGTGCTGGACTCAAAGTGATGTCACCTGCAGTGCTCTGCGTGGGCATCCTCAGCCTTGGTCGTCTTGCCCTTCTCCACTGAAAATGTCAGGAAGATCTCAACCGGCGGTTTGAAGATTAAACAGATTTCCGTATTGTGCTGAAAAGGCAAAATATGCTGGTTAAATATGAAAGGGGGTGTATTTATCTTCAGGCATCAGCTGTGGCATCTTGTGCTGGGTGTAAGAAAATGTTACCCCCAGCTGGTGCAGTAGGACCCTGCTCCTCAGCATACTCTCCCCATTCTGCTGCTCCTGGCCCCATATGGGTAAAAACAGCTTGCTGGAGTTTGAATCATGGAAATTTCAAATTTATGGGACCTCCCAGATACCCATGGTGTGGCTCTTTGAAAGCGGTTCCCCCCAGGAAGGAGGGGAGGAGAGAGATGAGGAATGAAAGAGGGGAATGTGGAGCCACAGGTGGCCTCAGCATGTGCTCCTTCTTTTGTGAGCCAAAACCCTTGAGCAGTCCTATAGCTGGTGTGGGGAAGGCCATAAATGCATTAGAAACTGCCCCTCTCACCCTCAGAAATCTCTGTGTCTGAAAACATCCATTTCCCTTTTTTTTTTTTTTTTTGGGGCATCAATTCTGGATATAGAAACGGGGACCTGAATCCACGGAGATCAAACTCCAGGTCTGACGAGTGGCTCCACGTAGCCTCGGCACAATCTCCGTCAGTTTTCCCAAACTGCACAACAGAGGTAATATTTAACCAGCCCGTGGGGGTGTTAAGTGGTTATTGCCTCTGTAGAACCATGTTTTATTATCAGCCCCGAGTCAGTTCCTGGCTGACCTGGGCGATGTGTCCTTGCCTGCTGTGTTGTGTGGCCAGAAAGTGCTGTCAGGTGGCTTCCCTGTGGCAGGGATGTGGGACAGACTTGGACGTTGGGGTTGTAGAGTATTAGCAAGCAAGATGTGCAGTAGGGGAGGTTTTTCCCCAGCTTTTGGCTTCATGTGCACCCTTACTTATCTTTCATGGGGAACAGATGAAATCTGAGGCTGCTGAAAGAATAATAACACAAAATGCCAGGTTTTTCCATGAGTAGTGTATGGGTGGAGTAAGAGAGCAGGGCAACACTGCCTGAAAGCCACCTCAAAGTCTTTCTCTCTTCTAAACCTGTCCCATTTCAAGCTGCGTTCAGAAATTTGAACCCAGACTTGAAATTTTTCACAGCATTGCAAATACTCGTTCATTTCTCTTCTTTGACTGCTAAACATGTGTCCTGCAAAAGAAATATGCTGAAGGAGAAGGAGAAAATTTCTTTCCAGTTTAATGCTGTCATCACTCCATAGCTCAGACTCTGTTGTGCTATGAAAACACAGAGTATAAAGATTTCTGCTAACGAATATGAATTTGACTTCTGCGTGCAAGTGATGTTCTTTATGGTGTTTCTTCAGCCTGTTCTGAAGACACTATTCCAAAAATAACTTCAGGTTTAGAGTGCTTTGAAAATGATAGCTTTCAGGAAAGAAGATGAGAATCAAGTTCTCCCATTTTATAGAAGGTGAAAGTGAGGCATGAGGAGCCACAGCTGGCCAATTTTTTTTTTAATGTTGTCTGATAATAGAAAAGAGTGTACCTTTGGAAATTAAATTTGCATTCTGTTTGTATAGGAGAAAATATGGATTTACTTGATCTCCTGCTCAAAATAGGTTCCTCCCCCCTTTTTTTTTTTTGGTGTGGAATTGCTTAAAATTTGTAAATTTATATTTTTTATATATATGATTGATGTTTATGTGTACTTGGCACTTATTTAGTAAAGTGTTTGCATAATGTTTTCCATAGTTTACTGCAGTCCTTAGTTCTTGTTTCTGATTTTTTCAAAAATTTCTTCAGATACCTAATTAAAACTTACGTAGCTTTACAAAGTTGGACAGTCGGTTTAAAGGAAAAGAGGGGGAAAAACCTCCACCAAAAATTAGTCTGTATCAGGTGGGTTTCCTTTCCCAGCTGTAGTTTACAGGATTATCATCAGATCTTGGCACTGGGAGGAAAGTTAACCACAAAGACAACAAGCTAGAGTAACAAAATACGTTGTTCCTTTTTTTGCAGAGGATGACTTTAATTTCCAAAAGGGACTCTCAGTTACCTATTTCAGAACGCTTCACTTGGCCCCAGGTATTTCAGGTAGATTAATAGCCTGATGTAACGTGCCCTGTGTGAAATCAGTGATGCGGTGGTGTTACCTTGGATGCCACAGGTACAAGGTACAAACTTCATATTCCTGTTTTTCTCTTGCTTGCATTCCATCTTCTACCTTTCGGTAAATTTTAAACACACATTGCAGATTGAGCAAGGTTATTATTGGGTTTGCTTGCAAAAATTAGTGCAAACCAGTCGTCGAAAAGTGGAATTTTGAAGGTCATTTTGAAGACTAGATTGAAGCATCAAGGAGTTATTGACTGTTCCAAGAATTTTTCTTCTGATTTCTTTTAGTAAAATATCCATTAATCAGACACAAAGCTGGAGTATGACATGTGTTCTGTTTCTCTACCCATTAATCTTAAATATTTTTGCCACTCCTGTTGCCTTTGTTTGCTTCCTGGCCCATGCTCCCCCATGGATGGCAATGTGGAAAGGCATCTGACTGATGCTGTGAGGATGTTATGCTCACAGAAAACGAGTATCTGGAAGTTTCTAGATATGGCCTTCCAGCCACAGGCTGGCTTGGTGTCCCCAGTATAAACGTAAGACTATAAAATTTGAATCTGAGTGTGTTTTGGACCCAAGTCTGCACGATCCTTCCTCAGGGGATGTTCATGGCCTGAGGATGTTACTCTCAGAGAACCCCGCGGGATGGTAAAGGTGGCTTCACCTTACGGGGAAAGTAAGAGGCAGAGAGACTTAAAATTTTAGGTGGGTTTGTGTAGATAAATGGTTTCATGACTTAAGTAGGCAGCCAAAACCCTTGCATGAAGTCTGGCCCTCCAAAGGACCTGAGTGCCTTCAGCTGGCACATGGAGTTGCAAGCAGAGCGGTCAGTTTGCCTGACCCTGGGCTGGCCAGTTCACCTTCTCTGGCCGTCCCCTCTCTCTCCCCCTTGCCCCTCTGGGCAGCAACTCAGCACTGGAAATCACTTTAGAAAGTAACACTCCTAGAAGGATATTTCCATTCAAGTTCATGAGATCAAATGCTGGTTTTGATTACAAAAGAGCAAACCTATTGCCCTCCACGGGGTTGTGTTGATGTAATACAGCCATAAAAGAGCACAATTTGTTTAGCCTAGCAACAATGAAGACTAAGAGGGGTCATGATTGCTCTGTGCTTAAAAAAAAAAAAGTGGGATGTAAACACCAAGAAGGGTTGAGTGGTCTCAGTTAAATGACAATATTGGCACGAGAACAAACGAATATTCAAGAGCCATAAAAAAAATCAGCCCCAGATTAAGAGTCCTCAAATGATCTGAATTCTGGAAAAAACTTCCTGTGGAAGTTATGGGGTTAACAAAGTTAACTAGTTTTAAGATGAAGCTAAGTGTTTTATGAACAGCATTATATGATGAGCTTTCCTGGGATAGCAAGGGACAGGGCACTAACCCAGAATTTAGCAAGATTTCCTGTGTTTCTATAAGCAAAATTCAGCCAATCTGGCCCACAGTGCTTCCACTTCAGAAGATATGTTTGTGTGAGCCCTTTTTGCTGAGCATGACTGAGAATGTCCAAGCTGCATTTCCCAAATATGGTGGTGGATTTGCTTTCTTCGAAGCCTATCATCCTTCTCGGGTAGAGGTGTGCTGTATTTGAGGAGCTGAAATAATTTGAGCTTTGCCCCTTTCTCTCGAGAGGCAGATGGGTTATCCTGATATCTCCCTTTGGCAGGGCTGCCAAGCTCTGGCTGAGGTTAGGAAGCCACTGCTCCCTGTGTGTGGTGGGGGTGACCCCCAGGTTCCCCCATCTGGGGCTGGGGCACCGCGTCCACATCCGTGCCCTGTTGGGGACCTGGGAATAGATTACAGACAGTTTCGACTTTAAATTTCCTTGCTCTCTTGGGGGTGAAATATAATCCTTGCCCTTGCTCTAACACATCCTTTGTGGTTTAATTTAAATGGTGATTTTTACGGTGGCATGTGATGTTCGTCTGCTAACCTTTTCCCCAATATGTTCAATTTAAAGAAGCATCAAATCTCGGAACGCGCCTGTATCTATAGGCACAGGAGCACGCTATGAGGTAGTTTACCTACTTAGGTTGGTACCTAAGAGCTTGTAAACAAATTCATAAATTTGTCATGATGATTATAGTGTTGGCAAACACAATGGTTGATCATGTTATAAATGTTTATCAACACCTGCACTCACCCACCTGCTAAGAGGTGCTACGCTTTAATGAAATTGTTTGAATATCAAGGCTGGTTGCTAAGATACAATGTTCTTGTTACCAGGGATGTGATGCTTACAGATTTCTGTTATCAAATAATGATTAGAGATGTGCTAACCTCAAGGTGCTCGGTGCAGTGGAAGGCTTACTGAGCCACAAATTAGTAAACTGTCTGCCTGAGCAGACACTTACAGAAGGAGCACATGTGCATCAAACTTACCGAGCTGACATTTTTAAAGAAGACAAGATCTGGCAGTGTAAATGTTCCTATAGATGATGAAAGACTGTCATAGGAAATGTTTACATGATCTGTTGCCTAGCACAATGTCTTCGTGCCATTTTCCCTCCCGACGCAGAGCAGTGTTGAAATCACCAAGTCAAATAACTGCTTTCCTCTTGCTCGCTAAAATGTCTCTTGCCACTCACCTCTTGAAATTACACATTCACAAATGCTGATTTCTATTTTCTGGGGGCCACACAAAGATGGAAACAAAGAAGTGTAAGAAAATGGCCAGCACATGGGTCTGCTGGATAAAAGATAGCATTTTTGGGGACTGCAGTGGATCCAAGGTTGAAAGTTTTGCTGTTGTTAAAACCACAGCTAGATGTTAAAGAAGACAAACATCAAATATTGATGATGTTTTCTTTTTAATGTAGGTGCTCTGAGGGCTCTGATTTGCTAATGCACTTTGTAATAAGGTATAAATATTGTACTTCGTTTTATTCTTTTACCAAGTGCTTTTCAGTGTTATTAATCATCAAAGAAAATAATGAACAGCACAATATAGGTGATCAAAGGGATTTTGCTCACACTGCTGCAGTGCTAAGTAACCTTTAAGTGTAATTGTTGATCTCATTATTGAATTAGGGTTCAAGGTGTGTTTGCAGTCTCTTCATTAGCATGAATTTGAGTTTAAAGCCAGTTCAGCTGAAATTATGTCAATTGTAAGCAGGGCTCATGTTTGCCTGTGAGACTCAGTGTATTTTTACATCAGCAGTAATTGTTTGTTTCAGTGTAAAGGAATATTATTTTCCTGCTCCTGTAAGAATCCTTTTGTAGCTACTCACAAGACACTCCTATTGCTATAAGTAAAAATCTGTTGGCAATTAAATCCAATTCAGTGCAGTTCTAGCAGATAAGTAGACAACTTTAAAAATACGGAATTGCAAAATAAAAAAAAATCAGCAATAACTTACTACGGTTATAATTCATGATATTAAGCTTTACCCTTTGGATGTAAAATTCCTGCTTTATAAAATGATACAAGACTGCATCCTACAACAGGCTCTTAACATAACCCATGTTCTACCTACGCTGTGTGGGCTGTTCAGACAAATAATCGCCTTCAGCAGATGCCTTTGTCATAATGAGTGTGATAGTTTAATATTTATGGAAGAACTGCTGATTTTCAATGCCTGCTTTAAAACCCCAAGAATAATTTTTCCAGCTCTAAGGGCTGCATGGAGATGAAATGTTGTGCAGAGTGAATGGGATGTAGAAACCTCTCTGTGCCACTTCCAAGGGATGGGAGTGGGTGTCCTGCAGGGGATAACCTGCGCTGTGGTTCTCTCTCCTCCTGCCTCCCCAGTTTTACATAGGGAGCAGCAGTGGGGCTGGTGAAAGAGGCTGATCACCCCCAGTTAGGTGAAGTTGATGAAGTGTTGCAGAATTACTAATTTCTGCTGCTTAAGCAGAGGTGGGAGAACCTGAAATCTGGCCTCTATGGGAATGGATTTGCACCGTGGCTTTTGTTCACCTCCTGGGACAGCTGATCCCCTTCGCCTGCTCTCCCACCTGTTCCTCTGCTGGTTTTCACTGAGCTTTGGACCTGCATTGAATTTTATGGCTCTGCTATAATATTTCTGACATTTTTACTTTTGTTGTAGCGTATACTGGCTATGAAAATATAAAATATTCTCTAAAACTAAGTCCTAAAACTTCCCGTCCTTTCACCACTAGTTATCAGCTAGCTGGGACTGTAGCTGTGGCCACCATGGAAATGGAGATGTAGTGAAATGCCTTGAAATAACACCAAAACACAGATGCTCACCTGGCCCTTTATGAAAATACAGACACTTTATCTGCCGCAGCTGCCTGTGAGGTGGGAGAAGTGATGGCTTTTTTCTGCTTTTTATTTTTTTTTCCTTAGGTTTGTTGTAATGAATGATTTACATGGCATTAGATTATGTTGGGATATACTGTGTCAGGTGGCATGACCTGATATAACCCAACTTAATGCAACACATATGTTTAGATTGTATTACATGTGAAGAAAAATTCCCTGAGAAGCTGTCAGGAGCAGGTGATTCCTGCAAATGGAAAATATTTGCACAGTGATATTTTATACGAGTCAAAATTGCAAGGTGTGTAATACTTCAGCATGGATTTAGGAGCCTTAGCCCCGCTGACTTTGCTGGGACTAAAACTTTTTTATGTGCCACTGTTCCCTTTGGAAATGTGATTTAACAGCTGAAGTTGAGATGGAAATTTTGCAAAATCTTGCTTTCGTTAGAGCTGATGGAGTTGCAGTTGTGTAAGAGCCTGCAAGTGAGATCCAAATCAATTGACTCGCAGCTAGCAATAAAGCAGGATGTAAGGAATTCACACAAGCAAGTCTGGATTATTATTTTCCTTTTAAAATATTGCGTGCTTGATCGCTTCCCCTTTTGGAAATCAACTTGATAGGAATGTGGGCCGAAGTGCAAGGTTTACATTTCACTCCGACATGACTATGTCGAGGTACCCAGCTCTAATTTTGGAGGCTCATATGGATTTTTTTTTCTTCTTTTTTTTTTTTTTCTTTTTTTATTTGGTGTCAGAAATAGGAGCCTAAATTTAGGCTGCAAAGTTCGTTTAAGAGTCTAAATATAAACGTTCTGCTTTTCAAAAAGTGCTGAGCACCCTGCAGCTCCCGCAGACTCCATTGAGACTTTGCCTCGGTGTAGGATGCTGCTCCCAAATGCACCCCATCCCGGGGGGAGGCTCCTGGGTGTGTGCATCCTGTGTTTGCACAGCACAGAATGTGTGTTTGCAGTGCCTGAGACCCAGAGAAACGCCTGTGTGACCCTAATTGTACACACGTGTAGTGGCCTTCTCTGTGTATACGTTATGGCAGGGTTTGATCACGCCGGGGTAAATGTTTGGGAGTGTGATGTGAGCGAGGCAGGGGTTACAGCCAGACAGATGTTTCTGTGAGGACGGAGAAACAAAAAGTCTGTGGTTTGAGAAGCCAAACATCGACACTCCGAGCTTTTTCATGTGGGCTCTTCTGCGGACAAGCTGAGTTTGAAAGAGAAGCATTGTCACACTTCCCTTGCAGGGTGTTTTTTACCTGTAGCCCCGTTGCTGTTGCATCTAAGCTGGGGATGCTCCTGTTTCTACTCTACTCAGAACCTTTTCCATCCTGTCTCGTACGCAGCATTTCACGTCGTCTTGATCAGATTTTCTTCTCCTACCTTTATCCTGTTTTAGCAGACTCGTAGTTTCCTTTTATCCAGATTTCCCATTAACCCCACTTTTATTTAATTTCTGTCTGAAAAGCACTGACAGTTTAAATTTGTGTTTGCTCTGGGTACCCAGCCCTAAATCCAGGAGCAGCATTTGCAGGTGATAAATTCTTTTACTCCTGCAGCCCTAAGCCCAGCACGAAACTCTCCCATGCTGTTTAAATGGCTTTAGAAAACCCTGAGAAGGGATAGGTTTGGCTTGTGAGAAAATACATTTCAACTTTTAGAAGTTTTTTTTAAAAAAACAAACAATCTGTCACAAACTTGAGATGCAAATAAAAACAACCTGACATGTAAATAAGAACAACCTGGCCAGAGGCAAATGGGTGATCCTGGACAAGAACTACCCCTGTTTTTGCTGAATCCCAAGTTCCTACTTGGAATAGTGGTAGGATCTTTGGCAAGACTAAGCCTTGCTGTTATTCTGGGCAAGGCAATGCATTTCCTCTCCCCAGCCCTCATCAAAGAAATGCCTCAACTTTTTTGAGCTGAAGTGTCTCCAAAGCATCTGTCTCTCAAACAGATACCTGGCATAGCACTGCCAGCTCAAACAGTTAAAATTGGCTAGACAAAAAGTGACTGAAATCCGTGTCTATTAGTAAGAGGAGTTTTCAGGCAAACGATTATATGTGTTGCTGCCACTGCCAATAACGCCGATATTTATTTTTGTATTATGCACAAACCTTTAAACAGGATCATCCTCGTTACAACACATCATCAGGGGCTACTCTGCACTGAGCATATGGCAGGGCTGGAGCTTGGAGAAGTGGGTAGTAGCTGGTAAACGCTGACAGTTGAGAACAGACCATTGTCACTACTCTGAGTGTGTTTGCAGTCAGGGTGCAGAGGCAGCAGTTACCTGCTTTTGAAGGCTCCAGCTTCTCCAGGAAAGATGGGAGCAGATGTCAGGAGCCTCGGATTTGGATCCGATAAGGACTTGGATCAAAATATCAAACAAAAATATTTTAGGGAAAGTTTCTGGGAGGAAGTGAGCTATATGGGGAGCATGGCTTGCCAGGCTTTTTAAAAATAAAACGTTCTCACTCTGTGTTTAGCTCTCCCACAGTTTGAAACACTTGCGGTGATCGAGCCTAGCAGCCCTTGTCAGTCTACAGTACATCATCCCCCTTCGGTTGGCTGGGAACATCTCTCCTGTAAGGGCAAAATAAAGCTGCTCATTTTGCACACATGCTTTTGAAACTATAGGCAAGGAATACCTAAATATAAAACAAGGGCACCTTGGACTGAATGCTTTCTGGCTGGGGCTGTTATCGCCCTTTCCCCTTGCACTCACACATCTGCTCCTCCTGCCTTTTCTTACACGCACCTGTAGCTTGTTGACAATCACAGAATGGTTTGAGTTGGAGGAGGCCTTAAAAATCCTCAGGTTCCAGCCCCTGGCAGGCACGGGGATGATGTGCTCCGTGGTGTGTGTGAGCTGCTCAGGTTCACACCACTGTCACACCCTGCTCACTCTGCACTCATGAGCGTGTTCCTCCAATTAAATCCCAAACCACAGCACCACAATCCACAGAGGCAGCAGGAATCTGGTGCATGGGTGGAGGAGAGAGGAGCCTTCTGCTGACTTCACAGGCCAGTGCTTTACCTTTAGTCCTTTGTTTGCTGGGGGGATATAAGCTTTGAGTGTCAGTGAGCACTCAGTTTCTTCTGTGTGTTTTCCTTGGAGAGCTACATAAGCAAATCACCTCGTGGTAATTGTGGTGGTGTGTCCAGGAGAGAGATTTTTTGGTGTCTTTTTAAAATTACTGTTTGTATGATACCTAAAAGTGTCTATTGCCGACTGGCTTTCTGAACTGTTCTCTTTGTTGGCACTTTGAAAAAAGTAAAATTAACTGATTTTAAAAAAAGCCTTATTAGTAACTGCCTCCAAACTGAGAAATGGGCAGGTTTTTCCAGTATTTTTTTGACTTGAAGCTGTCTGGGTTGGGAAGACAGGTTGCTTTTCAATGCATAGATTATGAAAAAGAAGGAAATAAGCAGACCTTCATCGAAGAACTATGAGTTATGTTAATCCACGAGGCTCTTTATGGTAATTGCAAACTAAATCAAACGACACAACTGTTGAAATGTGCTGTAGAATTTTTTTGCCAATTAACAATCAGAAACAGTAATGTTGGTGTTCCTATGATAAGTCATAATATGTCAGTTTGCAAAAGCATGCAAAGTAAGTTTGCTGTTTCATGGCAAGCTTTCCTTTTGTTGCTTGGTAGTGAGTTGTAATGTAGCTGCTTCCCATTTACCGTGAAGAGGTAACTACCAGCACTTGGTGGGCTGAGGGCCTTCTCAGGGGTGAAGAGAGTGCTATTTTGACTATAAATGTTGTGCTCAGCCTGTGAAGACATTGTAGAAAGGTTTGTTCACCAAAATAAAATGCAAAGTCTATCTAGCTGATGTCCCCTCATATACCAATATTTGAACACTGCCTCCCAAATTAAGATGCAACGTGGTATATTGAGGCAGGTGATTTCACTCTTTATAATACCACAACACCCAAATACGGAATCATGTCAGCTAAGAGCCCTCATAAAATGTTTTTTTTAGGGGTATGTTTTATAGGGAACAACTGGGTTGGAATGAGCATATTGCAGGGCATTGTTTTGTATACTAATTATCTCCATCAATGGCTGTGCAGAGCGGCGCGGAGCGCCGTACCTGCTGTGCCGAGCAGCTCGCCCGTAGTCATGGAGTGTATGCTTCCTGTGGGCACCTGCCCGCTCTGTGCAGAGCATCACATTGAGCCGTGTCACGTTGTGTCACATCACAGACGAGACGTGACCCGGGGTAACCTGACACGGCGCAGCGCTGGCACCGCGGTGGAGCAAAACTCGGCGGAACCGCGCGGTTGTGTTTGTCGAGGGCAGTGGAATCCAGGCTGGCTCCCCCCAAGCCTGCAGGCTTTACCCGTTAGCCTGGCTCTGTGTAGGTAGTTGGGCATATCTCTCTGGGATATAAATACAGGAATTTCCCTGCTTGTGTTTATTTATGATACCTGTCATTTGGGAAACAGTAATCGTCCTACTTTTTAATCTGAATTGAACCGTGGTGAGCACGCCAATAAAACACGTCACGACAAACAAAGGAAATTCTCCCTGTATTAATAATAAAATCTTTAAGATTTATCAGTCTCTCCCTCTTTCTTCCCTTTGTGTGATGCAGTCTAAAGCAACTGCTGCATTTATAGATGTCTGATAAAATTTTAATAGAAGAACCCATTACCTTTGAATCTGGAGTAAAGAGACTATATCAAAACCAGGAGCCTGAGCTAAATATAACTTGTTAACTGGGAGTAGCAGCCCGTGAGCTTTATAATGCTGATGGATTTACTTTGCATTGCCACAAGCAGTGGGACAGTGAATATTGTAGCAGGTGAGGTGCCATAAAACTAGAGCAAGAGATATTCCAGCTACCGAGCACTGGGATGTTGGTTGGACTCTGTTTTGGAGGTCTTCCCCATTAGAACATTAATGATTCTCTGAGGAGGCTGTGTGAGACCCACCATCGAGGGTAACTCCATGAAACTATGGATTTGGAGTTTGCCTCCATAATTCTGGGAGGCACTGAGGTCTAAACAACGTTTGTGCTCTTGCCAGGGATGGGGTTTGCCATTTATTAAGATGAGCTTTGAAACAAGACCTCAGTACAGGGTTTAACAGCCAAATCCAGAATGAGTTGGGGTAAAAAGTGCTGCTGCCTCGTACCCCATGGGGGCTTTTCAGGGGCTGTTTGTTCTCCAACATCCAACTCTGACCTGCAGATGCTCTGTTCACCTGGCGTTTAGTGCCTGCATAATCATCTTTTTAAGGGAAGACTTCAAATTTTATGGAAATGTTGAAATAAATTTTCACTTTTTAAATTTTATTTTATATACTTAGTGGTATTTCGGGCAATTTTTTTTTCTTAACAGTTAAATCTTTACCAGAATTTTTTAACACTTCTGACACATTACTAAATGAAAATTGATGACTTTAAATACACACACACACACACATATATATGCATGAATATATATATATATGTATGTGCCATAAAATATGACTTTTTCTGTGTCATTTAAAGAAGAATCAGTTTTTCCATGGGAGGAGGAGCTGCAGTTCAGGAGGGTTTTTAGCTGTGTAATTACTGCTGATTACTGACTAGCAGGTAGAAAAGGGCATTTTTAGGACTAGGAACTTGCACTGTCCCATTTGTCCTATAGTGCACGAGATAAAAAACAAAACTATACTATTTGCTACCAATTTTTTTTTTTCCTGTTTGACTTGAAATGTGCTATTTTCTGAGTGTTTCATTAGCAAAAAATCCAGATATTCCTCTGACAGGATGGAGTTTAAAGACTGGGTGAAAACATGAAGTCAAATGAGGGTCTTATCTGAATCCCTATCTCAGATGGGAGGGTTTATTACTGGGCTAATAGTGTTGTAACTAAAGTTGCACGATGCAGCAGACTTCAGACAGAAGCTGATGACCTCTATTATGACACATCCACTTTAGAACCGGATGAAATGTAGTAAAATGTATTTAAAAATATTTCAGAAACATATGTAGCTACCAGAATCTGAAGTCCTAAATGCATATAGCCTCTATTTCTCCACCAAAAGATGAAGCCGGTAAATACAGTAACATCCTTTCTCTCCTCGAGCTGAGCTGAATTTAAACTGTGAGCTTCATTTCCACAATTCAGTGTCCAATATGCAATCTGATCACACCTCCACTTTTGTGAGTTGTAGCCATGGCCTTAAATTAAATTACAAGCCCTACATTGGACTGACATAAATCTGATTTTGGGCTGAACTTGAAGTGTTTGAAATACCAAATCACTGCTCCCTGATCCCTAATGAGAAGTAATCAAAGAATTTAACCAGCAGTACAAACACTTACACATCACTACAGATGTAGCCAAATTGACTCAAAGTACTCTTTTTCTCTATGAAAAAATTGTGTGCAAATATACCTTACTGACACTGGCTATTCCAGCAGAATCACTAAAGAGGAGGGGAAAAAACTCTTCTGCTTTAATTCTCAAAAAAGAATCCCAATATTTTTTTTTTCTCCCTTCCCTTCTAGAAATCTGTTTTCACTGTTTCGCCCTGTGCCACACAAATAATAAAATGCAATGAGAAATTACCTAACCTGCCTGTGAATGCAACATGGACAGTTGCTAACCCGGTGCTTCTGCCACGATCTGGGCACCCATAAATTGGTTGGGGTCCCTTTCTCCTGCCCCTTTCCAAAAAAAAACCCTTGGCTTAGCAGCTCACCTCCCCAAACAATCCTGATTTATTTGACTGACAAACTTCCTTGTTGTCTCCTTGCATTTTCCACAGCAGTTCAAAATCTCAACGCATCAGGGCCGTTATGAGATTATATAGCCATGCATATGGTGGTACTGACACCGAGTAAAAAAGAGAAATAAAAACCAATAGTGTTTGTATCCTTCTGAGGAGAAACAGCACTAAAGCTTGCCCTGGTGGGAATGGGAAAAGGTACATCCTGAATTTTAGCCTTAAGGTGATGCAAAGCAAAGGAAGCTGTCTTCTCTAATGAATTGAAGCCCTTGCCTCCTGACCCTATGGAGGAGTTATTTCTCCTTTTCTTTCTGTTTTTTTTTTTTTTTTTTTTTTGTGTCTCTTTCTCTTTGGGGGGGTCTAGATGTGACTAAGAAAACTAAGTTGTTGTTAATGTTACTCCAGGCAATTTATTATTATTAATTTTTTTTAAATTCCTGAGCAAAGGGTGGATCATGCCAGCTGTTCTGGTAATTGTAGAGCAGGATTTAGGATACTTAAATGAGGTGACCAGACTTTAAGTCATTCTCTGACTGCTGGAGACGTAATTTTACACCTGATATTTAAGATAATCTGTCTACATCACGCATGTCATCTTCCTCCAGTGTGTGTTTTACTGCCTAGGAAAGCTCATGTTCCTGCCTCAGTAAAGTGCTGTGAGTTATGTTTTGTCTGATGCACCTTTTTAAAACGTACAGTTATTGTATGAGGGGAAAGGGATGGTGGGTGACATGAGCAGCACTGCAGGTGCTGACTGATGCTCTTAAAGTCTCCTATAATAAATTGTGCTGGTAAAGCTACACCTGCTGCCAAAAGCCATCCATGCAAACCCAATACATGATCCCAGCAACAAATTCCTCCTCAGGAGGGTGATGAGGCCCCAGAGAAGCTGTTGATTCTCCATCCCTGGAAGTGTTCAAGGACAGGCTGGACAAGGCTTGGAACAATGTGGTCTAGTGGAAGGTGTCCCTGCTCATGGCAAGGGGTGAAATTAGATGAACTTTGAGGTCCCTTCCACCCAAAGCATTCTGTGGTCCTGCTGTAAGCAACCCTTGAATGCAGTATGCCTCTAAGGGAGCTTCTAATAACTTCTGAAGTAAAGATGATGGTGATGATTGTTTTATTTCATTTTATTTTGTTTTATTTTATTTTACTTTATATGCAAGGACATAGACTGCCGTATATTAAAACATCCATTAAGAATCAGATCAGTGCACAAAAGCTGTTAAATGTGGACTTGGTGTCTGGCTGCAGTGTCTTCCACAGATGAGCAATGTTCAGACCATCATTTTTATCAAGGAGATTTATTTTTGTCTCTGCTGTTAAGTAGAAAGTTGCAGTGGCCAGTGTCGAATTTCAAAATTTACATGTTGAATCAGGAATTTTTTAGGTACCTCTTTGTAGAAAAGATGAGGCTGACACACCTTGATGGCTGTTTCTCTGGTTGTTTTCTAGATATATTGTTTTTCTCTTTGGCTATTTGACTCCAAGTTGGTGGAGAATCACTCTACAATTATAGATCCTGTGATTCAGGAGTTAAATTTACAGACTGCAGCCTAGTGAATCACAGGTTCTCAATGTGCACGTATCTTTCCTTATGCACTTGCAAAATCTGAAGTCATGAGGCTCCAAAGGAAAAGTTCAGAGAAAAAAAAGTTTCTGTTCCTCCTTTCTAGATGTCCTGGATGCTGCCATCCAACTTCCCTTGAAACAGAACTCATGGTCTTGTATTTTGGTGTGGCTGTTTGTAATGACCTTGTTCGGGCAGAGGGTCAGCACATGTGACTTGCAGGATGTCCACAGGGGCTTGGAAGAGAAGATGTGCAGAGCTCTCTGTGCTGTACGGGGAGAGCTGTGGGAAATATGTTCTCTGCTAAGGTGTCAGACCCCAGGACAGGGCATCCAGGTCCTTTCAGCTTCATCTTTCTGAGGACTTCCCACAAGGAACATGTTTAGGTCCTTGACGATATCTAGATGTCTAAAAATACAGATACACGCCAGGTGGGATTTTTGAGATTTCATAGGTTTCGGCTGTAGGAAAACACTTGATCTTAAGTGTCCATCTGGCATTTACCCCTTGAAAACCAAAACTTAGACCTGGGTTCTACATCCTGCTGCCACCTAACCTGTGGATGGACCTCAAACTCCTTAGATACGAAGAGTGTGTTGATAAACTGCCAGTGCTTCTGAGAACTCTAGAATTGCTCAAGCACAGCAGGCAACACCAAGCAGAGCTTCCCCTGCCTCCCTCTAGCGTGTCAGCCGGGCTGGACTTCTCGGAAAGCATGAGTAGGGTGAAGGGAAGCAGATGGAGGAGTGGAGGGAGGTTCAAGCCCTTCCTTCTGGAGCCCTTCCCCGTCTGCTGTGGCTGCTCCGTGGGGAAGGACGTGCCTGTAAACACGTAGGTTTGGAAAACCTCGTGAAAGCACAGCGTCCGTGAAGGAGGAAAACCTATTTCTGCCCCAAGCGATGCTTTATTTGAAAGGAACCCACATGGGATGTTTGGTGCACGTCCAGCAGAGACAGCAGCACTCGAGGCACCAACTCCTGTCCCTCCATTGGGAAGCAGCTGTTATCACCTTTTATAAAACAAAGTGTCTGACGTGTTTGCAGACAGAATTTGTGAAGACATAAAAGTGAGATCTGTCTGATGTCAGCTCTCACAATTGCAGCTCTTGGTGTTGTCTGACCTCCTGAAGACCCAGTTTTTTCCACACGTTTCCTCTTATTTACAGTAGTGTGCTGACACTTAGGTGGAGATGGAGACCTAGGGAAAGGAAATGGAAGTTACATTGACAAAAAAACTCATAAGAAATTTGGCTCCTTAAGTTTAGTCTTTTCCTGGTGTAGTTTTTTGGGGGGTTTTTTGGCTTTTGTGGGGGATTTTTTGTTTGTTGTTTTTGTTTGGTTTTGGTTTTTTGGTGTGGTTTTTTTTTTTTTTTTCACAACTCTTACTTTGTTAAGATGAAGTGAGAAGCCCTCAAATGACAAGAAAATTAGGGAATGGGGAATTGCAGGAACGTGAGGCAGTCAAGTTCATGTCACATTCTTTCTTTTGATTCCAGTGGAAGCATAAGCTCACCTAAAGGTGGAATAAGTTCGGTAGCTCTGGACAGGTGTCCCTTGCAGAGCAATTCCACAACATCACAAAATGTTTGGCTGCTGCTAATTGTTAGTGAGAGGTGAAGGGATGAAGAGCATTTTCATAGAGCCCAGTGAGGATAAAAGTTATATAGGGAATTTTCTGCTGTTATAGTCTGCTCTGGACACACATAGGGAGTTTTTTTGTCTTTAATGTTCAAGGTAAGCTTCTTGATTAACAAGGAAAATCAGTTTAGGAGAGCTGGGGGGAAGGAAGAGACAAGATGAAAATGAGGAAGTTCTTAGTACAGTACAAGAAAAAAAGAAATGTATTAACGATAATTGAAACTCACCTCCGTGAGGGCAATGAATCATCAGAAACAGCCTGTGGAAAACAAGGTTGTGCAACCTTGACCAGTGTGTGTCACCGACTGGTGGAATTTTTAGAAAAGCAGCAGTTTGGGCTCATTGCTGTGGTTCGTGATTGCACACACCTGTTCAGCTCGGAGGTTTTGCAACCAAATTAAAAAAAAAAAGGAAGCTGAACTTGCTGCTTCTCCTGAGTAGTGAAAAAAAGCAGAAAACCACAGCTGTTCTAGCTGTTAACAGATATCAGCAGAGCACCTCCTGTTACATAATTGAGGATAACGTTTTTGAAGCATATGGGCTGAAGGTATTGTAAACTCATTAAAGCTTGAGGTGGGAAACATTCTAGCACATTTCTAGGTTTGATATCTTTAACAAATGTTTACAATTAGAGCTCCTATTGGCAATTTATTAAATAATTAATGAAGGGAAAGCCTGAAGAAGAAGTAGAAAGTCAGGAATTTCTGTGCAGTGACACGTGAGTTGCAAGTGTAATTGTGCAAGACTGCTGCCCATTGATCTGATAACTGGTCACTTTGGGTGGCTTGAGATGCAGGATGCAATTTCACTGTCTGGTATGTAATCTGAGAGAAACAGACTTTTCAGACACCCTGAAGTTACTGGAGTTACTACCTGCTGTTTGCCAACTTCCAGCATCTGACTAAGAAAAGCCGTGGAAAATTAGATGGTTACAAAGTGGATCTTGACAACCTGTACAGTTCTGTGGATCTGATTGTTAACAGAAGGGCAGAGGTGGTTCTTGCTCTAATTGCACTTGCACTAACAGTGCACAGATGGATTTGGCCCATTTCTGAAAGCTTCACTGTCAAGAAAAATTAAGTAATGTAACAATGCTTGGAAGCTTAACACATGGGCTTTAGTGAGCATAGGTGGTTAAGGGCTGGAAACAGCAACAGGTTTTGGGGATGCAGCTGCTGGAAATGTGGTTTCTGATGTTCTACAGCCATTCTTACTGGGTCAGGAGGCTCCACTGTCGGTGGGTTGTGGATCTCTGGCTATGGGCCAAATCCAAGTCAAGCCAGGGAATGAATCTGGACAGTGTGCAGCCACCTAAGTTTGGGAAATAATTGGTCCATGAGTTTTCTTGCCAGTGAAGCTCTACCAGCTAAAGCCAAAGAACATGATCTTGGTTCCTGCAGGAGTGATGAAGTTTGCCAGGCTGTAGCAACTTCTGGTATCATTTTTATTGTCCTAATGCACAATCATAAGTGATTCAGCGTTTACAGGGAAGTAGATAACATCCTGCAATTTTCAGGGAATGTTGTCTCTCCAGATGAGGCTGAAGGCCAAGTTTCATCTGCTCTCTGTCCTCACAGATCTGTTCCTAGGGGGGTCCTGCAGGGCTTTGGTACCACGTGGAGCAGAGAAGGAATGTGGCTGAGCCAACAGAGTGCCCTGTGGTGGGTTAATGCAAATCCAAGCCTATCTGTTACCCCGTGCCCTACTCTCCCCCCATTACACCACACAGTGCTTAGAATCCATTGTCCTGGTTTGCTTTCAATGGCAGAGGAAATTTAATTTGTTTAATCTGTATTTCATTTGGTCAGCATCAAAGTGACAAGAGGGCCATTGGCTGGCACAGTGCACGTTGTATGAAAAACATGCTCTTGACGATTTATTATTAAGGACCAGGTTTTTCTTTTATGACTAAGGCTTGGCTTAAGGCTTGGCTTGTTGCTGGCTGGCTGGCATGTTCCCACAGCACAAGATGTTAGGCTATCCTAAAAAATCATTACACACGCACTTGCTAATGAACATCATGATGATTTTGCGGCTGTAGCTCCAAAAATTGTAACTTAAACAGGAGGCATAAAAAAAAAGAGACAAGTCTAGGATCTGACATCCTCTCATAACTCATCCAAATTTTGCTGAGCCTGGAATTTCATCCTTGTTTTTCTGAAGAATATCAGAGCAGAGCTTGACCCTCAGGTGCAGCCTACTTGTTTCCACAGGTGATCCAGAGGGAGTGGGATATTTTCTGTTGTATTTGGGCTACCTAAAACTCTGCTATATTTATCCAATAGCACATGGAAACTACAGACCTACTTTCCATCTCTCTGGGTTTTTGCCAAATCCTTAACATGATCAACAATTTTATTTTTTTTTAATGCAATCAGATGTTCTTTAGAAACAGGAATGTGTTTGAAAGCTCTCCATACTGGAGAACTTATGTGAAGATATCTATTTATTTTTCCTTTTCTTTTTACTTTTCTTACAGTTAAGATTTTAAAATTATGTATTGCATGTTGTTGCTCTTCCAGCTTTTTGGGAAGTATTGTGTTTTGGAGAAAGAAATGGGAAGTTATTGGCTTGGTTAGGGACTTACTAATTATTCAACTTGCTTACTTTGAGGAAATACCCATATAACTCTAAATGCACCAAATATTTGAACTGGGTTCAAGTTATTCATCAGGGTTTTTTCTCTGCACGAATTTCAGATCTCTAACTTCAGTGCAATTAGAGGTTAACCTGATCCTTTTGTTTTAATACCAATCCAAAGCAACACAGCACAGCTCTTTACAAAGCCAGTAGAAAAAACACAGCGCAAATAATATTCTGATTGCTTTGGTAAATCTCTGGTATTCATAACAGTTGAGTATATCGAGTTCATATGTGGCATTAATTATACTGCAGCGTTATGGATCAAGAACAGCTGAAAAGGAAGGATTTGCTGGGGTGATAGATAATCTATGAAATATTTGTGAAAATTTGGCCACGTGCGCCTGGAGTTTTGCACATCATCTGAACTCTGGTCTGATTAAAGTTGCACGAGCAGATTTCTTGGAGAAGCTCTTTATAAAGTTGATCTCATTGGTCATGCCCTTTAGACCCATGTTCCCCGATTTGTCTTGTTCCCAAATCCTAGGTGGTGTAGGGGATGTTTGTGTTTTATTTTGGCTTGTTTCGTTTATCCACGGGGGGGGGGGGGGGATGTTAAACATTCCTTGTTTTGTTACAGCTTGATGTGCAGTGCTTTAATCAAGGTGTCTCCCTTACACGCTATCTTCCCATCAGCACGGGTAACTCTAGGACACAAATTTATTCTGGAAGAGAGTAATAAAAATGAATGTTGTCAGTGTCTGTGGAAAATGAGCACTGGATCTCCAGCTAATCAGGTTACTTCAGGCTAGTTAAGCATATTTCTGATTCCAAATTTGTTTGCATTCGTTAATGTATTTCAGTCTAAGATGCTCTGTGTGATGCTTTCATGATGTTAGAGAGTTTTGGAACGGGATATTTGACCTGTTCTGCAAAGAATGCATCTGTTCACTAAATCAAATTAGAAAATGCTTAATCTGTAATTTTTACTATACCAAGACATCAAGGAAAGGAGAGGGTTTTACTGGCAATGGAAAAACTATTAAAATTTTTAGCCTTATGTAAATATGTAGAACTACATGGAGTTTTTTATTAGTGAAATAGTCCTCCCTTCATTAAAACACTTTACTAGAAAGGCAGAGGGCAAAATTGGCTAGGCATTTTAATTATCCCAAGTTTTCCGTGCAAGCTCTCATCTTGTGGTGTGGGTGTTTTCTTTAATAACCTCCCAAATACCTGTAAGGTTTGCAAGTGGTAAAACTCCCTGTAGAGTTACAGAAATCCATTCCAGCCTCACCTTTGGAAGTGAAAGGTCAGTGCAAAAACATTGACTTTTCATGCATGCCGTAACTGAGACTTTTGCCTTGTTGTTTCTGTTTCTTGCTTTGGAACCAGCTCATCCACTTGCACCTCCCAGGTTTCCAGAGCATTCCTGCCTGAGTGAGGGACACTCAGGTAAAATATTTATTGGTACAGATTACCCCGGTGAGGTATAGTCACAACAGGTTGAAACCGTGCATGTCACTTTTCCAGCAAAAGCCAAGGGCAGAGAGGAATTAATCATTTTGGAAAATTAAATTTCGAATATCAGATATCCACAATAAAGAAAAGCTTATCCCTTATTTTTCGACTACGTTTTTCCCGGGCGCTAAAAAGGAGCAACTGTGTTTGTCTTCTTGAAGAATGCTTCAAACCCTTTGTTGAAAGGTACTGCTTAATAGTGAAATACTGGCAATTCCTGAAAATTCAGGGCTGTGGGAGAGTCGCTGCCCGTTATTTGGCTAATCTGGGCACACTGTCACACTGTTCTTTTAATAGGTGTGTTTGTGAAACCAGAATAAGGCTTGCGTGATCCCTGGTGATGATATCTGATACCCGCTTTCACAGCAAACTGTGACAGTAAGGGATTGAAACAATTTTTTCCTAAGTTATACTGAGATTCTCACGAATCATCCTTTTGTCTGTCCCCAAAACGTGGGTGCCACTGCCTCGGTGCCGAACACTGCTGCGACTGTGTAGTCTCTGTTTCTCTCTGAGAAGACAGAAACCATCTGGTCTGAAACACAGCCCCCTTTGAAAATACATATCCCATTATGTTAGCTCTGAAGCAGCCTGAGCAGCTCTGCCTCTCGAGAGGAGATGGTGTCTTAACATGTAGAAAACTTTCTTTTTAAATCCTTTTTTCTTGTTCTTTTCTTTTACTGGGGATATGGGGAAAAATGCCAAGAATACTCTTAATTGTTATGATTTTTACCCTGAATGTGTCTTGCCAACGAAATTGCTCTCACAGAGACCATGCTTGCAGGATGACTTATTCCCTTGTCTGGCAGTGGGGTGTGGTGGGTCCCTGGTGATGCCCTGGGGACTGGGATTCTGTGTGCTGGGGGATAACCCAACCCTTTTCCAGCCTCCCCTTTGTCTTCTTGTCAGTGCCAGGCAGCTCAGGCACACGAGGGCAGCAGGCTCTGTGGCTTCAGGCCACCTGTACACTCTTCCTCTTCCTCTCCATCCTCCTCCCCCCGTAGCTCACGAGGTCCTCCTTGCTCGTGTCCGTTTGTCTCTCTTGTCAGAAAAGCCACGGTGCTGCAAGGGACCCGGCCTGGGCACCTTCCTCGGCCCTGTGCTTTGAGAAAAGGTCAAGCAGGCAACTAATCTGATTTGGTCTCTATTCAGCACTCACAACTGCTCCTGCAAGGAGAGGAGGGGGTGAGGCGGGTGGGCGGTGGAGGGGGAAGGTCCGTGGATCCCATGTGAGGTTGCAGCAAACGTGGTGCTCTCCAGCTGGGAAATGTTCACTTCTGATTTACAGCAGCGAGTACAGAATTAGATTTACTTTTTTCCCCTCCTTCTTCTATTTTTCCTGACTGGTATTCATAGGACTAGCAAGTTATGCTTGTTTAAAAAAAAAAATAATGAAAACCCCCTAATGTTCTTTAGCTCCCCTTTAGCAAGATGCAGACGCGAATGGCTGTGCAAAGGTTGCTAAATGCAAATTTAGTGTTATAATTAGGCCTTCACTATTGTTTTCCACTTTTAAAAAAGCCTAGGGTTTTTTTTTTTTACACTTATTTGCCTTTTTGCTCCAAAGGTGCAGGTTTTGCTCAGCTTCTGCAATAGGCCTTCTGATGACAGCACATTTGTGAGTTTGGTTTGATAAGTCGGTTGCTGTACTGCTTGGGAAGCTGATGCTCTCAGCTGTGCAGAGCTTCAAAAAAAACCCTCAGAACCCGAAGAGCACAACAACTCAAACCCCTCATTTTGAGCCCTTCATTTGGTTATGACAGGCAGCACTCGTGTTTCTTCCCTCTGAGGCTGTGAAGTGCAGGCAGCCAGGAACGTATACGAGGTAACCATTACGTTTAAGTCAACACAAGAACATGCCAGGAATGTTGCTGATGCTTTAAGAATGCACCTAATTAATTTAAAAGTAGTTCTGTGGGTATTATTCTCTAACCTAACCCTGAAAGCAATTGCTATTTTCTTTTTAACGGGGGTAAAAACAAATCAGGGCTGCTCTGTTTAGGTGGGAGAGCTGCCTGATTTTCAGGGCAGGTAAGGCAGATTAATAACAGGCCACTCATAAGAAGGTTTCAGATCTCACTGTCAGAGGGTAATAATTAATGATCAAATGTTAATGGAGATGCTGGGCTGTTGATGCCATTAATTCAGCTCAGTGGAGCCAGTCCTGCCCAGGACCTGCCACAGCTGTCACTGCATTCGCTTAATTATTCCAGCGCCTTCAGGCTCTTTTTCCCTTTCTCCTGCTAACTGCAGGACAGTATGTTTCCACTGAAGCAGAATCATGAAGAACGCCCCGTTTCCCGGGCACTGCCTGGCCGGCTCCACACGCAGACCTACAGGCAACAGAGACGACCACAAAGTTAAACAAATAACCTCTCTCTGCCCCTCCACGGAGTCACTTTTCGGTTTTTTTTTTTCTTTTTCAGAAAGAAGTGGGATGATTAGAAATAGCTCAGGATGGGAGGGTGGCAGGGCTGGGGGTGCCTCAGCATCATGGCCTGGGTCCATCATTTGGATCATGGATGCTCTGCTGGCCTGGGGGTTTGGAAGGGCTGGTCCATACTGGGAGTTCATTTATAGATTTCTACATACTAGTAGGGACTTCCTACCAGCTTAGAACAGCCAGTGAATTCATAATTCCTACCAGTTTAGAGTTCCTACCTGCTGGTAGGCATCTTAGATATTCCCAAGGACTGTCATAATGAAGCATCAACCAGTTCTTGGCCAAAGGTGAATGTTAAATAGGGCAAGAGTAACTAAATTCCAGCAAAGTCCCAAAATTTGGAGATTAATAATCCTTAGAGCAGCAGTCCAGGGCAGAGTGTCTCGGACTAGTGGTGAAAAATTTATTGGTTAAAAGGATGTTTTTGTCAGACTTGAGGATGGACAAATGGGAGTTTTCAGTGTTTAACTCTGTACAGTCCTGCTAAGACTTGAGAAAAATCCTAACCCAATTTTTCAAGCAATTTTTCAAACTTTCTTTTTAATGTCTTGCCTGTTTTTCTGATGCAAAACCCCCTGATATTTCTCCACATTCTTCTTGAAGGACACGCTAATCATTTTAATTGCCCTGCCTCTACCACCTCCCTTAAAAAAAAAACCAAAACAAAACACCCTACAACATCCCCCTAAAAAAAAAATGCAGAAAGGTTTTTTTCATTTAATTTTCAACTCTGAGGACTCTGCGTTTTAAAACCAGTCCAGTGTGTCTTGAGCTGCAAGGCTGGAATGCTTCTTGACTCGCTTCCAAACTGAAGTGCTTAAAAAAATGTGAAGCACTACAACAATTTTAAATCACTCTATACACTGCACATGGTGATTTAAAATAATTGAAGCTCTTCAAATTTTTATATGCCCTTGAATTTGGAAGTGATCAAGGTTCTGAGCATGTGCAATACACAATGATTTAAAATTATTAGAGCTCTTCAAATTTATCATAAGTGTTTCAGCTTGAAAGTGATAGGGAATCTGGACTTCAGCGGTGTAAAGTGATTTAAAATTATCAGAGCACTACAGATGTTTTATAGGTGCTTTAATTTGGAACTGATCTCAGTTCTGGACTATACCAATGTATAGCATATTACTTTTAAAATCACTGAAGCCGTTTCATATTTTTCCAAACCGGTTTTCTTAAAGTCAAACATCTTTGATAATTTTAAAATGCAGTATGTTGCGAGTGGCACCCTTTTAACAGAATATTTTACACTCCATAATGGTAGGAGGAGTGATTGAGTTGGGCTGCAATTTGCCTCTGTGACTTTTTATGAGATCAAAGGTTCACACACGGATGCTTCGTGGCTTCACCTTCCCAACACAGCTGCTGTGGAAGTGATGCAAACCTGGCGTTGGAGATCCACACAGAACGTGTGCCCACGCCCCAGAGAATGCAGGTTCTGTCCACGTGTGCATAAATTAGGTAATAGCTAGTGCAAATGGGTTTTTAACCACGTAATTACCCAGTTTGGGGGTGTAAATGCCCACCTGCTGCTGATTTCACTGTTATGATTAATGGCAAATATTTTAGTTTAAAAGGGAAGGAAAGAAAGTCGAGTAAATGAAAATTAACTTATACACAGAAAAGAACAACCTCCATTTGAATTAAAAATTTCTAACACAGAGGAGTCATTTGACCTGTGCTCTACTTCTCTGACTCTCCAAGTCACTGTGAGAGTAGAAATTTAACAGGATTAGGAATAAAAGATTCTAATAATAGCAAGTATTTTACATTTAGGATTATGATGGAAGATACCATCATTAACCTTAGCCCTAGGACTTGTTCTAACACCATTAACATCCTGACCTAGAGCTTAACACCATCCTATTTTCCTGGGTTGGCAAAATACTTGGCTTTGTCTTAAATTTTCTTTTCTTTTTCCTTATTACAAAAAGCAAGTCGAACAGTTTGTGTTTGTTTAATGTTTTAAGGTCTTTCTCTTTTGATGTTTCTCCTTTGGGATAAGAAGCTTACGATGAGAGAGGGGGAACAGTAGTCATCGTTTTCAGGTTTAGGCGAGGGATATTTAAATGCAGGAGGTTTAGTTAGGTGGCCTATTTCTGCTGCAGATCAATGGTGTTGAGGGCTTGACTGCCCTTTGTACTTGGAAAATCTCTTGCTAGATGTGTGAAGCCAGGAACGCAAAGCCATACACGGGCAGCAAAGTAATTTGCTTTATATTGAAATATCCTCTCTGATTTTTGTCTCCAAAAGGGCTGATTTGGGGTTGACAAGCTACGGGTTTTGGAGCCAAGCCAGTGTTTTGAGTGGGGTATACTTCAGTTCTGGTTTTTGCTTAGTTTGGGGGGTAAAAGCTGAGCCCAGATTCAGAGTCCGTCTGCTTTGGTGCTAGAGCCTCTGTCTGCTTTTAAGGGGTAAGAAAGTTGAGGGAGGGGGATATGTGTGGGGTCTGTGTGAAGCCATAGTTGGGTAAAGCAGTGCATTCAATGCTGATTTCTACAGCATTTCTCACCCAGCATTTCTGATAAAAATATATCTTAACATCAGTTCTGTCATATGGTACTAGAAGGTAAACCAAACAGTTCAAGAGAAGGCTGCGTAATTTATGCTCTGTCAATATTTCAGCATTTCAAACCAGCAAATTTAAAAACCTTCTTCATAGTATTCACTGATATCAAGAAAATTTAAGTCATAATGGCCCTCTTGTACTTTTCCACTTGTTACTGGGTTTGCCATAACAGGACTTAGGTCTCTTTCTGGCAAAAGGTGTTAGGACTTCTTGAAAGGCACCAAACGCCAAGATTTTATTCCCAGATGAACCGTGGTGTGACAGAGCAGCACAGGGTCCTCTCCTCCTCACCTCTGGCAAGAAGTGGCTCAGAGATAAAAGTCACTCTTACGAGTTAAATCCATCACACCCAATGCACTCAGTTTTGTCCCATGTTACCTGTCATGGGCCACGCTCACAACTGCTCGATTCAATCTAACTCAGCTTGTGTTTGGAGCAGCATGAGTTCACCCAAGAAAAGAACCTGGCTCTGCACAGGGTCCTGTTGTTGATCTCTAGGAATTGTTACAAAGATTTTTCGTTAACCTCAAAATTACTGGCCGCAAACTTTGGGCTTTTTTTTTTTAGTTGATGTTGACCCACTTCTCCCCACCTTGTGAGTACAGTGATGATGGGCAGTGGAGCAGAATAATTACTCTTCAGGCATATAATGCTGTGAATAATTTGTACTTTAAACTAGATCCTGCGTAGGGAGGATATAAAAGGAATTTTAATACACAAATCATCTTTAATGGATATTGTCAAAAAATAGTGAGAACTCAACTCCTCCCCCATATTCCTATTCCATTTACAAAGTGTATGAGAAATTACAGTCTTAATAAACACAGAAAAGTGACAAATTGTTGCAGCATGAAGTGAACGATGATATATGGAGACCACAAATCCTTAATTAGGTGGGTTTTATTTAAAGTTGACATAACTTACATTTTTCTAATTAATTTTTTACCTGTTCAAAGAACTTGATCTCTTTTCCAGTTGAAAGGACGTGTTACTTTGCCATCACTTTTTTTTTTTTTTTAACAAAAAGAGATATAGAGTCCTAAAATAATATGAGGTACATTATTTTTTATATGCAGTGGTAACAGATTTGCACTTTTAATTTGACTGTGTTAAATGTTATGGAGGAAGCAGGTCACATGAGGGTGAACTGTCTTTATTGTTATCCTAATACGTTTAAGGGGAGACATTCAAGCCATACTAATTTGTGTGATAATAACACCCTCATCTGGGCGGTCCCAAGCCGAGGAAATCACTTCATCTCGTTCAGCCTTTTGCTGAGTTATATTACATGTATTACCATGCATTAGCAGGCTATGTAAATTTGCTGTCCTTTGAGTGACAGTTCATTATGGTGGCGCCTCATAGGTAGAGTGGTGCAGGCATCTTAAAGCAGGTTTTCCTCCTCAAAATATGCGTCTTTTTTGAATTTGAAAAATGGAACGTAATTATTTGAAAATGGAAATCCTTCCACTGGGGGGGAAAGCTGTCAGTTGTTATTACAGGGGCTCCAAAGGTCTGTGACAATCGGTTTTGTTTTCCAAGTTGAGCTCTGTTTCGAGTTGGTCTCAGTCTCAAGATCGTGAGTGGTGGTTTGGCTTCCCTGAGCGAAGGGAATTGGGCAAATGAGGAAATTCAGTCACTGGAGCCATTTTGGCCCGGTCTCTGCGTGATGAACGTGTATTTTCTCGTGCAGCAGCTCCATCCTTGCAAGTGTGTGCTCATGGTGAAGCCAGGCCACTGAAGTTTCCCTGGAAAGTCCATCTGAGTGAGACTTTTGCCTGTGTGGGGAAAAAATGGTGCGATGGTAATGGACAGCATGTTGGTTCTTCTGCCTGGGTGACAGGCGAGGATAATCTGCCCAGAAATACCTGTAATCCAGTTAATTGTGCCATCCCTGGAAATCTACTACAGCAGCTGTATTTCTGACAAAGGCTTTCCACCTGGCTTAGCAGGGCTTGCTCATAAACTGGATTATTATCAGATGAAGACTGCATATTTTACCTGGCTTGTGATTTTTTTTTCCCCTAATTTTATTCTTTTTGTAAGTGAAAATTTCAAAGGCTGCTGGGTGTTGTAGTTGCATGAAAAACTCCAAATCCTTTCTGTAAGTTAACCTATTAAAAGCAAACAAATTCATTAAAAAAAAGTGAAACATCAACCAACACCCCCAGAAAGTCCCAACAAAACCCCTAAACCCCTTCATACCTTGTTAGCTTAATATTTAACAATTCAAGCTTCAAAGAATATCTATTAAATTATGTTTTCATGGAACTGAAATAAATTTGGTGACGGTTTTATAAAAGTTGCTACTATTTATTGTTATTTTAATTCTTCCAGAGACTGAGTATATCATAGCCTATATTAAAGGCTTGTTGAATACACGCTTAAAAGATGGCAAACAATTGAATTTATAGGTTAAAGTACATAGGAAGTGCATGGAAAGAATCTCAAATGTAGCTTAAAAAAATGGCAAACATCTTTGTATTTAAACAAACTAAACATACTGTCCCAGGGAAGGTGCAGTGCCTGAAAAATTGTATTTCTATGTAGAAAATTATAAACCCAGGTCAAGAAACACTGACCATTGGATGAACTTCCTAGGGGGTGTTATGATCTGGTTTGTAGGAAGCATATCCATTGTGTGTTGCACTTTTTTACTACGAGGATGGTGAGGCCCTGGCACAGGGCGCCCAGAGAAGCTGTGGCTGCCCCTGGATCCCTGGAAGTGTCCAAGGCCAGGCTGGACAGGGCTTGGAGCAACCTGGGACAGTGGAAGATGTCCTGGTCCATCACAGAGGGTGGAACTGGATGGGCTTTGATGCCTTCCAAACCCATTGGGAAGCGTTTTCAGATTCCATGAAGCTGTAGATTTTGAAGGCCCTGTGGTGTGCAGGGAACTGCTCCATCCCTCTGATGCAGCAACACCAAAAGCCAAGTTTCTGGTGCTCCAAAAGGAATGTCCTAAGCTTTTCCTGTTTTGGTGTTTGGTTTTGGGGTTTTTTTTGCTTTTTATTTTTTAAATAATGAAACAAAATTTGTTCTCTCACAAGTGCCCGGCCCGAGTGTGTAAGTGCAGAGGAAGCAGAGGACAAGCCAGTCGTGCCCTGCTTTACTCTGCTGTGCCTCATGGGTTTCACAGCTCTGTCTGGCTCCTCTGTGTACGTGTGTGTTGTAGCAAAAAGTCCATGAACAAGTTATGGAAGGAGCATTTGCCTCTCGAGTTTTTGTGCTTTTGTTGATTTGTCACATAAATGTTATATAAATGTAGCTTTCTATGTGTTAATATTACATACTGTTGAGGTGCTCGCAGTCCCCTCAGCATTCAGAAGGACTATTTAAAAATTAACTAAAAAGCAGGTTCCACCATTTTATGGCATTACCTGGTTTAACGTGAGCACATGAATTATTAACTGTCTGTCTTGTTAAGTACCAGATCAGTGCCTTTTGCTGCAGATGGGGAGAAAAAAGCATGCAATGTAGGAGTACTCTGTAAAGCAATCGTAAAATAAAATAATAATTTAAAAAACAAGTTCGAAAGTGAATATGAAGTGTGGGCCTTGTGTGGCTTCTTGTGAGACAGCGGGAGCTGTCCTTGTGGGACAGTTGAGCCCTCATTGCCAAGGTGCTCATCAAATAAAAGTAAGAGAAGTTTGCATGTTTCCAGACTTGTTTGGATGACGAGAAATTTGAGCTGAATAATTTATGCAGAGCAAATGCTGTGAAGGTCTGTGGGCTGTATTTCTGACCTATCTGTAGAAATCATTTAATCCCAGCATGGCCCACTGACAGTGGTTAGAATTACCTTTGCAAACAGCTACATCAACTGCCTCAAACAGAGGTGAGGGGCTCAGCTTTCCCATCAGATGGTGCCTGGAAAACAGACATCTATCTGTATTCTAAGGAAAGAATTCTCCTTTAAAATCTACAGTGTGAAGCAGGCTCTTCGTGTTTTATTGTCAATCTCTTTGGAATAACAGAAATAAGCCTGAAAGTCAAGAAACAAAAGGATATTAAGATCCATTTATAACCAGATTGCTTCTTAGGTTCAAATCATCTCTATATCATGAATGAATGTAGGTCTGTCACAAAACTACTGTGGTCCAGTAGTGGAAATGGGGAAGTCTAGAGGTTTATGACTGGCAAAGTCCTTGATATGTACTGGAAAACACTGGGCATTTCTACTTTTCTCATGATACTTGGAAATAGAGGAACCAGGGGGATGGCAAGTTTCTGCTTTCTGAAAATGAAGTGCCAGCATCATTCCAGGAAGCCAAATATGTTTTTAAGGTTTTGAAAACTGAGTTGAAAAGTCCTGTCTCTACACGGAGTTATTGGTACATTTGACCTGAGCAAATATTAACTAAGGAGCTGTTGGAGCAGTGGAGTTCGGAGGTAAATCAGAAGTGTTCCTGGAGGGTCGTTCCTTGCCACTCCTCAGTTCAGCCACTGTCCTTTTCCTTTATCTTCTGCTCACCAAGCACTTGCACTGATCAGTACCTGTGCACACGAATGCCTGGTGAATTCATACTCCCCTCTCCTCAGTATTGCTTACTTGGGTTTATCTGTTGTCATATCATCATTTCTCTCTACCCCATCTTTCCCTTTTTTTTATTCTTTATTTCTAATATTTTTAAGATTATCTTAGAATGACAGCTCTGGCAGAAATGGTCACTTCTTCCTCCAGTACCTTTCAGAAATCACATGGAGCCAAAAATTTGCAATATTTGCTTATCAGCTACCTGGGAGATGGAGAGCAGCTGTTTTATCTTGTGAAAGGCAGAAAAAAAAGTGAGGTGAAAGTATTAACTTTTTTTTCAATTGTATATATAGTGTATTTGTCATGGTTTTTTTGTTTGTTTGTTTTGTTTAGTTTTGGGGCTTTTTTCCTTTTAAGCTTCTTCTCTGTGCTGAGCTGTAATTTTCTTGAGGAGAAGACTCACTTTTCTTCTTCCCTTATTATTCTTGACCTATGCCTCATGAATGAGGCTCCTGATTGTCCAGCTGATTTTAAACCTTTGTGAGTGTGGAACAACGTTTTACTCCCAGTGATCTGGATTACACAAGGCCATTCTCTATCCTCATGTGACGTTCTGTGTTTAAATCACACCATATAAAATCTACATCTCAGCAAAATCTTCAGGCTGCAGCGGTGCACAACTGCAAACTCCCCCAGAGGACTGAAGCGTCCCACAAATTGTGGCAAATTTCCCACAAAGTCCTGCAAACTGCAACAAAATTCATGGGAAAAGAGAGAGGAAGTGATTTTTCCCTGCCTGGGGAAAACTGTTGTAGAGGTCTGACCTGCAGGTTCTCACAGAAGTTGGAGGGGAAAAAATATATTTTTAACATTGCACTATGGAATATCTCTCTTTTTTCCTATTTCCTATTTAGGGGGAAAGCCCTGAAAATGTAGTATGTGTTTTAGATGTTTATTTTTCACTGGTGTGGTATAGCCACAGGTACTTGTAATAGTATACTACAAAATAGAGGGATCCTGGGTAACATGACTGCTGCTGATTGTACCACTCCTGTTTTACCTACAACTTGTCGACTCCCCGAAGTGGCACTACTTGAACCACTGCCATTTCAAATATTAGTAGAAAGCCACATATTCTTTCATGCTTCAGTTATAAAGGGAGTGTATAAATTATTTAATTGGGAGAAAGTATTGCATTAATATATTTACACTTCTAATGCATTTACAGAAACGTGCTCCTCCCTAGTGAGAATAATAAAACATCGGTGTAAAGTCGCACCGGAGACGCAACTGCGGATTGCAAGGACTTCTACCCAGGGAAGCAGCCCCTTTTCATCCTCTTCTGGAAGGTGGTTGCTGCATTTTTAGAGCAAGATACAGCTGCCTGCTGTACCCTTGCTGGAGCTCTGCCAGAGCCTACTTTTCCCTCAAGAAACATGTGGTTGCTATACATCCGTCTATTTTGCCTCGCTGCTCCCTTCATCTCAAGGGCAACTGCTCTCTGCAGATCACTTGTACCCTCCCAAACTGAGTTTGGGATAATGGCCCCGTGGATGCCATGTGTCTTAATCTGATTGCCAATGTCAACTCAAAGGAATGTGTTCCCCTAAAAGTCTTCTAATTTAAGTGCACCGAGGCTTTTGCACTAGTCTAGTTAACTAGCACCCAGGCTTGTGATCTGCTTAGGCTTATGTTTCACAGGTACAGCTAGAATTCTGAAATATTTTAAACCATATGCCTGTTTGCCTCAAAGAAGAGGCTCTGTTTTTTAAATTTCATTTAATCCTTTCTGGTTTTACACTTTAAGGCAATGGATTCTCAGCTGCTGCAAAAGCATTGAAATTAGAGTCCAGATTAACCACAGACTTCAAGAATAGTATCAGCCCTGAAAGTGGTTTTGAATGGGATGTGGGTGTTTACTAGGAATGTTCTGCTGCACAAAACCCACTCTTGGGTTGGATGGGGACTGAGTTAATAAAGGAGTGAGCCAAAAGGATCAGGGATACTGTAGGCTTATGTGTGTCCAGTGCCTGTGGTCACAGCTTAGTTGCCAGAACAGAAATGTGAATAGGAAATGGCCACCCTGAATAGAGATCATGTGTGCTGTCCACAGTTTTCCACAGAGCCAGTGGAGTTACCTGGCAGGGTTATGTGAGTGTGGCCAGTGGGCAGTGACAGCTTTCTGATGTGCTTTCCACCTTCCTGTGATTGCAGCTCGTGGGTTTCCAGAGATGAGGATTTGTAAAGATATTCCTTTAATGGATGTGTTGAGCCACTCCTGGCACAAGGCTTTGGCGAAAAGGAACTGGTACATCTGTTTCATCAGGAAATGCTTCTTAGATCTAGGTTAGAGGTTTGGATCAGAGTTGGGAAAGAGGAGGGTAAGGGACAGGCTCGGTGCACCCAGGTTTGGTGTCCTGACCCCGTCACGTGGGAATGGAGCCCACCACTGTGCTCTGTACTTTTGCTGCTGTGGGTTTGCAGTGCTGCTCTGGTAGAATTTAGAGAAGGCTGTTAGTTTCCTCTTATTCTTTCTCCTGCATTTCTTGTTCTGTTCTTTACTTTCTTTGTGGCTAGACCTGGACAGGTAAATAAGGAACGTGCTTCAAACATGCTGCTGGCTGCAGGGAAATCACTCCACCTTTAATTTGTACTTTAGGTAGAATAAACTCATCTTGCAGACTGAACCCCACCATATTTCTCTTTCCTAAGTCAGTTCTTGTGAGAAACCAAGGCAAAGCCACTCTGAGTGTGGATTCACTGCTGAGAGTTGGAGACCAGACTCTCTTTTTCTGCCCTAGCCTAGACTTGTGTCGTTGACCTAGCCCTGGGCAACCTGGGCTAGTGGAAGGTATCCCTGCCCATGGCAGGGGGTTGGAATGAGATGATCTTTAAGATCCCTTCCAAATCAAGTCTTTCTTTGAAAGTGTATCTATGTTAGTACTTAAACTCTAAGGGGACTTGCCAACGGCTCTTGGCAATTTTATTGCTCATGTTATTTTGATCACGTCCATACAGCACCAAAAAGTACATAGATTTACTAAAAAATATTAGTGAAAACTCTAAAAAAACCTAAAACAAACTACACCAAGCAAACCCTCTCTCTCTCAAGCCTGAAGTTCAGTGGAAACATTTCTGATGCTTTCTTTTTAATAGAATAAAGATGTGCACTAAAGTGCAACTGGATTTATGACAGAATGACCATCTGCCCATGTACTGTTTCTAGGAGAGCAGCAGCCTTCAGCACGCTCTTCCCAGCTTCCTGAAAGGTGTTGCAGCTCTGCCTCAGAGGTCTCATATCCAGGATAACGGTGATTTACCTTATTTACTCAAAGCTGACCTCCCCTTTAGTATACTGCTCCTTCACTTAGTCAGCTCGATGGGTGCCAGATATTGTTCTCCTGCAGGAAGTTCTTCCTGGAATTCTGCAGCAAACCAAAGGCTGAGACAGTGGGAAAATGAAAATAAGGTCAACTTTCCCTCAGGACTAGAAAATAGAAGAAATACACTGACAGCATTTGAGACCTCCTTCCCAGAAAAATAGAAGCCACAAATACGGCCAGATTACACAAACTGATTCCAGTACATAACTAGTTCTTACCATTCCTTTTCTTCCCTAAGATAAATTTCATCTGACCTGTGTTTAAAGTAAAGAGTAAAATGATTTATGTCTAGTAAAAATTTATTTGAGATTTGTTGTCTGATTTTAGTATGTAGAAATATTAATATGTACCGAGTATTACTCAATACAATCAAGAATTTGCAAAACCAGGGGCACGGCAGATAACTTGCGTAAGGCAGAGTGGCATTATTTATTTATGCTAAGAATTGCACTTTTAGTCCAACTTCAAATAAGCAAATATTCCTGGCAGGTCTTAGCCAACACCCTGCTTGCTGTCCAGGGAAAATGTGAGGCATCCCTGAGAAGTCCCATGGTTTGAGCCACGCTGAACATGCATCAGTGACAGGCTGAAGGCATATACATATTTTTAGTATATTTATAGTTCCTTTCACCCCACTTGGCCCCAGTTTCCAGAAATTATGAATCATCATTTTTGATAAAACAGAAAATAGAAGCAGCGAGGAAAAAGAAGTCGTCCATATTTCCTAGGAATTGTTGCTGAGCGTCCGTTTGTCAAACACGTCTTCTCTTCACATCTATCTTCACTTTCTCAAAGAGGGCCTGGAGAAAGCTTTGGGTCTGCTTTTTAAGATACAGAGGTTACTGACAAATTGCAGATCGGTGATAAAAAAGCAAGATGATGATGAGAAGGACAGGAATACTGCAGAGTTTGGGCAATAAAAAGAGACAGAGCTGAAAAGTTTCCAAGGAATGTTTCAGAGAAACAAAGGATGTGGTCTTGGGGTCTCCAGAGAGCGCAGTTATTTTATTATATTCTGTTCCTATTATCACTTTTGTTTCGTTCCAGGGAGATTTTCAGCAACTTAAGGAATAGATTTTGGGGCCAGTTATGCGTGCACGCAACTCCTCTTGAATTCCACTGGAGTTATTTCTGGGCAACAGAGGGCAAAACGTGGCCTTTGGTGGATGATTTCTGTAGCCAGTTTGTAGTGTCAATATATCCACACAAAAATGCAAGTATCCAAAAGTGACTGCTTTAACCTCTCATTAATATGAAAGGCTCTGAAAGTAATGGGAATGTGTTACTTACATTTTTCCCCAATAACTCCGATTTTGAGGCCTTTTCTATCCCTTATGTGTCATAATCATAACTTTTTTATCTATTTTTTTTTTATTCACTGAACCAGCATGCACACACAGTCCCTGTAAAACAGCCACTAGATCCCCTGTCAGGTACCATTCCAATTTTACGGTAAATTTCCTGTTTTATGGATCCTTTTCTGAAAAACTCCTCATGGTATTCCCCAAAGAACATGAACTTTCCTTTAAAACATAAGTTACTGTACCCTGAGCTTGTCTTTATTTTTGATCTCAGTGTTATTACTTCTTAAATGTTCTGTTTCTATTGTTCTGTTTCTATTGTTTTGTTTCTATTTCTTAGTAGAGTTATTTTTGAGTCTTCTTAAAAATGTATATTTTGTTGTGTTCATCTAATTACATAGATGTTCTTCAGATATGAGAATAAATCTTATTTACAAACCCCTCCCTCTGCTCAGGTTGTAGTTAAAACATGTGTCCAGGATATCACAATTTGAAGTGTGCAAGGCATTTGTGTTTTAATTAAAATCTTAGAGGAGAAACTTGTTCACATGAATTACTGGCTGGATTTTTAGCAGGTTGTATAAATGGTG
Source organism: Melanocharis versteri (assembly GCA_013397845.1). Classification (NCBI taxonomy): domain Eukaryota; kingdom Metazoa; phylum Chordata; class Aves; order Passeriformes; family Melanocharitidae; genus Melanocharis; species Melanocharis versteri. Next base: position 928,199 of record VZTG01006970.1, on the reverse strand, counting down.
ACAAATTACATCTTTGTATTCAGGGAGAGCGTGGAGTTACTTGGTGAAAATCACTACATATGTTAAATCTTTTCAGTGTCTGCTATAAATATTGAAGATATGTGGGTATGAAATTATATGAGCGCAAACGACCCAAGAGTAATTAAAATATTTGATCTGCTTCTGTTTGCTGCAAAAAGGAAAAAATCTGATTTTCAGACTGTCTTTAAAAGAAAAAAAAAGTGAGGAGAAGAGAACTAACTTCCTCTTAGTGTCAATGTTTGTGGTGAAATAGGGCTGGGCAGATAAGGTTCAAAGCAGTTAAGGGAAATCCTTGCAAACCCTGAAGGGCAGTACTTGGTTCATACCCTGATTTCAGTGGTGAGATACCTGAGACGCTTTCCCTGTAAACACATGGATTTATCCCAGTGATTTTTGTGTATATTTTTCCTCTACGTGTGCCTTATGTACATATTTATTTTATGCAAGAATCCGTCTTGTTGAAAATACTTAAAGGTTTCCTCCTCAAGTAAGAGATACTGCTGAAGGTGCTTCTTTGCTGGAGATATGCTAAAACTTTGGGGTTGTGAAGTCTGTGATGTCTTATTAGCTTGTACTAGAGCACTGGAAGACTGTTTTTCCCACCAAAAAAAATGATTGCCTGTCTGTGTGTTTGGTGCAGCCAGAGAAATTAAAACTGCTGGCAAGAAAGTGGCTTTTGAGAAAAATTGAGAGTTTATAAATTCAGTGGAATCTGCAGAGGACACTGCATAATTATTGGTGAACCTCTCACGCTTGGAAAAATATCCTAATATGTCTGTCTCGAGTAAAAGTGCTCGTCTTCAAAAATGACACCTCTATTAAATTAACTTGTTTCTGCCAGCCTCTTGTTTACTTAGGGCTGCTTTCACTGTTCCATAAAATGCCAATAATGGAGATGACTTACGTCATCTCCTTCGACATGTGCTCTTTGATGTGTTTTCATCCCATATGTACAAGAAAGGATTTAGGTCTTGTGATTAGCTCAAAAGACTTGAGTTTCGCCTTTTGCTTGCAAGTCCTTATGACCTCCAGCTTCAGTGGTGCTGGATGTTTTCAGAGGCAAATTGAAAGGAAAAGCAGCAGCAGGTACCTGCTTGCTGGGAACCAGTTTAGGGATATCATTATTCATGTACCTATAGATGTAGAATTATATATATTCACAATATATAAATACATGACCTGCTTTTAGTTTGTCCAGCAAGGTAGTCATGATATTAAAACAGTAAATGTCCTTAAAAATTAATTTAATCCCCACAAAGCTGTTAAAGGTCTTCAGACAAAAAGTGATATGACCCTTCTTAAAGGAAATGGAGGTTAGTTTCATTTTTAGGCATGAGCTCAACAAGAGTTTCCACCGGTAAACTTTTATGGGAGCTGTTCCCAGGGCTTTTGGACAACTTCAGGCAGCAAATCTCAACTGCTTTAGCTCGCTCTTGAATAATTCTTACTGTGCTGAAGTGCTGTATGCCCCATGTGTGGAGCTGGCTGTGAGTACATGGAAATTTACTTTGCTTATAATACATTATTTTTCTAATTTCATTCTGGTCTCTCAGCTTCATCAGACTTCCCCTGGTCTGATGGAGTGCTTTTAGTGAGGACTAAGACTTAAGATAGTGCTTTGCATGTGCCCTAAAAAATCTTTGGTGGTGGTAGTGACATACCCTTAAATATCAAATGAAAATTCAACAGGGACAATCTTTTCTTATTCATTTAAGCAACCTCACCTTGAGGGCAAAGGTGTTTGCCAAAATATGGATAATGGTTTAATGCCATGGGCAGTGGAGGAAGGGCTGCAGCCTCCAGTGCACACAGGGATTAGAGCAAAGAAATTTTTGACTGTAGGAGGCACTGAATTAATCCCAACACCAAAGGAATCTCCCCAGTTTGCTCTCTCTTTTTAAATTTTTGATCAATTTGTTCTTGTAAACCTACTTAACGATTCTTGGTAAATCTACTTAGAGGTTCTTTTACCTTTTGCTTCTGATAATCTTGGCCTCTGTGTTTTCAGCAGGTTTTATTTTCTTCCACTATTTAGGAATGTTTCCCCGTGCTCAGAAGCTGCATTAGGGAGACGAGTGCATTTACTTCAGTATTATCTCAGGAGCTACTGAAATTCAAAATGCAGCACGTGGCACTAACTCTCAGAGAAAAAACAAGGAGTTAAAACTGGGAAGAACAACTACCCTTCCAGTGTCTGATGTTCTGTAGGTGTGACTCCGTGAGGTGGTTTGTTTGTTGTGTTTTTTTTTTTTTATTGTGGATAAATAACTTCTGGATATTTCCATAGCAATTCCCATTGCTCGAATAGGTCGCTTGACTCCGCGCTTTTCTGCTTTCTGGTTGGAGCATTTACAGGCAATCTTGGCAAAGCCCCTCTCCTACACTGGCTCCTCCATGAACATCTCCCTCCAGATATCATGCAGAGGAGAAAAGAAATTGGTGCCTGGGTTTGTTTGTTGTGGTTTGGGTCCCGCTGCCACTCG
>VZTG01006970.1:893195-920695 GCA_013397845.1 Melanocharis versteri | reverse complement strand
CAGCCAACCAGAAGAGTTTTCAGAGACAATTAGAAACTTTTCGTCACTGGATTAGCAGATTATAGGTAACACAGCAACTACTTCTCACCACAGCAAAATCTGTCATTGACAAATCTCACCCATTTGCTGGCAAAGGAGATGCTTTCACATATTTTTTAAAATTTTCAAGTGTTGTTTGGGGCTTGGAAGCAACCTGGTCTAGTGGAAGGTGCCCCTGCCCATGGCAGGGGTTGGAACAAGGTAGTTTTTAAATCCCTTTTACCCAAACCATTCTATGGTTTCCAGCTGCTTGGTGAGGGATCAGTGAGGCTCTTGTGGCACACTATGGTGGAGTATAAGCACGAATAAAAGGCAAAATAAAATTATAAGAAAGTAATCTCTTAACTAGAACCGAAAAATATTTTAATCAAATCATTCAGGAGTGGGAATGATCTCTTACAAGTCTGTAGAAGTCTTTTGAAATATTATTTCCTGTACACTCATTAGAGCAAGCTGGTAAAAGGAAATGATGATTATGCACATAATTTAGGAAAGAGAGGAAAAACTTGGATATTTCAAGCAAAGCTGAAAGGTTTGTACTAGTCAATCATTATGAAAAGAGAAACTCCTGACTTGGCATTTATATGTTTACATGAAATCTTTTTGTGGAATAATCACTTTCTGATTCTAGACCCTTACCAGGAAAATTGGGAAACTTGTGCAAAGTGCTAGCCTGACTGTAGTTAGTTTTTAGAATTATCTAAAGTTCACTTTCCAGGAACTTCCACAGCACTTGGATGATAAAGAGAGTTTTGAATCCAGGTGACTCCCACTAGTGCAAGACTGGGCATGAAAATCATCTCACGAAATATCCCAAGAACATGCAGAAAAATGAAACCCCGGCTAGGTTCTGATTGCATTTTATGGTTTGTGATGTGCAATGAGGCTTTTGGCAAAGAAACCATCCATGAATTTTAAAGGGATAGGGAGTCCACTCCGCTGATCCTTTATTCCCAGGTGTTCTATTCTCGCTGCTGTCCCTCCTCTGTTTGGCTCACACTGTAGGAGCAGCTTCTCTCTCCTGTGGTGGCTGGGATATTTTATTATTGAGATTTCAGTGATTGAAATAAAATATCTTACACGTCAGGTTACCACATGAACAAAAATGCAGCAACCTCAAGAAAGCTGCAAAAGTACCACCTATATGCAAGAAATCGTCTCCATAATGGAAAATATTAGGGGTAAAAAAAAATAATGGAAGGTTTTAACGGTTTAAGTTGAATAAATTGAAGTTTATCTGCTTCTACAACTGCATCTCACAGTTGGTAAATTGCAGTGAGATGTTTGAGGCTGTAAATCCATCCTTCCTTGGGTCAGTCCTGAGAGAGAAGCAGCCTTGGGAGACTCAGCCAGGACCAAAGGGAATCCTCACTCAGCACTGCAGGGAGCCTGGATCTTCTTCTCCAGAGGTCAATTCCTTACCCCAAACATATGCACGCTTGCCTTGAGCAAATTTTGTTGATGTCTGTTTGCTAAACGAATGTTGTCCTCAATACACAAACTGTTGCATGGTTTCAAAGCAAAACCAGTTTGGTACTGATGATTCACTCCCTGCGGCTCTGCCCAGGCTGAGTGGTTCCCTTCTGATTTTCTTTCTCTTTCTTTTTTGTTTTTTCTCTTTTTTTTTTTTTTTTTTTTTTTTTTTTTTTTTTTTTTTTTTTTTTTTTTTTTTTTTTTTTTTTTTTTTTTTTTTTTTTTTTTTTTTTTTTTTTTTTTTTTTTTTTTTTTTTTTTTTCTTTTTTCTTTTTTTCTTCTTTCTTCTTTCTTCTTTCTTCTTTCTTCTTTCTTCTTTTTTCTTTTTTTTTTCTTTTTTCTTTTTTCTTTTTTTTTCTTTTTTCTTTTTTCTTTTCCTCCATGAAATTTCATTTCCTGGCAGTTGCAACACTTCAGAGATGTACTGTTTGCAGTGGGGACTCCCTGTTTTATGGGCGTGTTAAAGTGGATTTAGTTGGTGGCTGGGTGCGTTGGAGATGTGAGTTTAAATTTAAGCTTTCCTTAACTTGGAGATTGGTAATGAAAAAAAATTCACTCTGAGTCTGAAAGGATGGATCTTGTTCTGGGTGTGGGTTAATTGAGGGCTCTTACACTCTCTGCATGGGGGAACTGAGGCCTTGGAATCTTGGAAAAAGGCCTGGATGGAATTCTGAGGTGGAAAGTGTCCCTGCTCATGATAGGGAGGTTGGAATGAGATAAGATTTAAGGCCCTTTCCAGAAGTTCTGTTCTGTTTCCAGTCCAAAGGCGTTTTGGGATGATGTAAATTGCTGTTAAAGGAAATTCATTCCATAGTTCTGCCCTTGGATCCTACTGCAAGTTCAGTATTGTGTGAGGGCCCTGCATCTGTATCTGAATTTCATGTAATGCTGTTCCAGCAAGGCACTGGTGGGGAACGCTGTCACTTTTTGGATAGAAATTTATCACAAGGACATTTTTCCTGCTACTTTTCCTCATCTCGTCTTTGGTGTCCTTTTGGGAAATAAAGCAGTTTGCAAGTGACACAATTTCTAGAGGAACTAAGGCGAAGAGAGAGAATTTTGGTGTTCCGACACCACGTTTTGGATTATTTTTGATTTTTTCTCTCCGTCTCTGAAATTGCTAATAACAGATGCTTGAATTCTAGTCAAGTGAAAAATTCCAATTGATTTCGAAAGAAGTTGGATTGGGTCCTAGCATCAGTTTGGCACCTATGAAAATACAAACATATGCAAGGGCCTCACTTTCAACTGCACTCAAAAACAATATTAAAAAAACCCAAACCAACAGCAAAAATTTTGAAATTATTGATTTAGAAGAAAAATCTTCAAAATTTACAGACACTTCAGGTAGGAAATGTGAGGTATTGATGACAGATTTGAACAAAAATTTGAAAAAAGGCCATATTGTCCATTTGTCATGGAATTGTCTTCGAGCTCAACATGGTGATTTTTTGTGGGTTTTATGTTCAGGAATCCTTGGTTCTGAAGGCACCACACTTTGGCTCAGGATTCCCGTGTAGATGTTTGATTTGGGTTTACTCTTGGGGTGTTCTGTTCTAGCTGGGCTCGAGCATATGGTTTGATTTTCAAGCGAAGTGACACCACTTCTTACATATGCACATTACTCATTCCCCATGCAAGTTCAATAAAATCATGGCATCTTTTATTTTTTATTTAAAGCTGACAAAGAAGTCATACTTAAAAACCAATCTAGGAAATTACTTCATTGTCAAAATTATTTCCTCTGATCATTTCCATGCTTTAATTTTTATATTATTCTTTCTGTAGCTGTGGTGGTGGACTTTTACCACTGGAATGAATGGGAAAATGACATCATAGTAAAATGTCATGTTTTTTCAGCTCTTAAATGGCCGAACTACAATTAATCAAAATTGGTGTGATTTTTATGAAGTGATATGACCAATAATTTAGGATTTTAATTGCTACATGAAAAGTCTTATTTTTTAAAAGGCATAAATGTTTAGGAATAACTTTTTTTTTTGTTTTGTTTAAGAACAGCATGAATTTAATATTATCACGTGATTCCAACATCAAATATTGCCTGTATGGCGTGAAATGGTAAATACAACCTTGTTAAAAGATGTCTACTTTTCTTTGCACTGTCTGGGAGGATGATGTGCATAACTCCCTGCAAAAGATAGCTTGTTTGATGTAAAGTTGCACTGAGCAGTGTATGGGATGGCAGCCTGCCAATTAGTGATCCATTTTCTCAGAAACCGAGTTTGAGGCCGTGCCAACCAGTCACATACATCTTATCTTCAGCATCACGGTGCAGCCTCGTAATTCGTGCAAAATTATGTTTGACGTTAAATTATAAACCCTTAGTGTAATAATAAAAAAAATAAATAACCCTAAAAGCAAATTAAAAATTATGTTTTCACTGGAGCAGGTTATAAGCCCACTAGAAATGTGATCTGTAGTCATCAGTCTATGGGCAGAATTCCATTTCTCAAGGGTCGGTTGTTGGTTTTTTTTTTCTCCTCTCCACCTAGCAAAAAAGCTGCAATTCAGAAAATTAAGTTTGGTTAGTGCAAGGAGGTATTTTTTTAATTTGAGGTGATGGATGAGACCCTTTTTTAATTAAAAAAAAAAAGTCAGATGTGATGCAGGGGGATGTATCTCTGCCATATCCCTACCTATCACAAAAGCTTTAGCTTTTTTCCTAAAAAGTGGCTTTTTTTTCCAGAAAAAAGAAGTGAAAAGGTAAAGCAAATGCTTTCCAGATGTTGTCCCAGGTCCAGAATCTTGTTGTGGGACCACTGCAGTGGTCCAGTTAATCTAACCTAAAAAAAATTTGATTTCCAATAGAACTGAGGAGGTGTATTTATTTTCAGAAACATTTTAAAATAAAGAAGATTTCTACTAAATATTTTTGTATCTCCCCACATAACCAAAATTCTGTGTCAGGTTCATACTTTTCCTGGTCTGCTGGTATTATCTGGCAGGCTGGCAACATTAAAATCTTAGTGATCTCTCTGTACACACTTATAAAATGTTGGTCATACAAACAACAAAAGAAAGATAATTAGAATACTTCTGAACAGTCTAAGGTTGTTGGCATGTAAAATTCTTCTCATTAACTGTAATTCAAGCTCCAGTGAAAATGGTTTTAGGAGTCCTTCAGTGCCCAAACATATGAAAATTAATCCAAAATCGTGACTTTAACTTGCTTTACAGAGCAGTCTTCACTTTACACTTGTACCTCGAAGGTTTCTTAACACTTCCAAGTCCATACTTATCACCATCTTCTCACAAAGCCAGCGAGGTGTACATGCTCATTTATAATGGCCTGAAAAGAGCTTATTCACTTTTAATTTGTTCTTAAATTAGTTTGTTTAATTTGTTTTTAGATTGTTTCTCTCTTAGTGCGGCCATAAAGACCATATTGTGTTAACACCAAGATTTGGAGTTCATCCATTTAAATGGCCCAACTTGGCCCATTGCAGCCTTCTCCTTGCCTGGTGGTGCCCATAATTCCCAAAGAAAGCTGGGATAAGCTCCATTCTGCAGTAGCAAGCATGGGACAGTGCAGGTTTCCATGGCAGTGGCTCAGTTTCTGAGCCTCCGTGAGGTCGCAGGCACCGCTCCTCTGCATCCAAGACAAGACCTCAAAATCATTGCCAGGTAACTCCAAACAGTGTTTACACATCTTCTCGTGCCAAATTAATTCCAGCAATGGAAATTAATTTCCTAGCGTGTTTTGGGGAAGGAAGAGGTGAATTAATTACTGTGGACACCACGACACCATCCAAAGCCTACAGTTAGTCGTGGGCTCAGATTAGCATGAAACCAGTTGTAATTGGGTTCCGCTCCTTTATCATTCAAGAGCTCTTTTACATGACAACGGGATACTCACATCTCCAAGGGATACCTTTGGCACTTCCCCCGCTTTCATTTCTTTGCACACCCCTGTTCATTATTGAAATCTTGGAACCAAAGCAGGACGTGGGGAGGTCTGTCCGTCTGCTTTATTTCACCTAAGCAAACTCTGCGCTCCCTCGTTGGCACAGGAAGCATTTACAAAAGTTGTTTAAAGAGCAATTGCTCTTCTTCACTGGGGATGCTGGTCTTTGCTCGGAATTTAAATCAGGTTCGTGGCTCGGAAGGGGAGCGTGAAGCTTCTGAGCTGTGTTTATGAGCCCAGCGCTGCTGATGGGCCCCAGAGAAGGAGATCTCATGGGACTGGCTGTGTGTTTAGGCAACTGTATAGCCCCATATTGCCCTTCATCATTAAAATTGCGTGCAGAAGACAGAATTAGGAGGTTTAAAAGATGCATAGTGCAAATAAGCCCTGAATGCTGTCAAGTAAATGCAATTGCATTGTTGAAAGTGGGGATCCTAGAGCCATACTGGTGTAGAAAGTGGGCCCTGCGCCTATTTGAAAAAAAATTTAACTCAGATTGTAGGTCCACAAGTGGGGCCTGCACTGCCTGCTCTTGTTTTTGTTTCTGCCTTTATGTTCCCTGCGTGTTTTGCTATGAAGTCTCATTCTCTTTATCTGTCTTGACAGATGGAATCAGTAAATGTTACATTATCAAGTTTTATCTAAAAATGTCTCCCATTGATAGCGCATTTATATCATGTCATAATAGCTCTTTGTACCCAAGCAAGGAGAGCTGGGAAAATCCTAACTAGTGAGTAAGCTTGCATTTTTAAAGTAGTAAAAAAGTTCTTTGTTCTGCAGCATCCTATTTTTAGAGTGAACTTAATTAAAGTGAGTAAGGAATTTTGAAATCTGGAATAGGAAAAATTGGGTCATTATTAATTATTATGTATATAATAAATCCAGGGGCTGGGGTCTTTTTTCTTCACAATGCACGTATGTCTTCTCCTTCCTCACAGGCATTTTTCATTACCAGAGGAATCAACTTCCCTTCTCCAAGGCCCTGGCTTAGCAACTTGCTGAGCTGAGAACTGAGCTGTAAGCACACAAGGAGGACTTTTTTGGGGGGGGGTTCACTCCAAACGTTGTCAGGGGCATTTCTGTGCTGAATTACACGTAGCGCCCTGTCAAAACCCAGTTTCTCTAATGCATCTCTGCAGCCACTTTTCCTCCTCCCAGTCCTTCAACACCTTCTCCCTTTCACCTGCTCCCTGTCAGTCTGCAGCCAGGAATGCAGGTTTCTGTAAATGTGAAGGTGAAGCTCTCAGGACCACAGGGAGTAATAATGTCCCCAGCTCATATTATTTTCTAGTGGTGTTCATATCCCCTAATCAATATAATTCACGTTGGTTTTCTCTCCCCTTTTTCTTCCTCTGACTCTTTCTCAGAGTCAGCATTCCTCTTGTCAACTGCTTTTTCTTTCCTGTTTTCTTTCTCCCCATCACCCCCAGCTCCTGAGCTCCCTTGTCACCTCTCTAACTTGAACTCTTTCCTGTAGATACTTGGTCCTGTTGTGAGTTCCCATCCGCCAAATCTCCACCTCTGCTGCTGCTACATCTGTAAAACAACGTGCTCTGGGGTCAGGCAGGACAGATGTGGCCTGTCCCTGTCATCTGGGCCCTTCTTTGCTTCTGAATCCCTGGGGAAGGAAGCACCCAGGTGAAGCAATATGGAATTGCCTCGATGCAAACAGCTCATCTGCAATTCCTGGGCTTGGAGTAGCAAAGAGGATATTTTCCAACTTGTACCATGATTTCTATTCCTGTGTGAGCCAAAAAACACTGAAGAAAGTTGAATTATTTTTTTTTATAAATAGTTTTTATAAATAGTTTTTCCATTTTAACAGGAATATGGAAGTGTCTTTCTACCTTTTTTGGTGTGTGTGCATGTGTGTGTAGTTTTAAAAACTCTCAAGGTTTGATTGCATTGTCTTTTGAGAAATGAGGAAACACTGAGACATCAGCAGTTTTTCTCTCCCCTTCTCTCAAACTTGTCTGTACACTTCAGTTGGAGTTTAGTACTGTTTGAGCTTTCCACAAAGATTTCCTAAATAATTTGTTCTAACTGTGCCATGTTGGTAGGAGATTACCACTGCGATCCTTCTGGTTTTACAGGCATTGCTAAACTGCCAGGCCTGCACTGGTTTGTGCTATTCAATATCTGGTTTTACCCTCATAATTCTTGGATTATTCCCTGTGACATCCTGTCAAATCTCTTCAGTTTGGACTCTTGTAAATGATGCCCCTTGGGTTTCTCTGAGTGCCTATGAACAGACAGGAAATGTTCAGCAGTGATTAAAGCCCATCAATACACTCTGTCAAGTAGCTGCTGTATTTAAACTATAGGTGGAAAGATCTTAGTAGTGAAAAAATTGGTGAGTTAAAGTAATTATGATGTTTATTTCTAGGCTACATAAGAGGACACAAATACCTACACATATATACCTATATGTTTATGAAATACAATGCACTTAGACGAATGAAAAAATAAAATAAAATAAGGACCAAGTAACTCACAATTTATATTTTGCCTCATAAACCTCTAGTTTATTTTAATTGTAGGTATTAACTACTATATGAATACTAAAGTGTAAAAGTAAATATGAAAAGAAAGAAAAATGAAGTTTTTACTGCAGCCCAACATTACCTTTTTTCACTTGAATATTTATTTTTCCATACGGGATGTGCAGTTGGAATGGAATAATGGGTAGAGAGATTACTGATATTATCACCAACTTTCCAAAAACAGGTAAAGGGTAATTCTTTCCTAGGCCAAAATGTCTCTGTGGCAAATATCAGTTTTGAGCTGCTGATCTGAGGCTTCATATTTGTATCTGACTGACCCAGAGAAACGACTTTTAATTAGCTCTTACATGGCATTAAAAGGAATTCTTCTGAAGTTACACAGGGAAATCGGCTAACTGTTGAGGGGAAAAATAAAAAAATAAGAAAAGGTTGGTTTTCTCTCCAAACTGTGCATAAATCTCTTGATAAATCCAGTGCTGAAGGTCATCCTTTGCACATGCAATAACACACCCTGTGTATAATTCTTACAGCCCATCAACAGATATGTTGCACACTCTAAGGAAGTGTGTTGGTTTAAGAATTTTGGTGCTGTGGTGGCAGATTTTCAAGGAAGATCATGTTGAGAAGTGCAAAGACTTCCTCAGGGGCCATGTCTCTTGTTCACTTGCCTCTGCTTTTGGATCAAGTGGGAGTAGCTTATTTTGAAAAAGCCCAAGCTTTGCTTTGAATGGCCGGTCCAGGAATGAGTTAGCCACAGCCCTGCCTCTAGTTAGGTTTTTTCTCACTTTGGAGGTTTTAAACATGAATGGAAAGGTAGTTGAAAGGTAAATCATGTTGTATTTCACATTTCTAGAGCCTTCTGCAGCAACCCCTTCCAGCAATGTGTGTCACCTCTCTGCCGGAGTGTGAAGCCAGCCCCGTGTTTGAGGCTGTTCACTAATTCAGCTTTAGAACCCCCAATTTTCAAACTGCTCTTAGAGGTGTTCATCTTTGCAGGAAGGAGGAGGGTAAGAGGAAAAAACCAAAGTGATTATATCCAAGTTTTAAAGCCAGAGCCAAATTTCAAGAGTTATTAAATTCGAGGGATGTGAGCTCAGGTGCAGGTTTATTTCAGAGATAGTGGCTGACAACAGGCAAGATTTAGATCAGTGGTAACTCAGACTCCCAAACTTTGGGATCAGGGCTTGGATTTGGTCTCAGAATTTAGACCTCTCTTTTTTCCTGGTGCATCATACATGCATAAGACCTCTGTCTTTTACTAAGGCCTGAAATACCTGCTGCAGACATTCCTTGCTGCCTTTAGACACCAATATTCAGTTTGCCAACCTATTACTCCAATCTAGACTTCACAATGACTGCTTAGATACATTTAATTAAAATGATAGACTAGAGTTCAACCAAGAAGTGTTGAGATAATTTCATTCTATAAGAGAAGAAATAAGATTAAAATCCAGAAGGGACTTCCCCCTCCCTTTCCCATTTCTCCAGAATTACCATCAGCCATGAGATTACCTCCAGGGTTTCCTGGAGATGCATAAGCCCAAAGCATGCCAAGAACATCTACCCTTGAATGGAATGATCCATCATTCATTCAAACAAACAAAACCCCTTCTGAGCCTAATATCCTTAGTGTCATCGTTAATTATAATATGCAATCATAATCATTTTGGAGGTAGACCTGGGGTTAATTTGGCCGATCAACTGCTGATCATTAACAGTGGCCTATTGAAGTGCATGAAAATGATCCCCTGTAGTTCCTACACGTATGACGGAAGTAATACATTGTGTTCTTTTTTCCTACAGGCTGTGTGCCAAAATATTAGTTTTCCCTGTGACTCCAATTCACAATTACTGGATACTTTTAGCTCTTATCGTTTTTTATGAACAGGTGGATAGGAAATCGTTTTGGCATAAAATAAACAGGGAGGGGTGCTCCAATGGGTTGTCTTTGTTTTAAAGGCTTGTTGCCAGCCTTTTATTTTTTTTTTTATCTTTCCAGTTTTCTTTTTATAGCAGGCTTTGAAATAATACGCAGGTTTGTTTTGTCAGAGGAATGAAGAAGGGGTCTTTTGTGGCATTCAGTTGTGTCACTCTCCTTCTACCTGCGCTGACACTGTGCTGCTCCTCAAGAGCTTTGCTTCATTTGACTGGTAAAAACCGATCTTAGCAAAACCCCAAAAGTCGAAAAAGATGTGTCAAAATCTTAAATCAGCTCTGCTTTTGTGTTTGAGCATCCACATAGCAGTTAGGGCCTGTTACCATACGTATGTATATGCTAATATACCTCTAAAATGGAGGGGGGGGGTTATTTGAAAACATAGATGAACACAAAATATTTTTCCATTTCACAGCACCACAGAGTACACAGTTGTGAAGGCAACAGTTTAATATCATGAAACTTTGAAATGTTCCTATGGTATTTGGGTGGATAGGCCTACAGGAGTCATGTTAATTGAATTGATTGTGTGTCCTGTTTTGATCATCTTTAGCGAAATCGCAAAGTAAGTTGTTTGTATGTGAAGTTATAAATGGAAACAAGTGGATCCAAGAGGTTCCTTTTCATTGATAAATTAATAAGTGGTGGTTGAAATTAATATAAAAGCTGATTCTCAGATAGTGAGAGGCTGAATAAAATTAGATGTCTACAGCAAACATCTCTTTTTCCTGTGTCTACAGAAGGATTTCCCAAATCAAGGCCGCCAATCACACAGTATGTTTTAACTTCAGTGAATTGAACTGGTTGAAAGTAACAGAAGGAAAAAAAATTGTATGAATGATCATATCAATTCTTTCTCTTCTCTGTTTCAGGATTTTTGTCTGGGAAAAAGGATGATGTATCTGAGATGGAACAAGGTGGTGATATGGTGAAAGGCAGAAAAAAGCCGTAGTTGGAGGATATTTTTATTTTTCTAAAAGCATTTTTGCCCATGTACTAGTGCCGAGGAAACATGAATGGGCACAAATGTCTATTTTTAATGAAAGAAAAGAGTTGATTCACTCTCAGGCAGTAGTAACGTAACTTATTTTACAACAGCAAGAGCCAAGCATATGGTATTCATCATTAGCAGTAGCAACAGAAGCCGTTTCTGCCGGGCCGTGGCTGCACAGCACCGCTCCAGCGGCCAGCCCGGCCTCGCTGGGCTCCCACCTTCCTCTGGCAGCCCTGCCCTGCCACCGCTCCTCCTGATGCCTTTTCCGGGCTTACCTGAAAACAGAGGCCAGACAAGATTAAGAGAATAAAAAGCCAATGTATTTACTGAAGGGCCTTCAGGTACACTAAGCGCAGGCAAAGCCTCCCCAAGGGGCTGCGCTCAAAACGGAGAATGGGTCACGAGTTTTTTGCACTTTTATAAGTTTGGTCCATTTGCATATTGGAGTTTAATCTTCCAATTACAGCTTCAGGTACCGAAGTCATTTACCCCCAGTTTTCTCCTCCCCCAACTCACTTTTGTTTACATTTCTCAGGGCCTGAGGCAGTGAGGTGTCCTTGATTCCCAGGCCTAGAGAGGAATTGTTGTCTGACCAAAATGGGAAAGCAGTAGCTGACACTCTATATGGAGTTTAGAGTTATACACTAAAGAATTGCAGGATTACACTATATTAAAAATATAGAACTTAAAATCCTAAGGCATCACTACCAGTGCCCATGGCCCCAGCATGTCATCTGAGATTCCAACCCCATCAGCTGCTCTTGTATTTGTGGCCTTCTCGATGAGACAAGTTCCATAATTAACAGTGTTTTACCTTTGTTTGCCCCTTTTCCGTGCCACTGGTTATGAGCTGTATTAATCTACAGGGGTATCAGGTCTATCTGAAGAAACAGTATGTGACAAGAAGACCTTTTTATTTCTTTTTCCCACCTCCTCTCTTAGCAATTGGCTGGGCAGCTTGGAGATGTGAATCAAAGCTGGAGCTGTCAGTGAGCAGCTTTTAAACTGTCTTTACCATTCCCCATTATCATTATGCTTACACACTACAGCAGCAGCTAAGCTTTGGCTTGATAGTCACAGCCATCATCTCTATTTCTCTATAGCTTTCAAAATGTTCCTCTAAAGCAGAAATTCCTGGCAATACGTCAGGATGGAGACAAATGTTTAATACCCATGTTACTGGCGGTAAAACTGAGACACAGCTTGTTTCAAGCGGCCAAACCCAAGTGTGTTATGCAGTGAGAGATCTCCACGTGGGCAGCAGCCCTGCTCTAGGTCCCTGTCACACCAGCCCTGGCTACTAGAACAGCCCAAATCCTGCTCCTGCAGCCACCTCAGTTCACTCATCCATGGCCTTGGGTGTGCTCTCAGCAGTGACTGTGCTGCTGCGTTAAATTACACTGGAGATGAGAGGAGGTTTATACAGCTGTTTGTATTCAGGTATCAAGTTGGATGGCAAACTTGAGCTCTGAGCTTTATTGTATTTGTGCAGACTTAGCGATTGGAGATGTGGCACATATGAATTGTTTATAAAAGAGTAGAATAGCTAAAATTGCATCTAAACTACAGAAAAAAAGGTGTGCTGAGGCCCTGGCACAGGGTGCCCAGAGAAGCTGGGGCTGCCTCATCCCTGGAAGTGTCCAAGGCCAGGTTGGACAGGGCTTGGAGCAACCTGGGACAGTGGAAGGTGTTCTTGTCCATGGCAGGGGCTGGGATTAGATGAGATTTAAAGTCCCTTCCAATCCAACCTATTCAATGATTTTATAATCCATTGTGTTTTTTATTTCCTGTTAACATTCTCCTTTGCAATTTTTATTCTTATGAAAAGTCACTTATTCCTCAACATCAAGCTTTCCTCTGTTCATTTCTCTATTTGTTTAAACTGAGAGAGATGAATCCAGCCATGGGCTGGCCTGTGAGTGCTCTATTGTTGTTGTCCTCAAAATTCCAATTCAGTTTGTACTTTGTTTTCACAAAATCCCATGATATTGCGTAAAACATTGTTATGTTATGCTGTTACTAGATTGTGTCAAATCAGGAAAATAATTGGAGGCTACCATTCCTCTCAGAATATTTTAATTAGTGGATTTCTTTATCTCTCTTAAATTACTAACAACTTCCTCCTTGAAACTGGAAAAGTATGGAGGGCCTCATTAGTTCTGTCTCTGTATTGCACTTGAGCACTGCTAGAAATATAAGTTTGTGACTGAAATGTGAGTTTTGCTTCCAGCACATTTATGTTCTAGTCTCCCCCTCCCTCCACCATCCCCCAATTTTCCATATGAAACAATGCTTCTGTCTTTCCTTTTCTGTCAAAGGCTGGTTTGTAATGATGGTAGGACTATGTGAATACTAACACAGGTATTTGTAGTCTCTACAGGGAAGGCAGCATCGGTTCTGTTCTGTAAATATGTACAGCAGTTTATGACTTTCATGAAATATTGGAGGAATGCAAAGATGAGAAGTTTAGTAGTATGGTAAGAAAGCCAAAATCCAAACAATGCTTCAAAGGCTTTTAAAATAAATCTTTATGTTGGTGTTGACAAAACTGAAGTAGTGCCATTTGAGACAGATTTTTCCATTGAGAGGCAATTTCAAAAGCACAATTATTTTCATATTTGGCCAAACGGGTGTCCTATCTGAGGCGACCTAGATGCAGAGCAAGCTGAATTAAAGCACCAGCCTCTATCCAGAGCCAAGGGACCTCCGTGGCTTCCAAGGAAGATTCCCCTCTCACATGTAAGCTCGCAGAAGAGCTGATGATTTATTCCATAGCACAAAACATCCCAGATACTTTTAGATGAAAAAAAAAAATCTGTATTTCTGCTTTGGACCACTATGCTCACCTAAATTTGGGTATCTGCTTGGCTGAAGCAAGCCATCAGCCCTCATTTGATACTAAGGCCTGATAGTCATTAATGCAACACATTAATAGTTTAAGGCAAAATTTAGGGGGTTGGATTTTTTTTTTTTTTTATGATAGGTTATTTCTTCTTCATTCCCTTTGATATTTTTCCAATCCTTGTAAATATTTGTGAGAAAACTGAACTGACTCGGTTTTTTTACTTGAAAAGGAAGATGTGATGAGTCCAACCTCTGTGTTCAGGTGATGCTGAATGCCCATCTAGGACAACCCTTGTCCTGTGATCCACCAAATAAGGTGGTAACTTCTACCTGTCAGCCCCACAGACTAGAGGAAGGCAGAAGAAATTAAGGCAATAAATGAAATTGGAACAGGGCAAAAGACTGGGGAAAAATATGGGAAGAAGAGGAATTTCTCTTGCAATTCTAAGGCCGTGAATTTCTATTCCTACTTGCAGCTCCTGGGGAGAGGAAGAGGAGGGTGGTGAGAGCAGGTGGCTCCACTCTGCCCTGCTGTTCCCTGGGGAGGAGGGGATGCAGCATCCTGGACCTTCAGACTTGTGGCTATTATGGGATGGGATGAGCACTTTGGAGGTTTGGTAGGAGCGGGCAGATTTTCCCCGTTTCTGTTGCCAAGCTGCACACCACAAATGTGTCTGTAAGCCCTGAGAAATAAATGTGACTGCAGCTTTGTTTATAAGCGGCATAAAAACAACAGAGACAGCCAGTCAACCAGCTTTTATAAATTATAATTTTAAACTGAAAACATAAGATGAGGTCAAGGCTGCTGCTCTGATTTCCAGGAATTTTTTTACTTGTAATTCCCTGATTTTTACCTCTTCCTCCTTCATGCACTTTTACCCATGTTCAAATGTTCAAAGCAGAAACAAATGAGGAATAAGGAGTACTCTTTTTAGAGGGTAAAAGATGAGGATTTCAAATTAAATTATAGGGTATTTTAGCTCTTTGAGCAACTTCATGTTTCCCTGAGGTAAAAGGTGTGCAGCCCTTCAGATTTTGTTGCTGTATTTTGGGACTTCAGCTGCAGACGTGTTTGTCAGCAGCAAAAATGGCCTTTGCAGCACATTGGGGGAACACAGATTTTAAATCAGTTATTTAAATTAAAAGAAAACCAAACCCCTAACAATAATTCCACCACTGCTGTAAAATTCTCCCAAATTCAAAGGTGTAGAGCTTGCATCGCTGATATGGGTGGTAGATATAGGAATTCATATGAACTTTTGCTAATTAATCTCAACTGTTTATTTAAATTGAACAATATTTGCTTTTGTTGTTTGTCATGCAGATGTCCTCCCTTCAGTTTTTTTTTTTTTCTTTTTAAGCTTTTAAGGCTTTTTATTGCCGCCTAATCCTTTCAAATGTACTGTATATCACATTTATGAAATGTATGGGTACTAGAAAGAAGCAGACGACTTTGTTTTTAAACAAAGACCCCAGGATAAGGGGCAATGTTTTTCCCCTCACAGGTGATGGAGTACGTACAAAGAATGCAGCGGATAATGGCAGTCCTGTCCTCTGAACAGATGGTGATGGTCCTGTTGCTAGGATAAGGCCTGAAGAATTTAGTTTTTAATTCCACATTATTTGCCTCAGTGCCATGAATATCCCTAGGTTTCCTCAGGCAAAAATACAACAAATACACAGAAAGAGAAAGAGAAGTGACATGCGGATAGAAAAGGAGACAGAGCACGGGAAAGGACTGGAGCCAGGTCAATAGAAGCTTTTGGGAAAATGTCTGCTCAGCTGTCTGCAATCACCTGGGTTTGAAAGGCAGGCAGGAAGGAAGATTGGTTTGGCATGAGAACGAGGCCTTTGATGCTTTAGATACCACAGAGAAAAATAGGCATTTCTTCCCATTAGAAGTCTGTTGACTTTCCTAATTAAGATAAACATGTTTCTGAAGAAGTTAGCTCTCACAGTACTACATTTGTAAAAACAACCATGCTTTTAAAATATATACACAGACAAGGACGTGTGCCAAGAACTAGTGCTGGTGTGGTCTTACAAATCACTTTACAGGAATATTTTTAAATCATTGCTTTATTTAAAAGTGAGCGGATTTCATTCCCTCCAGTCAATTAAATATCTAATTTCAACTCAAGTAGATAATAACCAAAGTATTTTTATATAAATGAATGAACAGTTAGAAAACTGTTAAACACACAGCCCTCAAGCATGAAAAATATATTCGTTTAACTGTTTTATTCTTTTATCACTAATTTACTACCGAGATTTTTGCACTTACATCATTTTTAGTTTTGGCACTGGGGGAAAGAAATCTTATTTAAAAAAATTAATTCAGATTGAAATTCTCAAGGATCCCCGTGCTACCTGAATTATTCCATCAACCATATTAAGGATGTTGTGGATGGTGCTGATGGAGTTGTGATTTTTCCACAATGGCAGTTTCAAAAAAAAAAAACTGTGAAAACTTCCAGCGACCCAGTCCCCACAACAAAGCATGTGTTAAATGTCAAAAAAAGAGTTGAATTCATAAAAGGACACAGTGCCTGTAAAATGTGCAATACCTGAGATTTGGGGGATTAATTGCAATATTCTCCCCGTACTAGGTGCCTGCACAAAGCCAGACTGTATTAAATGATTTAAAGGAGCCCCCATATCAGATGCTCTGGGATTGGTGAGTGTCTGGTTCAAATTGTTGATTTTTCCTCCGTAGTGATCCCGGTAATTGGGATGTGATCCACGCCATCCTCGTCATGATTTATCACACAACAATGCAGTGAAAAGGAAATTACATGATGCAAACAGCTCACATTTTGTGCCTAAAAATAAGCTGAGGAAAATGTAGATGAGACTATATGGGACAGAAAATGCACTGTGTGTCGAAATGCATCGTATATGTTATTTATATGTGTGTGTTTATACGTATACATATAATTCATTATTTTATCCTCAAAAACCAACAGAATTTAATTTTATCAATAATGGCATGTTACATTTCAGGAAGAGTTTCAAAACCAGCTCAATTTGGAACAGAAAATTTTACAGGTCTTCAAGCAGTTTCTGTTTCCATTATCTGTCCAGAAATATTATTAAGTAATATAAATGGATCCAAATTTATCGATATTCAATTGTCTGGATATCACATTGTCTTGGACCTCATAACCACCAAACAGGCAAGAAAATAACCACTAATACACTCTCACTAATATATTCTATTTCCAAGCACTCCTTTATTTTTACCTTAATCTTTGGTGAAATTGGTGATTGGTTCATAGAATTTCTTCTCCCTCATCTTCATCATCTCAAAAAATATTCAACCAGCTTGTGGAATATTTGTTTCCTTTCTTAGTACCTCTAGATGTTACCTGGCTGTTCTCAATTCTCAATTTTTCGGGGCGCAGTCACTTGTTCTACCACATTCAGAGGATTAATAGAATTTTAGATGTTTATAATAGAAATATTGTTAATATTAGATGTTCATCGGAGGGATGTCTTGGGTGCAGATGACATCTGACTATCTGGGGGACACAACTCCATCCACTACGTGTCTTGGTGAGGCTGCTGGGTAGATGCATTTTTCAATTTCTTGTACGAAATGATGAGGTGAAGTTGGTTCACAGCCCTTCATGTGTAAATAAATAAAAATATCTCTGAAACTTGATCGGAGATGAAAGAAACCATTTCCGTCGGAGAGCGGGAGAAGTGGTTTCCCATGCCGTGTGCTTTGTGATGCACACAGAAGCCTTTGTGGCTCATCTTGTTTATCCTTCGTATTCTAAGCAGGAGTCAGACACACGCCTTAAAATGGGATAATGTGTCACTTCTGACATTGCTCTTTTTCTATAGTTTGTGTTCTTTCCCTAAATATTGGCTGTTCTTTCAGAAGCCCGTTGTGAAGAAAGATGTGCATGCTATCCTCAATTTGTGGTTCAGAAAGTATCATACACTGTGATTTTTCAGATTGTTAGAATGGAATCCAGATTAGAAAATGTTTTATTTCTTGATCTCATCAAGAGGGTTCATGAATTTCCTCAAAAACTGAGTTTTCTTTGCTTTCTAATCTTAGACCATTTTTTTAACACGAGAGCAAAAGGTGCCAGTGGCAGAGCTACCTCATGTAATGAAACACATAGATTTCTCTTCTACTTATTTTATTTCTCGCATTCATCATTCATATTTAATGCCACAGGCATTTGACTTCTTAATTCCCTATATTGAATTGAAGAGGCATGCACAGCATGCACTCCAGTTTAATGGTTTGTAATTCTCCTTCATTGATGGCACACTTTTTCACCTGGAAAACTTGTGGTGCCAAACTTCCTCTCACATGTGTGATGTAGTCAGTATCCTTAACAAGGTGGTGATGGCTGGAGAGTGGAATGACTGGAAAGTGTAAGGTCCTAACCTTAAATGCCTCTTGGACTGAGAGAACATTGGCCTAAGGGTTTTTCTGGTGATACATATGTATATATTTATTATTTTTTTCTATATTTGAACCTCAGTTGCTGACTTCTCCCCTGCTGGCTCTAGGACATGCCTCTCTGCTTATTCATCCTCTTTTTGTGAGCCAAATTTCGAGTAATACACAACTTTCCCACCCTAAGCTAATTAGCATTAATCTACTGAGTAGGTTTGCCAATAATATTTCCAACAAAAAGGTTTCGTAGACTTCAGCAGGGCTAGGAGATCATATGAATGATAAATTACAGTGTCTGACGTCAGTATTTTGGACTAAGATACGATGGACTAAGCACTATCCTGAATGCTATTGTTTATTTACAGACATCTCATAGGACTGTCGTAGTTAGGGTTAGTTACTTGTAAAAGCTTTGGATATTGGAATGAAATATTCCGTAGAACTACGAAGCATTCAGGCCATTATAAGAACATTGCACCTTTCCAGGTTTTCAGAGCACTTTAGAAGCATTTACCAACCCTCATAGCACTGAAACATGGGAAGTCTTATCTTTTATTGATTTCCCAAGTGGGTCGACTGAGACATTGAAGAGTTCTGGTTTGCTAACTGTGAGCACTCTGATAGCCAAACGCAACGTCTGAAGGAAAACAAAAAATGACACTGAATTTCCCCTCGAACTAGTACAGGGAAACCTTTTGGAGAGCTTCCCTCAGGAAAACAGAGAGAAAGACACAGAGATTAGGTTGCCTGGTTATTCCTGAATGGGAACAGGAGGATGTGGAGGGGTTATACCATTAAAGTCAGCTCCGGAGTAGAGGAAGAATACATTTCATTCAGAACTTGCTCAAGGTGTGTGTTCTTCATGAGGACAGGTGGAATGTGGATGGAGGGGGAGAAGACATTTTTGGAAGTGGAGGGCAAGGTAGGAGAACAAGTCCAGTTTGGTTCCTTGTGTTCCAGGAAAGGTGGAGGTTTCTGTCATTTTCAACCTAACAACACTTTTTCAGCAAGCTCCAAGAAGGGAAAGAAGTTATATTTGAGTGAGTGCAGTGGTCACGAGAAAATGAGTGTTATTCTGTTCATGAATGGTGATTTAACTGTAGTCTTAGTAATAGCCTTGAAGTTTTCCTTTGGAATATATCCTAAAGGATTCAAAAATAAATTAATGGTACATGTTGGAAAAGACCTTCAAACATTTCAGCATAGAAGTACAAAGCTTATGTCTGAGAGGGATTTCAGAGGTCATCTAGTTCCAACTCCTGTCCCAAGGCAGGAGCAGCTCTACCTAAAATGTGCTTTGGTTGTCAGGTGGTTTTTTAGCCTTGGAAATTTCCCGTTATTTTCATAACTTTCCAATAGTTCTCCCTTCCGCCCCCCGCCCTTGAAGATCTTAATGTATTTAGTGTTCTGATTTCTCTTTAGTAGTTAGAAATGTCTCAGAAAGTGGTTATTAATAAATCATTAAAGGTTTGCATCTCATTTCATTTCCTTGCTGCTCTACTACTCTTTATTTCCAACCATAGTACAAAGTCATTTTGAAAACAGAAGGAGAAATCTTTTACAACTGAGTCAAATCTAAATGATGGGGTTAAACCCAGGGATTTTTTTCTTTTTACCTGGAATGCTCTTTGATATTTAAGTTATTTGCTCAGATAAAAGATTTCTTAGCCTGATCTTGTTTTATCTGGCATCGGTGAAGAAGAAATAATCTTGCATGCAGGGCTTTACAAGCTGCATATCTTGAACATGGAGTCACTTCACCAATAGGGCTTTCCTGGGAATAGGGAATAGCAAGGTTGAATATAAGGCTTGATAACTACCGATATTTTCAGTAGCACCAAAGGAGGTATGGGAAGTGATGAAAAAACTTATGAAAGGTAAACGGACTATAATTCATACTAAATATCTCCCCTTGTGCAGAAGCTCTTTTTAAATTACTCAGATAAATGAGCTCATTTATGGAATATTTTGTACTGCATGAACTTATATGGGCACCTGTCATGTATATATATTTTTAATACTGAACTCATATAGATGGCTTAAAGTCCCCCTTGCCCTTTAGTAAATTTAAATCTCCCACAAAGCTGCTGTACAGTAGTCATAAAGAAACATTTATGGTTCAACATAATTTCCCTTCATTTCTTTTTCTCTTTCTTTAAAAAAAAAAAGGCAGTTTAAAAGTAATAAAGCACTTCCTTCTGTAAATCTTTGATCTTTTTTCTTCCTAAGGGAAGATTAATTTGTAAATATGCTAATGGATTTGTATAATATGAAACCTTCATAAGAAAAACTACATTAGTTCATATGAATGAACACATCTATCTTATTCAATTTATAAACTAATGGCTGAGAGCATCAACAATGCATTCTTCTCAGTCTCGTGTCCAAAATCACTGCCTGTGATTCAAAGACAACACAGAATTTTGAAAAAAAATGTAAGTTTGACCAATTTTATTTTTCCTGACTATTTTTTTTTTTAATTTGTTTGCAATACTGAGATTTGCTGCTGCTCCAGCCAGGTGAGTCCCCTGCTCTGGAGAAATCCCGTGTGATGGGAATTGCATTGTGTGGATGTAATGCATGCAGCTGCATGCCTTCCTAATGAATCCTGGTGGTTCCCAGCAGGGTGCTGAGCCTGTAAGCGCAGGGATCCCTCAGGCAGAATCCCCAGGAGCTGAATGACAGCAAAGTGCTCATCCAGGTTGTTTACATAGCTGAGAGGCTGACCCTCACCAGCTCCTCGCTGGGACAGTGATCCTGCCACTTTCCTTCCAGCTGGAAGCCCTGGAGGACTTTGGCTCCACCAGTGCAGGAGTTGGATGCAGCGATCCTCGTGGATCCCTCCCAGGTCAGGACATTTTGTGCTGTGGTGTCTCCACTCCCCCAGCCACTGCGACTGCACTGGGCCCAAACTTCCCTCTCCGCTCCATGGCAGGAGGAGATGGGATGTGGCCAAGGACTTCATGGGAGGGTCCAACCCAATGCAAGTGCAGGGAAAAGTGGTTCCCTGGAAACTCCTCACACTCCTGTTCATGTCCTGGGTGCCTCTAGGTGATGCAGAGCTCCTTCCTCGTTCCCCTTTGTCCCCCAGGCCCACAGTTCACCTCTTTCCTTGTTTTTGCCTTTATTTGATTTATTCTGGTGCTTTGCTGTGGAGCCAGGGAGGGTTGAGGTTTGCTCCAGCCCTGCCTGCCAGTGAGGCCGTGGCACCTCTCCTGAAACCATGGGACATGGAGAGGGTGGGGCAGAACCTTCTGTGCCCACCATTTTCTTTCTGCTAAGGTCTCTTTGCTATTTCATTTTCTCCTGGTGTTCCTTTGCCTCTTGTCTTTTCTGAACTAAACAATCCTAATAGAAACTCGACCTTACTAAATGAATGTAAAAGTCAGATTGGTCATCTAGTTCCAACTCCTGTGCTGTATGACTGGATGGTCACGCCGTGGCACCCCAGCCCACAGGGAAATGCTGCTCTTAGCCACGGGCTCATCTCTCTGCCTCTCCACAAGGAAGAAATCCACGTACTTTGGTTTTAGTCCCTTCAATACCTGGCATATTTTTAAATAAAGAGTGTGTGGGGTGGATTTAAATTGATTTTGAATTTAGCCCTAATTTTGATCCAATTTTGTTTGCAGAACGAAGCTGAGTGCCGGAGGAGTCTAAGTGGTGCCCTTGTACCTCTAAGCACCTCTAAGCTTTATACAGTGATTTTTCAGGCCTGGTTTATTAAGGTAAGCACAGATACGTTGAACTTCAAGCCAGCATAGCCAATGAGGGATTGTTTGATGTGCTCGGGGTACTCAGCGCTGCGGAGCCGCGTCGTTAGCAGCTTCTTTTCCCAAGGGCTGACAGATTTGTGTCCGGCTCCAGCTCATGGCTTTCATCCTGCTGCCATAAACAAAAGGTGTGCATTTCTTCAGGCGTGGAGCTTACCCAGGCTCCTTCCCTCGTTTGATGCTGTCGTGCTCTGGATAAGAATAGAATTGTAATGTGCACCTTGAGGCTGGAGAAGAAGGAGCACAAGGAGGCAACCCAGGGCTGATTCCTAATAGGGGTGGGTGGGAAGGAAGTGTCAAATGCTGCTCAGAATAGATGAATATTATAAAGGGGTCTGGAAAGATCAGAAGTAAGAGAGATTCAGATCTTTTTTCCCCTTTCTTTTCTCTCCAGGAAATTCTTTCCAGAGCTTCTCAATAAGAGTGGGGATGGAGGGTGAGCAGAGCAAAACTGGTGGGAGAGACGTCGCTGCTGTAATGAACAGAGCTGAGCCTGCAATGCCAGAGTCTGTTCTCTTTAAAAAAGAAAAGGCAGGGGGTGGAGGGAGGTTTAGGCTTTTCTCTAGCAAAGTTTTCTTCCCAACAGTCAAAAATAATAGAAAGTAGACATAGAAGAGATCTGTTAATTGATCTTGTCCATATCTTGCCCAAGACAGGGTTATTCCCTGCAGCATATTTACTAGTGCTGAGTTCAGCTTTGTTTTTAAAACCTCCAGTGACAATCTCCCGAGGGAAGTGGTGAAAGCCTGACTCTACAGCCTACTACATCTCCTTGTCGATCTGCTTTGCAGAGGGAGACTCTCACAAACCAGGAAATATTTTCTGACGTTCAGCCTACACCCCTCACTTTTTTTTTTCCATTTCTGTCTTATTAATTCTATTTATACTCTTCTGTATCGTGCAAAATAATGTCCTTCCAGGAGCACGAGTTCTAACACCAAAAGGTTATGTTCTTGAGAAAGAAGAGCTTTGCCTCATGTTGATTCTTTCTCAAAGAAATGCATAATTTCCCAAATTTCCCAAAGTAAATGCATAATTTAATTCCCCGATCCATTGCTGGCTCATAGGTGGTTGTTAAACAGCTGCAGGTAGAAGTTTAGGTAAGCCTCTAAACTCAAGATATTCTGCATGAAAAGAGCCAATAATTCAATAGGATGAATCCTTAACATTTTTAAAATTTAATTTCTAATATCAATGTTTTTTCTTGCTTCACTTCATCAATAGAAGCCTTTCTGCAAAGCATGTCCTTTCTCATTGCCTTTCCCCCGCTCCTAATCTTAGCACTAGATCGTGATTTGGTCAAGGTCCTATTTAAATAGTTTTGGGGTTGCCAACATGGTGTGTTCTGATATTCAGATCTCATAATCCAATTTTGAAATTAAAGAGCTCGGGGCAAAAACACTCGCACAACTGAGATGCATGTTTTTGAGCAGTGAGCCAGTGTTTTCTTAAGAAGAATATACCCAACCTCCTCTTTCTCTTCCCAATTAATATAACAAATGTCATGCACAAAATGTCCCTTTTTAACTCGTGCCCCGTGTGAGCACAAGAGACAGCGGAAATGTAAGCTGGGCTGCAGTTTCAGGGAAGGTATCTGAATTCCAGCTGAATGCAGAAAATATGCAGAAGAGCAACTGATTTATAGTGCCTCATTTGCTGTCTTAGCAGAACGATGTTCTCTGTATTCCCAACAATAAAAGCAACAGCAAGGAAAAAATAAGTCTGCGTGTTTCCCCCCCCATGCCAAGGCTTTTTCTCCCCTCTGCCCAAGTCATTATTTTAAGTTTCTCAGTATTAAATCTAAAGGTTCATCAACTCACATCTTTACAGCTCTGTCTTTCTGTATACAGGACCCTGTCTGCCTGTTTCCTCTATTGCACTATTTTGTTTGTACTACTGTAATCATTTTGCTGGCCCAGATCTGTGTGGGTGTGCTGGCAGCTTTACAACAAAGTTACATGGGAACTGAGTTAAGGTTGAATATTTATTAGAAGAAGCCATCTGGCGTCAGGCTGTCTGTACAGGGGGGCTTATTTCTTTAGTAGTCTCTCCTTTTTCTTTCTAGCTCTTCCTCCCTCTCTCTCCGCTTCTCATTTACGTGCCGCATATATGTGAAAAGTGGAACACACATCTTGACATATTGATTTGATTCTTGATATTTATAGCAATTAACCCCGCTCATGTGATTATCCCTGTCGCCTCACCCCATACCTCTCTCTCTCTCTTCCCCCCACTCTGTTCCCGTGGTGGGGGATGCTCGGGGTCTGTTCCCATGGTGGCAGCCCCCCGGATGCTGCCGGGCTCCCACCGCAGCCCCTTCCCGCTCCTGCTGCTTCCCACAGGCTCCGGGCAGCTCCAGCTCTGCTGGAACATCTCTCTCCTGCTCCTTCCACACTTTCCCTCCTCCAGCTCGTGAGCGCATGAAAGAGTGCTGCGCTCCAAAAAACGCCCGGCTCACCATATTAAACAAACTAGCCAGCAGAAGGGTGTCCGTGCTATTTCACCATTTGTATGACATCGCCAGGCTTCAAAGTGCAGCACTAAATTGCCAAAAGATGTTTACTTTACTTGCTTAAGAGCTCCTCGTAATTCAATTGTTCTCTCTCCCGCAGTAGAAACACACATGCATCCTGAGCCGTGCTCTTGTGAGCTCCCACTAGTTATTTACCCACGGGCTTTCCTCCGTTGTTTTTTACACAGTGCTTGACTTTTTTTTTTTTTTTTCAGGGGCTTCTGTCTCAAGGTAATTTGTTTTTTCTGGGGTGCTCAACCACAAGGACCTTGAAACATGCAGCTTTCTGGCTGCCTTTTTTTCCCCCTCAGTGACATACATTTAGTGTTTTTTCAAAAATAATAATATATTTTTTTATTTGTTTTTTGGTTTTTTGTTTTTAAACATGCACAAAGTTGGACATCCAGAATTGTTGGTCACCTTGGAAAACCTTGACCTATTTTTCCTAGCAGGCCAGGGAAGCTGATGCAGTCAAGCTGGCAGCCCTTTCCCACCATTCCTGACTTTTGTAAGTTAATATTCCGACCTCACAGCCTTGCATAACCTCCTTGCTCGTCGGTGTGGTGGTTTTGGTGGTGATGCCAGGTGGGAGAAGAGGAGCACTGGGCAGCAGAGATTCTTTCCGCTGACAGAAACTGTGAGTCACTACTGTCCTGTGATTATTCCCTGGCCTTTTTTTGCCAAAGCTGCCTGCAGGGATGAAAGGAAAGTCCTTTCTCCATGACCTACGCCGGGGGTTAGCAGCCTCCCAAGCTCCAGCAAAGCACAACACGTGGGCTGGGTTTGAGCCGTGTAAAGCAAGGAATGAGGGCTGGGAGCCATGGTGGCTCCAAGGACATAAACTGGGAGATGTGGTGGTTCCCAGCTTCAGCCTCCCACTGCTTTTCTGCTGGTGAGGTGATTGGCAGCCTGTTGTCCCCTCCCCCAGGTAGTGTCTCTGGGCCTGTCGTGTCTTTTTGTACATTTAATCTGGGAAAGAAAAACTGAGGATGTTTCCATGCAGTGAGCTAGGATGGATGAGCAACAGCCCTGCTTGTGGGAAAGGGGTGGGGGGTGGAGGAAGGAGGTGAGAGCAATGGAAGGAGGAGAAGGTTGTGAAGGATGGGTGATAAAGGAGGCTGGAGACAGGAGCTGCTGAGCTCACCTTCCTTCTCTTCTGAGTTTGAATGGAGGAGTTGCTCATCTTCACTAGCCCACAGTTATTCTTTCATCTGTAATATGAAAGGGGGCCAAGACAAATACGCTGGTGAGTGCCAGTGGTCTTAGCTCCTGATTCTGCAGCAAAATGGGGAAGGATAAATCATGTATGGTTTGTTTTCCATGCCTTATGCACAGTTATGTAAGTCAACCCTGCCTCTGAAGCCCACCAAAGTTCCATTGCCAAGCAGACTAGAAGGGTTGTGTTTAAATCAGTGGGCAAGAGACATTGACTTTGTTACTGCTGTTAATTCCATTTGTTCTTTGGCAAGACACTTAAGTCATCATGTCTCATTTGTAAAAGCATGATGATGATTGTCTTCTACAAGTATTGCAGAGTAAAGGCTGCTGTTGGTGGTAAAATTCTTTGAGGTGCTTAGAAGAAAAGTTGTATCAAGGTGTGTAGCTCAGTTTCCTTTGTCAGGCCTACGAGTTTGGCAGTGATGCTTTTCCACTGATATAAACTCTATTTTATGTACCAAAAACCAGGCAGAACTGCTCATTACTGGTGTGAACAAAATATATAAAAAGGGGGTTGAGTTCAGGTTTGCTTTAAAGCTTGTTGCACTTATCAGCTTCCCATGCTCTCTGGACAGGCAGCCTGAGTATTAATCTCTGGTGAAACATGTCAGTGCTTGCCCTGGGCTGGTGTTACACAGACCAGACCAGATAATGCCTGAGCAAGGACAGTGATGGGGCAGCAGCTTCTGACAGGGATGAGAAAGCAGCCCTGAGACAGGGTGAGTGCTCAGGATGGAGCAGGACATGGGAGAACCTCAGTGCCAGATTGAGTACTTTAAGCAGTGAGTACTGTCACCAATTAAAATAACCATAAAAAGCCAGACATTCCTCATTGGAATAACTCATAACAGATCCCCAGCGCTGCGTTACCTTTCAGCAGAGCTCTGTGAGGGAGGCCTGGCCTCTGCAATGTGGAGATCTGATCAGGAAAAGAGGCAGAGAAAAGCTTTTTCCTCTCCCAGACCACACCATCTCACTAGTATCACTCTGTGATGGCCCTTCTGAGGATCTTTCCCCATTTCTAAAACCAGCACAGCCTTTCAGTAATCCCTTTTCTAGGGTCCCCTTCCTTTCTAGGACAGATAGTCCCAGACAATAGCCCTTATGACTGATCTGGGGGTAACTCACAGAGCTGGTGGCTGGCAGTGTCACCTGTCAGCTCTCCTGTCCTGTTAAAATACCAAATTTGGCCCACTGTGCCCCAGGCACGGATTTGGAACTTATCCAGCACAAAGGGAAGGGGAGATAGAAATGCAAACCAAGAAATCAGGACCACTGAGGTCCTGTGCTTGTGCCCTGGGAGAACCCCCTTAGTCCTTTGTTTAAAAAGATGACACCCAGAAATCCCCAGAGCAGTTAATCTAATGTGTAAGCACAAAGTAGGGGAGCGCGTGTCTTAATGTGTGCCTTCAAGCTGACAAGCAGCTTGATTTCCAGTACCAGAAGTGAGTAAATACTTCAGATTTGCCCGTTCCCGCCTTTCCAGGGAGCCATTAAAAAGTTTCCTTTGAGCGTTTTTTTCTGTTTGATCAAATTTACCTATAGCTAAACTTATTAGTTTTGCTTTTTAAACACATGGGTATAAAGGTGCTGGCATGCATTTGAATGAAAAATACAAGTTGGATAATAATAATAATAACAACAACAACAACAGTAAAGTGAAATACAGACTTCAAAACATGAATCCAAGCACTGTGATTTGTCTGGGAAGAGCTGAGGATCTGAACTGTAGTAGGACCACGTGGCCCCTGTGGTGGAGCAAACCCTCCCAGCCCGACGGTTATTCAGGGAGAGAGCCAAGTGACACAGTTAAATAACAACTGGGCTAAAATCCTCGGTGCTTCAGTGTTTTGTAAAAAAAA
>VZTG01006970.1:700223-893162 GCA_013397845.1 Melanocharis versteri | reverse complement strand
AAAAAAAAAAAAAAGGGATGAGGTTGTGACAAGAATGCGTGTATTTTGAATTTTTGGGTATGAAGTGTTTTGATACCAAACCCAGTCTGTGCAGTATCCATATTCTGTTCTAACGGCTGTTTTTTACAGCAGTGAAACATCCTTGGGATCCTGAAACTTATTTTTTCAGATGTCAGTGTGCCCAAACAGGCCTGCTACAGATAAGACCCATTTATTAGAGGGATTTTTGCTGCATCCCCTGCCTCTCAGAGCACCCTGGCTGCTCCCATGGGGCTGCACCAGCCCCAGATACTCCACTTATGAAACAGAACATGGTTTAAAACCCAAACTCTTCTCTCTACTGCTCGTTTAGCCCAACAAAATGTGTTTTATTGTTGTTTCTTGACTTTTTCTTTGCAGACACAATTCCTCTGGGCTATTGTTGTTTCAACAAAAGAGGGGGAGGATAGGCTCAGCGAGTCACTCTGTGGCTTTCTGGTGAGGAATTAAGAAATACTCTAACAGTTTAATAATGATAATCTCCAAATAGTTCATAACGGCATTAAGGGTAATTAATGACATTTGAACAGTAAGAGTACTTAATCCCTAGGGAAATGTGATAGCCACAATTTTATTTACATCTGAAGTTGTTTCAAAGGTAAAGGGAAAAGAGTAATCTGTTTTTAAAACGGTTTCATACTTGCACTCTTTCAGATTTTATCTTAATTTATTGTAAGCAAATAAAAATAATAGCTTTTTCACCAATAATAAAAACTGCATTCCATGTTAGATCCAGCGTTAGGTTAAAAATAAAGAGGAACTCTTATATGTTTCCTGTGGGATTAAGATTTTCTGAAAATTATAAATCACCAGTGATACTGTGGTTTACAAAGAAGGATAACTTCTACTAAAGACCCACATATTTACATTTTAAAAACATTTTTTCATAGCCTTTAGAGCCATTAAAAGAACTTAAATAATTTTGAGGATAAATGCTGTGTGCTTTACCTTTTATGTTTTAGCAGCACTTCTTATTTTCTCTCCACACAGCTGACCTCCCTAAACCTTTGAAAAATGCCTGTTACATCCTTTTACGTTTTCACCATTTTACAATGAGGGGAAAAATAACTCCTGTGATAGTTTTCGAGATAATACTCGAAGCAGCCTGATTCAGATGTTTAGCTTTCGAAAGTCAACAGAAGGAAAAGGCTTTCGTTGACCTTGGGTTTTGAGAATAAATAGGATAACACCTGATTTGAGACAGGAAGCTTTAGTTGGGGTAAATATGCAGAGCAAAGCAGAGGGTGTCAATCCAGTTTAGCATTTGAATGCAGCCTCTGCTCTTTTGGTTATGCTCTTGAGCCTGTTTCTACTTTTGGCTCTTACATTCCACAGAACTTCTGTAAAATCAGCAGGGACAGTGCTAATAAATTTATAATGTTGTTTTGTATTTCTGAACATAGTACCTCAGTAATTAAGTGAAATATTTATGATGAATATAAAACAATGCAAATTCATTTGTTTGCCTGAAAGCCAGCTTGTTATTTATTTAGATTTATCTTTGAATGATTCTTAAATTGAATCACAGTATGAATGAGGGTGATATTTAAAGCAGAGAAAATTTGCTATAGTGTATTGATGCATTACACTGTATTAGCTAGTGTTAAAGCTATGCAGAAGATAATTAAAAAAACCTCAGAAAACAAAAAAAAAATTGATCTGAGAATAATTCCTTTTTTGTCTTTTTTTTTGGTAGGAATTCCACAAGCTGAATCAATTCCCCACTGCTGAAATCTTTAATAAATCTTACGTTTCATTATAGCAAGCTGTACATATGCAAACTGGATCCTGAATTATAGGACAGGTAGGAGTAGGTTCAGCAAATTGTGATCTGATTTTCACCTCAGCTGGTTGTGTTTTCCTTCATGGGCTACTACTTCCAGTAGTTTTTGTCATTTACTATTTTCAGTCCTCTAACTAATTCTAATCCAATGAATGTAGTGACCTATGAAAGGAAATGTCTGTGCAAAGCGTCCCTGTGTTGATGATTATGAACTAAATTGTTTACTTCGGTTGGATTTTTTTTTCCTTCCCTAAGTGAAAAATATCTTCCAAAAATAGCTTCCTTTGCAAACATAATACTGTTGCTCTCCTCAGCTTTCTGCTTGACAGTCATCATGTTCATATCATGACTAAGGAAGGTTATCTTAAGGTAAAAAGAAAAAAAGAAAAATATATGTATTTAGTTTGAAAAGGACATTTGATTTTGAAGCATTATGTGAGAAAGTGTTGTGCATCCACTAATAGGAACAGCTATAGATTTTTATTTTATCTAATTTTGGTTGGACTGCTAATGTGCTGAAAAATTATAGAGGTTCACAGGTGGGAAGCCTTTGCTGAGAAGCACTTTAGCAGTGTGTGATATGAACATATCTTCTGCTTCTTGCTTGATCTTGGTTTTGGCAAAACAACCCTGAGCAATCAAAGGTGACCAACTCTTACATGAATTGACCAAGGATACTTTCCATAAGGTTCTGTCTTGCTGCCAAATTTACAGCCAATACCTGGGTGTTTGGGGAACATATGGCCATTACTTGGGAGCTTTATTCCTCAATTTTATCATCATTTTACGTTCATTTTATGAGCGTATAAATAGATTTTAAAGTAGCTTTGCCTCATTACACGACGGCATGTAAGCTGCGATGTTCAGACCGAGAGCAGGGCTCCTGGACAAAAGCAGGGAGTGAAGTTTTTACCTTATGGTGTCTTATGTTGCCACCAAATGTGCTGCCACCAGAGCACATGGACTGTGATACACGAGCAGGTGGGGACACAGGGATGAGCTGTGTGTGTCAGCGCTGATCTGTGACACCTTCAGCCCAAGGTGGAGGTAGGCACCTGCAAGGATTTGCAGGTTGGCATTTCTATTTTTTGTTGGCTTCCCAATATCTTAAGAGGGAGATAAAAAGCGGGCTAGAGAAAATGTGGGCCCTCTCCTTAAGGAGATGGGAAATCTGGTTACCTGGGATATGGAGAAGGCCGAGCTCCTCCAAGACCTTTTTGCCTGAGTTTTCACTGGGAAGAGCTTCAGCCACACCACCCAAGGTCCAGAAAGCAAAGGCAGGGACTGGGAGAGTGGAGAAACACCCGCTGTAGAAGATCAGGTGCGAGATCATCTGAGGAACATGAAGCTGCACAAGTCATGGAACCCGAGGAGATGCATCTCTGTGTGTCCTGAGGGAACTGGTGGATGGAGTTTTTGGGCCCCTGTCTGTCGTGTTGGAGAAGCCATGGCAGTCCAATGAAGATCCCACTGACTGCAAAGGTGAAACAGAACCTCCGTTTTTGTAAAGGGGAAAAAAGGAAGGTGCTCACCTGTGCCCAGCAGGATGATGAAGGAGATCCTCCTGGAAACTATGCCAAGGCACATGGAAAATAAGGAGGTGATTTGTGACAGCCAACATGGATTCCCTACAGGCAAATCGTGCCTGATGGGATTGGCTTAGGGTGCTGTGGATAAGGAAAGAGTGACTGACATCACCTACCTGGAACTGTGCAAAGGATTTGACACCGTCCTGCAGGACATCTTTGTCTCTAAACCAGAGAGATTTAAAGGGCTGCATTTTCAGTAAATCACCCGTGCCTGCTGCTCACTTCCTGGGCTCTTAAAAATTATCTGAGGCATGCTGGAAACATAGAGGAGCGCTCAGTAAATTTAGTTGGCTTGAAATGTGCTACTGCGTGTTACTATGAGAATGCTGTTCGGAGTCTCTTGCTGCCACACGCGTCTTTTGGAAAACAATTTCCTTTTTGGAAATGCAAATCAGGCACTATGGTTTGATGCCATAGTAGGACTGGGAAGTTTGAGTCTGATACAGAAATATTGGTCACAGAAAAGGTAACTGAGTGCTGTGCTGGGATATTTATTACTGCAGAAATTTCATTTGCGATTCCGCCTTAGAAAACTAAAATCCAGACATGATGGGCAGTCCTTGTCCCTCTTCCTGTTCCTACGCTGAGAGGTCTTGCTAAAATTTCCTTCTTTACAGGCATTCCCAGGAAAAAGATGAAGTTGTCAGCTTCAGTAAGTACAGCGATGCTCCTCCTCTTCAAACCTCAGTGGCATGAAATTTTCAGCTTTTTTTTTTCATTTTTAAGATATAAAAAATTATTTCTCCTGGTGGATTGCCCATATGGAGAGATTCAAAGAAATATATGAGGCATATTCATAGCAAAGAACAAGCAAACATTCCCACTCTCTCAATTACTTTTGATTAAAAAAAAGGTATTTTTGAGCAAATCTCATAATTTTAGGACTGTCTCAAGGCTTCAGAGCCCTGAGCTGGCAATGGCACAGAGTTGGGGGTGTGCTGGGAAATGGTATGGGAGGTGAAGTCCTGTGATCGTTTCCATCCAGCTCCAGAAAGGAGGCTAAAAAAACCCTCTTTGAAGGAATATTTTGGTTAACGTTATATTTCCTGATATTCCTGGATCACATGCACAGTAGAGTCAGATGATTGTTCAGAAATCTAAAAATAGAGCTCAAAATACTCAAAATAGGCCTTCAGTGGTATAAATAACAATCTAGACCAGGGTGCAGAAATAGCTCGTGCTCAGCTCCTTGTCTCCATGCCGAGCCCGATGGTGGCAGGGCAGTGGTGGCAGCAGGGCTCCAGCCCACGCTGTCACTCCTCAAGCTGTGCTGCTCCTCTGGGCTCCCCCGTCTCGCTCCAGATCCCAGGCTCACCATCACACCCGTGGCCATGGTTGGACTTCACAGAATTAGCATAGTTTGAGTTGGAAAGGACCTTAAAGATTATCTCTTTGCAACCCCCTGCTGTGGGCAGGGACACCTTCCACTGCCCCATCCAGCCTGGCCTTGGATGCTTCCAGGGATCCAGGGGCAGCCACAGCTTCTCTGGGCGCCCTGTGCCAGGGCTTCCTCACCCTCACAGTAAAGATTTTTTTTTCCTAATACCCAGTCTAAACCCATTCTCCTTCAGTTTGGAGCCACCTCCCCTTGTCCTGTCGCTCCAGGCTCTTGTAAATAGTCCCTCTCCATTTTTCCTGTAGGTTCCCTCCAGGCTCTGGAGTGCTGCAGTTAGGTCACCCTGAAGATTCTCTTCTCCAGGACGAACAGTCCCAATTCTCTCAGCCTTTCCTCGTAGCAGAGGTGCTCCATCCCTCTGATTCTCACCGTGGCCTCCTCTGGACTCACTCCAACACCTCCACGTCCTCCCTGTGCTGGGGACACCAGAGCTGAAGGCAGCACTGCCTGGACTCACCAGGGTGGAGCAGAGGGGCAGGATGACCTCCCTAACTGTTTGGTCAATATAAATAGTAATATTTTACTGCGCAGACATATTAAGTTTTTGGCCTTGGCTTGCTGATGTCATCTTAGAAAAGTAGCTGGAAGAGGCCCATGAGAAGTTAAAAGTGCATTTATTCTGAGGAAAAAAAAAAAAAAAAAAGGAAAGTTAACAATATTTTTTATAGTAATGACCAAAAATGTCAGATGGGCTTTGCTGTTGAACCCTCAGTATGATTTTAGTAAGGGGACTACTCGTTCTCCCTCCACCCCCACAAGAAACCCACCCCAAACCCACATTTATGTTGTTAATAGCATAACTGCCTCAGTCCCGAGATGTGATTCTCCTCTGTGGTTGACAGTGCTGGGGAAATAGCTGGCTAAGTGATTCTTGGATTTTAAACCACAAAATGCTGATCATGAGTCCAATATCCACTTTTCAGCTTTGGGAGGAACAGGATTTTGACCTCAGAAAAGGCACAGTGCTTGTGCTTATTAACATCCTCGTGGACATCTTTTTCTTTAAGGGAAGGTCTATAGGAATAGACCATAAGACACAAAGAAAATAAAAGTCCTAGACTATGGGCTAGTAGTGAAGTCGTGGTAATAATGAAAAATGACGAAGAAGTAAAAATGAGGACTCAGAAACCAAATTTTACCCAGAAATTGAACTGCAGATATTTTCACTGCTCTTATTGGCTTTCTGAAAGCCACTTGTGCTAACAGAGTTTTATGTCCACACATTTAAGTGGAGATCAGATACTATGCCAGTAGCAAAAATTTGCTTTAATTACAAGATGAAAATAATTTTTAGTGGAAATTGAAGTCATTTAGGTCTCAATCCTGCATAGAGTTTTATGCTTGTGTTTAATTAGTGTTAATGTCTCTAAGTAGTCCCATGATGAATCCTATTGATGGAAATGGTGCTGCTCAGCTTGGGTACAGCTAAACGTACAGATATGATTTTGCAGGGTTAAGGCTTGGTTTGCAATTGCACAGATTGATTTTCACTCAGGGCCTTAAAAAGAAAAGCTTGAATTCTGTGTTACAAATACATTTTGATTTCACTGTTTTATTGGCCTGGTCACTAAGATAAAGGCTGGACACAGTAACTTGTTGATTCAAGTACTGAGCTACGCACAGTCCTTGCTCTTGTCCCTAAAATAAGGTTTAAAATCTTTATCATTCCACTGGTCTGATTTCCACCCTCTCCTAGCCCGCCATTCCCACTAACGAAAGTATTTCCACTATTCCTCAGAGAAAAGCAAAGCCAGAGCAAATTATTCAGAGTAGCCACCTGCTTCTGTAGTTCAGATCATGTAATCAAAGAACAAAAGCACTACAGTGATGGAACATTCATTTCAGATTGCAAATAATTTATCAAATATTGAGAGGAACAGTGTCCTCAGTGTTTTGAGAAACCGTGATCCCTGCTTATCAGTTGGTTACCACGGAAAGGTCAAATATTCTGAATTTTTGATCACACACTGCATTTGTTGTAACTCAATACTTCTCCCAAATTAAAAAACAAATGAGGGCAGAAGATGTTTGTCCCATTAGCAATGTGTAAGCGAAAGCCTGCAAATAATTAGATATCTAGGATACAGTAAACTGGTAAACATTTTAAATTATTAAAGATATTAATAAGGAGCACTATGGAGTTATTTTTCCAACTAAGAAGTGATTTTTCTGAAGGAAGGGAGAAAAATTATTCTGTGTCAGTGAAAAATTTGTATATGCTGATGCTGAAAAGCCCATGAAATTAAGTAAATTTCCAAATGATAAAATTTTATTGTCCTGGAAGAATATATACATATTTGAGAGACACCTGTGCACACCTTTTCTCATAATCTCTCTCAACATTTTGAATTTCTGTTACAAATTTTCCTAAAATTCAGACTACCAAAGTGACTCCTTTCACTAGGAACGCTGAGATTGCACACACAAGGTTGAGAACTTTGGGTGGGGATGTGTGTCCGTGGGTATTTCATCATTAGTTATGCCAGACTAAAAATAGTTTTTTTCCCCTGCCTGGTGTTCTATCTGCCTTTGTTCGGTTATGAACATAAGGAGAGATATTAACTTGCTTACATTAAAAAAAAAGCATTATATTCTTGTTCTGCTACATGATGAAGGCTGGAAAAAGCTGTATTTTATTTATTTTCCTCTCAGCATCTTCCCAGTGCTATTTCACCATCAACCACTAATGCTGATTATTTTTAACTACTTGCTTCTCTCTCCTTTCCCCCAGCTGCAACATGTCAACCAAACCTACAGGAGTTCTTCAGAACAAACCCTTTCAAATATGGACCCTGAGGCCCTCCTGAGGGACCGGCCCCAAATCCCCTCTGTGGTCAGGAAAATGATTTTCCTTACAAAACTGCAGTCCCACCACTGCACTTACTGCCAAAATCTGAAGGTTCTTTGCTCTTTCATGGGATTTTACCCAATGCAGTGTGGGGTGGTGCTGGAGAAGAAATGTAGATGTACTGCAGAAGTTGTTGCAGCTGAAAGAAGGAGAAGCAGGTGAAGAAAAGGATGGTGTCTCCACCACTGGAAAGCGAAACATTACTGGAATTAAATGCACATCTGCCAATGATGGTCGAGGTAATGTAAAAATTATAAATATTGACAGGAGAGGCCATGTCCTGCCTTGGCTGCCAGGTGAAGTCACAGAGACAAGAGTCGTATCATCAGCTTTGGTTAAGATATTTCGATGGACCTTTTTGTGAAAAAGAAGAGGTGAAACTTCAGTGCTGAAGACAAATAACCTTTCTTACTATCTCTGGTTGGTTGGAAAGGAAACTTTATTTTAGGTGACTTCATCTGAAGTGTGACCTCATCTGTTATACTTTCCTTAATTTCCTTTGTAATTAGAATAATGTGATATATTGTAAGTACAAAGCGTGATAGATCCGCACTTCCCTTTCTGTTGGTTTATTTCAAAATACTGAGTTATGTTGAAGAGATCTGCAATTTTCTTCGAAGTCTCCAACAAAGACTTCAAACCAAATTCAAGGTTCCCAACCCAACTTTTAGACTTGGTTCTTGCATTTCAGGTATTAACCAACATTCTATAGGCAGTATAGAATAATTTGCCTGAAAATTGTTTGCCTTATTTGACAGTTTCACATGGTTCCTACAACCATAAAAAAAATCACACAATGTCCTTTTTTTTTCAGTTTTTATTTCCTCAAAGTGGTGAAAATAGTACTGTTTTAATCTAATTTAGAAGGGCATTGAAAAGACAAATATCTTGAGTCTTGCTGGATATTAAGATCCTTCTGTGTGCAGATAACGAGCATGCCTTCAGAGAGAATTTCTGTGAAGGCCTGTGGAAAGGCTTTATCTCATTTGACCACTGTTCTCCTACCATATCCTACACATCCTGTCCTACCTTTGCTGGCCACAAGGCACCTGAAATGTCTTTTTTGAGTCAATGCCTGACTGGTGTTCATTTGCTTGTATTTTTGTGCAAGGAGACTCTCCACCAAGGGCTGAATTTGGTGCTTGCCAAGGTAAGGTGGAGGATTTGAAGATCCCCTGGTGAGATGATTTCCTTGTGAGCAGAGTGAAAATCAGGAATAATTCTGCGAGAAATCTGGGCTGATTTAAGGGCAAATCTGGGGAGGTGAGAAGTGACCACCTCTGGGCTGAGGAGAGAGGAACAGAAGGGCAGTGAGATACTTAGAGCAGGAGGGATAAAACATGAAGTAACAGGGTCAGAACTATTATATGGCACAAGACTTTGTGTTTAACTGAGCATATCAAAGGCTGTGTCTTCTCCAGCACAACGTGTGCCCCTTCCTTCCCTCACTTGGTGTTTAGCCTTTCCCTGTGATGGTGAATGCACTGCTCCAGCCTGCCACACACAGCACGGCACCAAACTGGTGGCTGCTCCTCGCCCTGCGACTCCCAGCTCCTCCCGGCTCTAGCACAGCGAGTTCCCTCTGATCTCAACACCTTCAGCTGCTGTCCTCCACGCAGGAGACCCTCGTGTTTGGCAGCCACTGCTGGATCAGGCCCATGGAACTGCTACCGTGGCTCATCTCCTCCAGCTTAGCTCCAGGTTGTCAGCCTGAGGATGGAGTTGAAGGTCTTTGATCCCGATGGAGGAGCAGTGCCTGTGACACACGCGTTGGCAGCTGGAAGGGAGGGACCAGGAGAGGTTTCACCAGGAAAGGAGTTGAGCAGTAGAGAAGGAAATTGTTGCACTGCTGGTTCTGAGAGAAAAACACTCTCCAAAAGACAAAAAAAACCCCCCAGAAGTTCTGCAGTTGATTTATATTTCTATTACAGGCTTATCCTGTTAGCTTGTTCTTAGAGAAGAGCTGTTCCCTGAGGTGCAATTCATCCTTTTTAGAAACTGTCCTCCCCCAAAAAACTTACAACAGTGGAAAGAACAAAAGTTGGGACAGTGTTTGAAGGAGGAATCTAAGAAAAGTGATTAAGCAGCTGGGTTCAAGGCTGCATGCAAAGGAAAACTCCTCTGGGTGCAGGCACTCTGGAAATAGTTAAGAAGCACTGGTTTCTCAAAGAGAGGGACTTCATGAGAGTTGTGATGGTCATTTTAGAGGTTTCCCCAATGACAGCATTTCCCCCAAATCCTGTTAAGGTGCTGTTTTGAGAGCTACAAAAAGAAAATTAGGAATGATTCTCAGCTAGTCAGATCCTTCTGGTTTGCTTTTCCTCCATGGAAGTCATGGGGAACACAGAGGATGTAAATGTAGCAGGGGACTGGATGGGTGCAAGGGATATGAAAAATAAAGTTGAGTGAAGAGCTTGCAGAATACAGGAGACCTTTACATCCGTGAAGACACGGCTGCTGAGTCAGGCCCGTGGCTACGTGCACACTCAAGAAATACACATGTGCTGATAGAAAACAGATTTAAAAGGTAATCGTGAAATTGCTTTAGAGCTCTGGATGTGTTTGGAAGTTTGTGACTGGTTGTCAGTGATGTCATAACCATATTTATTATAGCTCATAAATGGATGGGTCTGACTGTTTTCCTTATTTTAATGTATAAATTGCAGTTTATAATGGCAATAAAACACTCCAGGCTGTGCATTTCAGGGTGATTATTGCATTTCTCAGGTGGTTAAAGTTACTCTAACTGCCTTTTAGCTCAGATTTCAATAGTATTTGCCCAGTGTTCAGGCCATTTTTACTTGTATTTTTATGTACAAACCTCAAATTAAAGTGTTTTATTGCTTTTTAATTAAAATGTTGAAGTGTAAAGAAGGAATGGTCACAGGCAGATAGAGAGGCACAGTAGTAGGTGTTTTGATGTAAGGGGGGAGCGTGTGAGGAGGGAGATGGGGAGAGGAGAGGCCGCAGAGCCTGTCACTGCGTTTGGGTATTTCACAGGTACCCACTACTGGTTCCAGTAAACACAAGGCTGAATGGAAACATTTGTGAGCCAAAGGCATCGGTGTCTGCCTCGTAAAATCTCAAACTGAGAAATGAGGGATTAAATGGCTGTGAGCCCTTAATTAAGTGCTCAGCACCAACGTGCCCTCCTGCTGATGGTCCCCACACAGGAGCTCGTGGGGAGCTCCAGCTCGTAGTGTTCCTGATTTTCAAGGTGGGGAAAAGTCCTGTGCTCCCCCTCTTCGAGACACCACCTCATGCGTGGCCAGTTGTACAGGGCAGACTCCGAAACCAGTGGCAATGGTGGGGTTTTAGTGGAATGTGGTTATTCTGGGAGAAGTAAATTCCTGGGTATGTGAGTGAATTAATTCACCAGTTTGGGCCGTGTGTGGAGTGAAAGATCTGCTCTCGAAATCCTTTTGGGTGATGTCATGTCTAAGAGTCTGCAAAGCACCAAAGTCCCTGTGCCACGGGTGTTTGTGGAGTGGTGGCCTCTCTGTGAAGGGAAGGACAGTCCCTTCAGGACACTGGGACAGGGCTGCTCCTTGTAACGGGGGTGATGGGTCCACAGCCATTCCTGCACCAACCCCCCAGTGTAAAACTGGCAGTGCTGGGTTGGTCTCGATGATCTAAGAGGTCTTTTCCAGTCCAAATGAGTCTGTGGTTCCGTGGGATGCTCTCTTGCTGGAGGGGAGGCCAGTGAAGCCCCTCCCTGCCTTGGTCCTGTCGTCTTCTCAGGGAGCGTTGAAGATGTGTGGCACAGAAGGACACGGCACCCACAAGGCTCCCGCGTCTCTGTAAGGCTCCGAATCTGACAAAAATGATGGTTGTGTCTCAGGTTTGTGGTTATATTTCAATTCTAGGTGTTTCCTTCTTGAGGCAGGGCCATGGCAACACTTTGGGTGTGCTGTGTTGTGCAGTCCATGATTGGTGAGGGGTTGGATATCTACACATAGAATTACAGAATTGTTTAGGCTGGAAAAAGATCTCCAAGACTATCGAGTCCAACCTGTGACCAATCCCCACCTTGTCACCCAGACCAGAGCCATGTCCAGTCGTTCCTTGGACACCTCCAGGGATGGGGACTCCTCCACCCTGTCCCTGGGCAGCCCCTTCCAATGCTTGAATGCTACACACAGTCCAAGCTCTTTAATTGGGATTATCTCTTCTGGTGCATTTTTACATAAACAAGTGTCAGGCGGCTCTAGTTTGTTTCATACTGGTACAATTTGAAATAAATTAAAAAATAAAATCATGACTATTCGCCTGGGTGAGGGCATGAGTACTACAAATTTAGATTAGGGATTGTGCCTTTCATTAAGGACAAAAAAACCCTCCACCCAAACAGACCAAAACCCAACTGGTCTTGCTGCCTAATTTTACACAAAAATGTACATAAAATAATTTTTTCAAAGCAGTTTTTTCCCCCCATTGTTTCCCCCATCTTTATTTCTATTTCTCCTGTGCAAAATATCCCTCTTGCATACCTCCCCTTTCTTCCCATGCAAGAATGGAAGAAATGCTTAATGGGAACCAAAGCACATTAGGAATATTAAGGAAAAATTACAGTATATACACTACGAAATGAAATGCATCTTTTGTGAATAAATCCCCCCAGAAATCTTATATTTCCAGGCATCCACTCACATACCTTCATGTAACAACTTATACATTCGTAAAACATTCATTGAAAGCAGCTCTGCAGTTTTATAGAAAACAACATGCCAGGGATGCAAGAATCTTGCCAGTTCTGTGAAAAATGACACCAATTAAAGCTTAAATTGCTTGTTTTCTCATAAGGTACATATTTTCATAACTTTGAAATCAAATAATTGCTGCTTTTATATTAAATACAATAAAACAAAAAGGATGCTAGTTTAGAGGAACTGCTACAAGCATTTTAATATAATTTTCCCACCATTTAAAGTCACAAAATATGGAAAACAAGTCAAGTATGCAAAGTTCCAAGGAGATAGAGAAACTCCTTCAGATTATTACATCATTTGTCTTTTGTGTCAGGAAATGTGTATGTGATTTCATTGTTTGATTAAATGCCAAAAAAAAGGCATATTGCACTTATCTAACTGATTACAGATTTTATTCATCTGAAAAAGTATTTGTTCGTACTTTGACATTAGAAGGCAACATTTTTTTAAATGCTCCAAACAAGCATTTTCAAAAAATTATAATCTTAACTTCCCAGGCTTGCTTTTTATTTTGTATTAACAATGCACTGTACTAAAATTTCCCATACTGGAACACAGTCCCTAGTGGTTTTCAAGCTATAAACTGAGTAAACAGTCCCTTTCTTATTGAGTGTCTGTGTGAATGCATGTTGTTTCTGGAATACATCATATTCATTTGCAGAAACCCTGTGTATGGATCTTTAACACTTTTTTTTCCTCCCCTCTTTTTTTCCGAGGTACCTAAAATAATAGCTTTTTAAGACAGTAATATAGCCGTGTAACTTGTGGGGAAAAGCACATGGTGGCTCACAATCTGAATTAAACGTGTGTCATTGGG
Organism: Melanocharis versteri; assembly: GCA_013397845.1. Lineage (NCBI taxonomy): Eukaryota > Metazoa > Chordata > Aves > Passeriformes > Melanocharitidae > Melanocharis > Melanocharis versteri. The sequence continues at coordinate 879,981 of VZTG01006970.1, read as the reverse complement.
GGTAAGTTTCATTTAAAATACCTATTTCTGCTAATTATTCAAAATGCTAATGCTGTGCTGCTGTACTATCTCTGAATTGTGTTAGCATGTTTCTGGCAATGCTGTGCTAAGAATATAAGAAAATCAACTAAAAATATTTCCATATTGAGTTCCTTGGTGTTTTTAGTAAGAGCATAGAAAGGTGGCACTTATCGGTGACATTTTTTGGACTCTCACCATATCAGGGTTGACAAACTAAGCTTTACATAATGAAGAAACCTTAAAAAAACATCAACCGAAATAATTTGAAGAGAAACACGAAGCTTCATCTGGGGACTTCAAGGTCAGTTACCAGTGGCCTGGCCTCCATTAACCCCCACAGGAAATCTTCCAGAATCCTTATTTTATCTTGAGTGGGTGTTCCCAAACTATCAGTCTTTTTCTTTTTTTCCCTCCACCAAAATAGAGACACAGTTTCCTTTAAAAGACATGAATTTCATCTGGTAGAACATTTTAACAATGTTTACATGCCACGGAGAAATTTGCAGGGAGAATGGCGATATTTTAAATTGCTCTATTAACAAAACTCTGCCTAAATTTGGAAGAGGGAAAAAGATTTGAAAACTTAGTAAGCGATTAATAGTAAGATATTAAAAGACAGCTAAGCGTTCTCAGTCACTGGGGAAAATAAACTGGGATGGTATAATGAGATCCCTACAGTCTTGTGATCAATCCAAAGTAGCAAGAATGTAATACCAATGGGTTAACTAATTATATGTATATATTTAAAAAGTCTCTCAGTAGTCTGAATCATGTCCAGTGTGAATGCTGAGGATTACATGATCTATTATTAACCCATTACTATTGTGCTCTCGGTGTTCTTTGGCAACGAAAACTCCAACAGGAATAAACTGTCGAAAATATGTATCTTTTTAATAAAGTGGGTAATTTTTTTTTGGGGGGGGAGGGAGAGTGTATCTTATTTATAGTGTCATTTTAAACTCAAGTTACAACGTCTTAGATTTAAGAGACAGGCCAGCAGTGCAGGCAAGGGTGTCTCCTGCAAGGAGACAGAGATTAATGCCATGTGTACTGATGATTCTCCACCACAATTTAGGATTCTGGTGGCGCCATGACGCCCGTTTTTTATGGTGGTTTGCCAAGAGAAAATTACTTAAACCAATTGTGAATGCGTTCCTGTTATACTTTTGCACAACCACATTTCTGTACATAAATAGCATAATGAGTATTTTTTAAATGATCTCTCGTTCCAGATTCACCTACTTTGCATAAAATGTCAAGCACAGGAAGGAGGGGAGTTGAGGTTTTGTTTGTGTTTTTCTTTTTTTTTTTTTTTCTCTTATTTTTCCTAACTGAGAAAGGTTTTCACATGGGAATATACTTTTTTTCCTCCCCTCCTTCTTTCTCCATGACAACTGACCACAATTGAAGTAGATTCTTCTTAACATACTGTAATGTGAGAATTTTCTTCAGCTGGAGGGTGTTTTATTCCCTAAATTGAAAGCTGTTCTACTTCACTGCATAAAATGTGAACATGAATGTTAAGATCAGTACCTCTGCCAGGTAAGAACTGGTACAGGGACAACTTGAAGGCCCACAAAAACAGAAGTTTTTAGGATTTTACACATCTGAGGTTGAGAAGAGTTTGTAAGCTGAAATGTTCCAAGCCCAACATGATATCCTGACATTAAGGAGAGTGTACATCAGGCAAGCAGAATATTTTAAAGTGTTTTGGCTAACTTCGCAATTTTTTTAATCAATTTACTTGTTTCAAAATTTTGCAAAGAATGCATTTATTCTTTTTTGCCCCAGTCTATGAAGAGAGGTTTGTGGAGCTGTCTATTTTATGGTGTTATTTTTGTGAGCCTGCTGTAGGTCAATAAAGCAAGATTTATTAGTAGCTTTTAGAAATGCTGGTATTCTAATCATTGCTGTATTTTTAGGAGTGAGTCTCTTTGTTTAATCAGTCTCCAGGATTTTGATTCCTGGTTGTGTTCCTATTTGAAGGCAATTCTCAAGTGCAAGTGTGTTCGTGCTGGGTGAGGGAGCTCACAGAGCTGCTCTCTCCCTCTGAGAGTTTTGAAAACTCAAAATGAAATGAAGTATCTAGCGTGCTATTTAGTGGGAAGAGGGCTGTGTGTGAAGATGATGGGCTTGGAGGATGCCTCTGCTTCTGGTTTTGCTGTGCTCCGAAAGATTTGTAATTCTTTTAAAGTCACTGGCTTCCTACTGTGACTGTGAGAACTATGGTAATCAAGCCTGAAGCATTTGAATGACAATGTTGTCATGTTTAAATATTAATCTGACTGGAGCAGATAGAGATATAATGCTGGAGCTGGGAGAGAATAATGTGTGTCTATAAATAAGGTCTTTGTCCAAGGCCAAAACGAGAACTCTCCCTTCGTCCTTAGGCATGGAAAGTTCTTCCTGGGCTGACAGAAGGCTTGGTGGGGTTAGATAAAAAAAAAAAAAAAAAAAAATCCTTAGTCAGGGTTGTAGTTTTCATGAAGAAATATGTCAATGTGTGTGCTGAGGAGAGGGTTTTGCTTGCTTGCTTGCAACCATTGCAACAAATAACAGGGAGTTCACACAAAACACAGCAAAGCAGCTGTTCTAACCATATTTCCATTTTTATGGTGCTCATGCTAGAGGGGTGTTTGCTAAGCAGACCTCTACAGAAAGAAAGGTGGTCTCCAGTACACCTCTATGCGTTCTTTAACATAATATTTTGGTTTGGAAGTTAGAAATTGATCTAAAATTATAGCACTTGAAAAATAATTTCCTCTTGATGTGCAATTAAGTTCAGTGTTTACATATAACTTCAGTGTCAGAATAACAGAGATTTCTACTACTCTGTGTGGTTCCTGCAATTAATACATCCAGTTGTATCAAGATTGGCCCTTACACTGGTGCTAATACGTGGGGTGGTCTTGGAAGTACACTTTCTCTGCAAATTGGAGAAATATTCCAGGGAAAGTGAAGAAGAAGGGCTAGGAGATTAAACAGTTTGGTAGTTAGGGCAGAAGAAGAGGTTTTCTGGCAATTCATGGGCAATTACAGTCACTGGAAATTAAGAAGGTCTAGCAGTGTGGAAAGAGAGAGAGAGAGGACTTTGGAAAAGAGATGGAAGGGCCAAGTACACAGGACAGAGAGGTCAAGAGGAAGATTGGCAGGATAGCAAAAGAGTTTGCCTCCAGAGAGAAGCAGAAAGGGATGGCTTCCTAAAATAGAAAGCCCAAAGAGTATCATCAAAGGATTCAGCTGTGGGAAACCTGTCCAGCTAAAGAGGCAGCAAGTCTCAGATGTTTATTATTTTTTGGAATGCTGCAAGATGTAAAGCAGTCAATTTCAATTAAAATAAAAGCATGCTTAGATTCAGACTAGCAAATTTGCCTTTCAAATTTTCTTCAGAAAACTTCTGCTGCAGTTCAAAAAGCCCCGAGTTAGAACCCCAAGTTATCTCAGGGTCTGAACATGACAGAAACTGCCCAGCTATTTGAAGCACAGTTGAAAATGGGGGTAGGAGACTGCTTTGCAGAAATATGGAGCCTTGCAATAAGAAGAAGTTATAATTTAAATTATCAAGTATAAAGTGTAGCCCAGTGTGGCTCTTGTCATTGGGTGACATTTTCAGGCTTATTCTTTTTTTCACTGCTCAAGTACCTTTATGATCACCTGTCATATATGTGTCACTGCTTATGTCAGCTTGAAAAGTCAGGGCTTGCTGTTAGAATTTTGCAGCAACAAGTAATATCTGTTACTTTTTTCAAGTGTATGAGATAATACAGTGTACATCAACTGCTGCTGCTGGAGAAACATTGACTTGTGATGCAGCTATGCTTGATAGCTTAATTATTCATTGCTTTGTTACTTCTTGCTTTTATAAAATTGGTTTCTGTCAGGTTTGAAGTATGTCAGCTCAAGACCCAAACATGGATCATACTTGCAAAGTCAGCTGTACAAAAGTCTTCCCTTAATGAACATGTTTACTTTACTTTTGTGCTTCTCTAAATAATGTATAATGTAAATTTCCAAGGTCTAGGGTCCCTTTCTCAGAGGGGGGATAGCTCTGGTGCAGGAATTGAGAAATTTAAATCGTTGTTGCTTCTGCTGAGGGTTCTACAGATTTATATGAGATGTTCTCTAGACCACCTTACTCATGGAAACTTCCATTTTGGGCCGTCAGATGTGTGGAGAGGGCACATATAAAATAAGGCAAAGTTTGGGTGTTTGTGGGAGTTATACCCATATCTATCACAAAGCATTTTACTACAGGCCTCTGCCTTGTGCCCTGGTTTAAGGGGAAACTAAAAAATTCTGCCTCTAATGCACAAATGTTTATTTGACACTTGTCATATTATCAGGGTAGCCCCATAAAAACTTGATGCTATGTTTTTTATCAATTTTATATCCAGAATAAAGAGGAAAAAGTTACTATTTTGCCAAAATGCACATTTAAGTCTTCAGCCTTTTGGTGAGAGTCGTGACATTTCAACATTGGTACGTAAGAAGGAAAAGAAAATGAAAATGCCCTTGTAAGGAAGCATCTGTTTACTAACAATGCCCGGCTATCCCAAAGTCAGCCCTGTGTACTGGGCTGATTACAACACGACTTCAGAGGAGGAGAGGCAGGATATTTGGATGAATTTACATGAATTTGACAGAAGCAAATATTAATATTAGAGACTGACGTGTCTGAGTATCTGAGAGCTGGATGAGAACTGTGCTGTAGAGCAATAATCCTAGAACAATGCCACCTGGGCTGCTTTCAGTGGGGCCAAAGCCCACATTTGCTTGATTCCTCTACACTTTCCAGTTCACCATGAAGTTTTGCACACCATCTCCCCGCCAACCCCGTACAGGTGTTAACCATAAGCACTGGTTATTTCTGGTTTGAGGAGCAGGGCTTTCAGGGAGGGCTCTGGGAAAGGAACAGCCAGGCCACACTGTCGTGTTCAGCTGACACAGCTGTTTATTGTACAGCCTCTCCTCCCTGCTTGGACTGCTGCCACGGATGATTTAAGTGTGTTTGGAGCCCTGGTGGGTGCAGGAGCCTCGCTGGGCCGTCTCTACTGGGACCAGTGACGGAAGAGGGCATCAGCCGTGCTCTCTGGTTGGCAAACCCGTGCCATGCCAAGAGTAAGGAAATTAAAATCTAATGCTCTTCAAATGGGCAGCCTGACGCATAATGGAGATGGGGCAGCGAGCCTGGGTATGTCAGGAACATCATTTTAACCCAACAAGACACATGTAACCAGGCATGACACGCTGGCGTGCTGACACGGGGACGGGCGCATCTGAAACAAAGGCAATTTGCTGAAAATCAGACTCCCCTCGCCCTAAACAAATTTCAGTTTGCAGGATTTCATGATTAACAGGCTTTCTAGAATATTTACAACTTTCTGCAGAGCAAGCCTTTTTTTTTCGTAAGAAAAAAGTTAAATGGAACACACACATTGCCTTTGAAATGTAGCCATAGGAAGGTCATATATTTAGGTGTTACATATTAAAATATTGATTTTTTTAGAATATAAAACCCCTGCTTACAATAAATACAATGCAAGTCATAACCTTTATTATAAAAATATTCCAATGTTGCACAGTAAAGGGTCATTAACTTTGCTATACTGTAGAATTTGATCATTACTGGAGGATACTATGTTTTGTTTTTAATCAGTCAGTGATTTATATAGAAACTTATTAAGAACCAAGATATGGCTCATTCCTGATCTCGGACATGCTTAAAAGATGTTGCAAATTAAGGGATTGATCCTGTAGATCGCTGAGTTGATAGGAAGAGGTGTCGATAAGCAAAGTGCTCGCTCTGTCACTGGCCTGCACCTTGCACATCAGTGCATGTGCAGCATGTGCTGGGGGAAACTGAGATGGAAAACTGTCCTGATCCCAGCCATTCCAAGCTCCGTGTACTTTAGTGGAAGCCGAGGATATGATTTTTTATTTTATTTTTATTCTGGATGAATGGTTGAGAGTTGCTTTTCCTTTGAAGTGGAAAAAGCCTCACCCCCAAGAATGTATTGGGGTGTTCTCACTCGAGGTGTTGGCTTTGCACCCTCTTATACTCAGCATGTGTGGCCAGACTTTGTGAAGGGGCACCTGGGGAGTGGAGAGCTTTGAGAAGGGCTGATGGTGGCCAAAGGTGGCCAGGGGTATGGCTGTGGAGATGAGATACAGCAGGGCAGTGTTGTCCATCACACACTGATTCTTCAGCTCCTCGTAGTGAGGACAGGAACTCATGGGCCTGTTCAGTGGAGAAAATGGGCTTTGATGAGGTTCTTCCAACTCAAGGTATTCTGTGGTTCTCACTGTCAAAAATTAAGCCACACGGTGACAAGGGGAGTTCACACCAACAGCTTTATGTGATAACTTGTCATGCCTTTAATTAATTAATTTAAATTATTCAGGTTGCGTTGCGTCACTCTGCTGGAGTAGCTCAGCCAGAAGGTTTGTGCTGGGGTGGCCTTGGCTCCTGTCACAGAGCCACTCTCAGTGGTGAGAAATTGTGTCCCCCAGCAGTGTGACACAGACAACCTTCCTGGAGCGTGGATCTGCCTGCAGTGCTGGGACCTGCTGGAATGGGCAGTGCTGAGGCCTTTGGGGTGGCAAGAGCAGAGCCAAGGGTGCTGAAGGGACAGAAGTGCCACATGGCAATTAAAATAACTGCTGGAAATGGAGAGCTCCTAGCAGAAAAAAACTTGCCTTCGTATAAGTCCCTTTATGTGTGGAAATCTGTGAACAGTGTGATGTTGAAGGTTACCCAAGAAAATTTCATAGAGGGGAGCAAAATCTTCCTGTGCCAGAATGATCCCGCTACACATGCAGTACTTATTAATGTGGGTGAGTTTGGTTTGAGGGGTTTTTTTAAATATTTTTTTTAGGTAGTGCATGTTTTCCATTATTTTAATTGGGAAAAGCCTGATAAAAGCGAATGTACACTTCACGTGTCGAAGAACACGCTATGGCTTTTTTATTCACATGTGAAACCTGCTTATATGTCACTTTATATGACTTTCTTTTTAAATTTTATTAGCTGAGTTTTAGTGCTCTTTAAAGTAAAAGTGATAGCAACCAGGTGCATTATGGGGTAGATGACACAACCCTGCCAACACACCTACGTGAATAATTCCCACATTTCCAGGCTCTGCCATTTGTGCAGGACCAGGCAGATGTTTTGTGCTGTGGATACACAGAAGGCGCCCAGGCAGACACCAGCAGTCTGATTTTGAGACCATAAACTATATTTCACTGCTCTAAAGTGAAATATAGTAATTAAAAAAAAAAAAAATTACTGTTCACTTATTTTACATTTTTGCTGATGTCATTTTTCTCTAATATTTTTCAGTTCTGATGAGAATTAAAGAAATTAAACAACATATCAAACCCCCCCCCTACTTCACTTGCTTTCTGGCTCAGCCATGAAGCCTTCCCATGGCTACTTAAATAGAGAGAATGCCAGTTTGTCTCCTGAACAACCAACAACAAATACATGAATTTTTGAGGGTAGTGAGGGGCACAAACTGCACCCCACACAGTCACTGCTGCCTGTACCTGCACGAGCCTGTTACTGCTTAAAATTATATGCGGTTATTTTTTTTAAACACCTCAGCAGATTGAAGCAAAGACTTTTTGCAACCTGAGTTTAAAAGGGAAAAAAAAAAAAAAAAAAAGAAAAAAATAACCCCAGAAAAAGCCTTATATTCTTTTTTCCTTCAAGCCTTTGATCCTGACTCTCCAGCCGTGGGAACCAGGAGAAGTCATCTCCCGTGAACTGTGAGTAGGAAGCTGCGAGGGAATCAGCAGATGAGTTTGAACGTTAGGCCTTGTTTATGCTGGGGATTAAGTCATTTGTGGTCAGTACCCAGCCCAGCTGGGCTGCTGCAGGCTCCCAGCTCCCATCAGATGACATTCCTGCAGGGAGGGCCGGGGGCATCTCTCTCCCCACCAGACCAGGCTGAATCCAGACCTGTTCCCGGTCCTGGTGTTCCCAACGTGTCAGACTGGAGCAGCGCTCCTTGGGCGAACGGAAAACGTCGGAGAATAAAAGGCTCCTGGAAGGGATTGATCAAAATCATCATTTTATGGGTGTAGCAATAAACAGCCAAGCCAAGCCCGAGCTGCAGAAAAGCTCAGCGACTGCTGCTCCGTGTTTCTCAAGGTCCTGAAGGAAAAAACAATCAGCATATAGGGAAGTGAAGGGGGGAAAACGCCTAAATTGCTGCAATGCTCTGTCTGTGGGACCGTTTCAAATATCTGCCTGCATTTGGGAACATCCTGGGTTGTGCTCTGAAAATTTAAGACTTTTTCCAAAGGTGATTTTATTGTCAACCACTATTAGGGAAGATTTTTTTTTTTTTTCTAGTAGGCACATGGTTAACATCTTTCTGTGCTTCTAAATATAAACTCGCTTCCCAGCAGTATCACCCAGGTCTCATTCCTCCTCTATTTCTCCTCCTTTTTTTCTGTTCCTCTCCCTCTTTCTCCCTCTGTCACTGTGGATTTGACGAGGCTCCAAGTTACAACTGGATGCTGTGAGGATGGATTGCTGTTGAGATCTGTGCCGAGTTGCACCAACACTCTCTGTCAAGTTTTACTTTCGTGGAGTGCTATATAGTGACTTTTTATGTGTCTAAGAAATGGAAACATTTTGTCTCGTATAAAAAAAAAAAAAAAAAAGAAAGAAATATTTTTATACTGTGCTCCATTCACAGACCACATCAGAGGTATTCTAAGAATAGAATAGATCAAATATATTTTATGGAAATATAATGAGAAAAGGATGTGTTCCCAAAACTCACTCTGAACAAAGGAATGCAACATAGTCAGGAATACTTTAATGCGCCTAACAATTTTCTCATGTGAAAGGCTGAAGGAACAGTCTTGGTTTGAAGAAATCTTCCAATTCTCCCCAGGCACCCTGAACTTGAAATCAGAACTAGGAAAGCTATATATTACAAAAAAAGAAAATGTATGGAAAAAGTGACTGAGGGCATTAACCATAAAAGACGTTTTGAAAAGAAAAATAACATCAATATGAAACATTTTGTCATGTTTCATTTCATTGATCATATATTTATTTTATGTGCTCTGGAGCGCTGAAGCTTAGATGTAACTACATTTCAGGAGCCTCATATTAGACCTGTCATTTTCTTTGTGGTGAAAACTAAACAGCAAGGAAAAAAAATAAAATAGATTGCAATTATTAGATTTGGGTTGGATTCCATTGGATTCTGCTTTAAAACTTCAAAAAATGGAGCTTGGGAAAGGAGACATTACATTAACAGCTATTAAAGGCACTGCCTGTGTGACAGATAGAGAAGTAGGAGGTACACCTACAATGTAAAATAATGCATCTTTTCCACGGTAATGCAATATGTTCACCTTAAATAGGCTTGTAATTAAACCTGCCACTGTTGATTAAATCAACCGTGTAGGAAAGATGCATTTGTATTAGTTCTAATTAAATCTATTTTGAACAAGTTGAAGTTACGGATTGGTTTTTCCACTCCCCAATACAATAAACATGTATTTCAGATACTGCATGAGGCTACCCATTAGTAGATCACTGTTTAAAAGCCTTTTCTGTGGCTGATCTCTGATCCCAGGTTTCTTCTGCCTCAGGTCTGAACTTCCTTTCTAGGCAGAACTCTCAATGATTTAAATTTGGGTTGTTACAGGAACATGATGGATGGATTCAGGCCAGTGTGAGCACCATAAGAAGTTTATTTTGGCATTGGTAAGGAAAAATATTTATTATAACTCAGGGTTTTTTTGAGTCTTAATGTGTTTTCTAATAAATATAAGGTTGGTTTAGAAGTTCATAGTGGAGAGAAGTGGGGTAGGGAAGGCCTGAGCTCGAGGAGCTCTGGCAGGTTCTGGCACATTCTTGCCACTTTCTCCAGTGGTGGGTGGCATTACTCACACTCAACATCTTCAAAGGTTGCTGGTGTAAAGCCCAAAGAGATCCGTGGTGTTTTCAGAACCCCCTGCTGGAGTCTGACACTCTGTCAGAGATAAAAGTTACACTCTCCTTGGTTTGTCTGGAGTGAGGATTTTGGCCCTTGGTGGAAATTTTCAGGTATATCAAGCAATGCAATCTATAAATGCTAACGAAGTCCCACTGTAGTGGTAATTTATTTGGGGGCATTTTGTGCAGTCCAGGTCTCTGAGCAGGCTCTCAAAGGAGTAAATCCAGGGGAATATCAGCAGCCCTTCTCTCAGCTCCTCATGCATCCTCTCAGTGCAGAGCAGGTTGTAGGTACGTGGTGAAAATGAAGGGATTGGAGACTTCGGGCTCTTTTCTGGTGCTGAATCTGCTGGGATTTTGGGCTTTCTCCTTGTCATGGTCCTGGTGGCTTTGTGTGGGCACGTGACAAAACCCTTTCTCCGAGGCAGGATGTGTCTGGAGTGCAGGGGTCCATCCCTGGGACTGTCCCCAGGGTGCTGATTCACCTCTGAGCACAGCGTGGCTCTGCTCCTTTGGACTCCTCCTTTGGACTCCTCCTTTGCTACCAGCAGCCAAGTGGGTCAGAAATTGTGATTGTGGCTCTGTGGCTGCCAAACGTTGTTCCTCGAGCACCCCAAGTGCACCGAAAACCTTCAGGAGCCGAGAGTGCTCTGTTTCGCATTGTAACACAACTGGGAAAAAAAATAACTTGTGCTATGTTTTCATATTGATTTTCCTTCTCTTGGTGCAGTATTTTCAATTTAAATGGCAGCAGACTGAGGCACAGAATGGGAAGGAATGTTCTGAGCTCCACAACTGGGAAAAGAGCCTGGTTTTCTGATTTTGTGTCCGTGTTATCCAATTAAATTTTGTCACTGTCCTGTGATTTCATGTCCAGTGCAGTATTGCTTCCACAGAAAAGCTAATTATGGAATAAGATAAGTATGAAAGTGCCCATATTTAATTACTACTATGTAGTATATTCTGGAAGAATATTTTTTTTCCCCTAAAGTTGTTTTAATTAACACGAAGGAAAAGTTTCTGCTGATTTTTATTGTCACAAGATAGAAAGAAAATTACTTCATGCTACCATTGAACTATATTTAACTTCCATCTTTCTATCTACAACAGAAAACTTGAAAATTAGGTTGTTAGATTATATTGCTCCTTTTTATCTCATAAGCGTTTTCCTCAAGTACCATTAAATAATGATATAATTTTTAGAATATCAGTTATCAGACGGTAAAAGTTTAATTTTTTGTTTTTAAGTTGTGTGGTTTGTCCTTTTTATATTTGTTAGCTGAGGGGGAAATCATCTACCTTCCAGAAACCTGATATTTTGGACCAGATCCCTGTCTGAACAGGTTGTATGCTGCCCTTTTCAAAATCAAGCTATCAGAGGATGCCCTTCAGCAGAAGTGTTAAGAGGACTTGGTGAGCTTAACATGTTTCGCCTGCTTAATTTAATTTGGAAAAATTCAACCAGAAAATGAAGTTATTAACAGGTTGGTACATTCAGAGATAAGATGATGTCACAGGAAAGCAGTCAAGTGGGCAGCTTGTCAAAATATAAAATATGTATCTGTCAGAATCAAATGATAGATAAGCTGTGGCTGGGTGTAGGATGCAGTGAAAATAGTGTGCTAAAAATTGAAGCCAAATCCCACCAGTCTGGAGCACAAGCTTTTAGTAACTATTGTGGTGAGCAGAAATACAACAATCCTGGGGACATGAACTGTGCTGCTTAAACACAATTTGTGTGCAATTTCTGGCCGGTAGCCAGAAGCACGTTCATCACCACGAGACCTCCAAGGGACAGCAGAGACCTCGAAAGTGTGGCTGTTCCAACAGATTGGGGCTGAATCCAGCTATGGGGTCTCCAATGTGAGAGGACGTGGAGCTGCTGGAGACAGTCCAGAGGAGCCACGGAGCTGCTCCAAGGCTGGAGCCCCTCTGGAGCCAGGCTGAGAGAGCTGGGAATGTTCCCCTGGAGAGGAGAAGGCTCCGGGGAGAGCTCAGAAGCCCCTTCCAGTGCTTAAAGGTTCTCCAGGAGAGCTGGAGAGGGATTTGGGAGAAAGGATGGAGGGACAGGATGAGAGTGAATGGCTTCCCACCGACAGAGAGAAGAGTTAGATTAGAGATTAGGAAGAAATTCTTCCTGTGAGGGCGGTGAGGCCCTGGCACAGGTTGCCCAGAGAAGTCCCATCCTTGGAAGTATCCAAAGCCAGGTCAGAGAGGGCCTGGAGCAACCTGGGACAGTGGGAGGTGTCCCTGCCCATGGCAGGGGGGTTGGAACAAGATGACCCTTAAAGGTCCCTTCCAACCCCAACCATTCCATGATTCTATAATTGGGACATCCCATTAGCTCAGATATGCCAAGATGAGCGTTAGTAAATCTTTCCCTGGGTGACTTGGAAACTTTTGAGGCCTTAAAATGTGAAAATAATCTGTCTGGCCAATGTAATGAGCATTTGTGTGTTGGAGAGATCAGATGAAAGAGAGGAGCCTCCAGTGTATTCTCCAGGAACATGGACATGTCATGTCAAAGAGCTTGTCATCTCAAAGAGCTGGCACCAGGAGGTTAAAGTTAATAAACTTGGGAATTTTAAATGGCAATTTGCAGTCTAGTACGAGCGAAACAGAACAGGCCACTTAGCAAGGAATGCGGTCGAACTCCCAAATATTGTGATGGCAAAATGAAAGAAATACCATTGTAATGAAAGTCAGTATTGTGTTATCATTGAATTTGGGAAAATGATCCCATTTGTGGAGAACTTCATTCACTGCAAGTTGCAAAACTGAGCTTAAAGGCTGTAAACTCTTGGGGGCAGCTCATGAAATGTGTCTGTTTGCTCGGGATCTTCCACGATGCAGAGTTTAATTGTGACTGGGAATTCTCAGGACTAACAGAATGCAAAGAGTAGAAGCCCTAAATCCAATGATGCTCTCATATTTAAAGGTCAGAAGGGACAGGCCTGACCCCTTGGTCTACAGGCCGTAGAGCTTTGTTCACTAATATCACCATGATATTTCTAATTTATGCTTCAGCTTAAATAGTTCCTAAAGATTCAGCTTGAGATATATTCTTCCTTGGGAAAAAAATGAATTTTAATATGTTGTTCTATGGTAACTTTTTTTCAGTACAAAAATATTTCTCACTTAAATTTCTTTAGCCTTCTGACCTTCAGAATTTGATTCTTATTTTTTATACCTGAAAAAATTTAACTTTTATCAAAATCCTTCTCTTTTGTAAATGAAACAGGTGAAGTTTAAATCTGTAACAGCTCTTAAAAACTGTAGTTTTTCGATTTTTTTTTTCTCCCCTGAGTTAATTCCAGCAGTTTTGCCAGGCATTTGATTGTGTTATTTGCAGAACTTAGTAATTTGGAGTTGAGTTTTGTGGGGATATTTTTTGTTTTCTAATAATTTCCCCAGTGCTGTACACAGAGGAGAGAGCAACACTCTGCTGCTGTGTTATCCTCTATTTTACATACTCAAGGATCACATTCTTCCCTTGGAACTTCAAAGTTGGCATTTTATGTGCTATGCTTAGTCTATATAATGACAATTTTTTCTTCAGCAATAATTGTAATGGTGATATAGAATGATCTGTAGTGCTGCTGTACAAATTTAAAACATCACAGATACGTATCAGCTCTTAAAGTAGAACATAACATGCATTTTTTGGTTAAAATCTGAAAATAAATCACGGATCTCCCAGCATGAGGAGCTCTGTTTTAGACTTGTGTAACGACAATGCTCTCGTAATTGAAAGAAAAAAGAAAAAGGAAATTTGGGAGACTGTTAGTCTACATGTGGCATACTTCTTTCCCCTTGAATTGAAAATAAAAAAAAAAAAATCCATTGACACATTTGGACTGAAAAACTCTTTTCTGCACATGTTTTATATATGTGGGTTTATTACACAGATCATGTGTCTTAATTAGGTAATTTATATTGTGTTATCCAAAGAAGATGTTCTTGTTCAATTGGATACACAATGAAAGTTTCAAGAAAACTCATTAATCCTGTATTTACAGAGATCAGAGCATAGGCATGGAATAACAACAACTACAAATATATCTCTATATGCTGAGGCAGTTACCTACAAGATTATGTTCCCTGGATAATTGTGTTTGTAAATATAAACATATACAAAACAGAGGTAGGGATGAGTCATATTTTTAGTGGGACTTTTTCTTCCTAATTCTCTTCCTGAAACAAACTATATTGGATTTATCCACTGTGCAACTTTTAAAGCTAAAATTTAATGATGAATCAAACTAATCTCAGCGAGGAAAGTTCAGTCATTTTGTTATCTCGGAAAATTTGAGCACTGATGTTTCAGAGGGGTAATGGCAACTTGAATTTGAGCTCTCCTGACCTTTTTTGTCCTCCTTCCCATAGAACCTTGATATTTCCTAAATGAATGTTTTGTTTCCTTGTACTAATCTGACACTGTTCACCCAGAAACTGAATCTAGTTATCGCTGGTTAGGCTAATTGAGATTTCTTGGGTTTTCTCCCCCTTCGTCATTAAGCTGGATTTGAGCTTCACATACCCTTGCAATTACTTTGAAATTCCAAGTCTCCTTGCAAATACTTTGAGAAATCTGAAAGCTAAATGGTTCCCAAGTTTAAAATAGGATGTTCCCTAGTTGAAAGGCAAAAAAGCAATATTGTTATATTTGTATTCTGATGAAATTCATTATGTACAATATAATTTGTGTCTCCATAACAATCTACTCTTCTTCAATTAGGGATTAAGCCAGATACTGTATTTTCTCTAAATCTTTTTAGTAATTTTTTTTTTTTCATTGAAAATACAGAAGGAATTTGAAGTGTGTGTTACTGGCAGTAAAATATATATTTGCAGAGTTTTTCTTCTGTTTATTGTAAATCAGCTACAGAACAGCAATCCATGGCATCAGTCCAGGAAACTGAGATTATGAAGTTAGGCAGTAAAAAGATGAACAAATATCATGTTTATAAATCTCGATGAACATCTTCCTTGCTATGCAGTGAGGACCTGCTCCAGCTCCCTTTGAAGTCAACAAGAAAACTCCCACCAATTTCCAGTGGGATTTGGCTCAGACCCTGCTTTCCCACATTTGTGTCCAGTTTGGGGTGGGATACGGCAAGAGGGAGTACAGGCAGAGAATTGTAACTAATGGTATTGGTGCAAGGACCTTGGATGCAGTGGGGAATTAAAGCGAAGAGGTGAAGTTATTTATCAGTTCCATTATCCATGGGAACAGGAGCACTGGAAATGGTGCCACATTGGTGGCCAATTTGTTGATGTGCTACGAGCCCTCACTGCTGTCCACAACTCCAGCCCCCTGCAGAACATCTGAAGTGTAACTTAGGAGAAATCTGTTGTAATTTGCTCTCCTGCTCTCTGTATTTATAAGCCTACAATATTGTAAGTTTTTACTGTGGGTGGACAAGCAACATCCACTCATATCAAAGAAGATACAAGTACAGATAAATATAACTTTATACATTCATTTTTATATAACTTATGCAAATGTATGCGCAAGTTAGTCACAGTCCCCAGGCTGGCAGCAGATCTGATGTGGCCATTGTTGTAGCTTATTTTGGACACCAGGGTTGCTGGACCATCCTGCTGCCCCCAAGCAGAGCTTTGCATGCATGAGTCTGTCTGCTGGAGCAAGGTTTGGCTGGATGGAGGTGGCAGGGTGAGATGTGCAGGGGCACGGTCACAGCAGCTCTTCATCTCTCCAGCCAAGGTGTGGCTTAAGCAAACTGCGTGTGGAGGCTGCCAGTGTTTTTTTCTCTTGAGGGCATTAGCAAGAAGGGTTGAAGTCTGAAAACTGAGGCACAAGGAGCTGGCTTGTGCATGGACTGCGGCCCTCACTGGCATCTGTATATTCACAGAATGGTTTGGGTTAAAGATCATCTTATTCCAGCCCCTGCCATCNTCTGTCTGCTGGAGCAAGGTTTGGCTGGATGGAGGTGGCAGGGTGAGATGTGCAGGGGCACGGTCACAGCAGCTCTTCATCTCTCCAGCCAAGGTGTGGCTTAAGCAAACTGCGTGTGGAGGCTGCCAGTGTTTTTTTCTCTTGAGGGTATTAGCAAGAAGGGTTGAAGTCTGAAAACTGAGGCACAAGGAGCTGGCTTGTGCATGGACTGTGGCCCTCACTGGCATCTGTATATTCACAGAATGGTTTGGGTTAAAGATCATCTTATTCCAGCCCCTGCCATCGTCAGGGACATCTTCCACTAGACCAGGTTGCTCAGAGCCCCATCCAACCACTTCCTTGCTCAGCGTCGTCTCCTCATCACCACCTCCTGCGACAGCAAGAGTGTTGTTCTCCACCTTTTAAATGAAAAAAAAGTCATCTTTTACCCTATCACACTGCTGGTTGCTCCAGAAATGAATAGTTTTCTTTAACACTTGCTGTTGAGTACTAACTGGCCATCTTAAAAACCAAATCAAAGACTATAGACACAGCAGCTTATTGTTCTTTTCTGTGTGAACTTATCTGTTCCCCAAAGACTAAACAGAACAAAAGGGACAGTTTTGGTATGCCGGGTTCAATTGTCAAAATTAGTATTCTTAATGTTCTTCCTTATTTTAAACACCCATGAATAACTTGGTCCCTACTGCTTAGATTATAGATTTTAGTGTATGAATTTTAATAATTCTAATTAATGGTGCTATCTTTATTATATTACTTTGTACTTGGGTTCACTCTTTCATCACAAGATCTCAAAGCACTCTATTAAGCTGCACCAAATCTTTGTAAAGTAGATGAATTTTAGCCTATTGAGTTTATGTATTGGATAAGTGTAGTAAAGGGAATGAACAGTTTTTCCAAAGTTCATTTCAGAGCTTTGCATTGATTCTCTGCAATATTTAAACACTGGGAAAATTAGGCTCCAGAAAACTTGACTCCCACTTCTCCCTGCTAAATTATGGATCTCTTTACTCCCCATTTTGAATTTCAAGTAATCTTTGAAAAATTTGTATTCGTGAGTCTTCAAATATGAATAATGATAATTATATCAATATTATTAATATGCACAATTAAAAGAAATTAATCTACATTTGCAAAGCTTTGATGTGCTTACAAAAACTGAACTTTTAAATGAAAGTGTGTTTTTAAATCACGTATGTTTTACAGAAATCTGTTAAGACAGTCTCACAAAGATCTGCATAGGCTCAGAGCAATAATTCACGTGCTCCTGCAGCAATGCCCTGGGATCATCACAGATATCTGATGGAACAGACCTGCTCAGCACCTCACAGGTTGCTTCTCAAACCAGTTTTGTTGTGTTTCCTCCTGTTTGTTAATTGTGGTAATTTTTAAAAATCTGTTTGCTGTATACATGTAAATTTGTGTGTGATTTTTATGGTGCTGTAGCTGTGTGCTGTGAGAATTACCACCTGGAGAATCTGCCTGCTAAATCCACACCAGATCTCTGTGGTGGGCTCTCATCTCTGATAATCTCACCCTTCAAATCCACCAATTATTGCAGATAGTGTAGTACTTCTCTTAAGAGTTCTTCCTCTCCTTTCCCACTGCTTTACACCAAGGTGAGAGGTGGTCATTCACCTGCTGGATTTCCTGCTTCCAAAGGATTGTCATATTTTAGACTTGTTAAATAGTTCAAACTACTACATCGTTACTCTTTCTTTTCCATTTGGACATTTTAAGATACTCACTTAGCTGGTTTAAAAATAATAAAATTGTGACCTTTAGTTGACATTCCAAGCTTGGGTTTTGAAGGCTGTGCTTATATTTTGAGGTTCCTGCCTAGGAAAATCAAGACTAACTGAACTGACTAATTCTGAGTGCTTACCTCCTTCCAATGCTTTTTTGGGGGGGAGTTTTAATCTACAGGAGCATGTTTAAGAACCAGTCTCTGCCCAGGCTGCTGAAGGCAGAAGGTGTCTCAGAGTGAAGCAAAAATGTTTTGAAGAGCAGGATTGGACTCCCTGTCTGTTTTGCACTAACCACCAGCAGCTGGAGAACAGGCTGCAAGAGGCAAGAGGATCACGTCTCATGGACACGTGAGCAAAGGCTTGAGGCTTAGCAAAGTTTCCAAGGGAAAGGTACAGGTTTTTTGTTGCCTTTGCTTGACTGTCTGTATTTAAATGGAATGCAAGCTTTTCAATGCTAGAACAGATCTTGGTAAAACATGTAAATTGCGGACCGTGGTGTGGATCAGGTAAGTGTAGCAATGTGTGGGGTTTTTTTAGTTTATAGCTGTTTTTACCAAATTGCTGAACAACGAAGCTAAGCAGCAACAGGGGGAGGACTTATGTGGGAGGGGGAGATAAGAAAAGCTGGGGAAAGACAGAAGGATGTCTGTAGGTGTCCAGGGAGTCTTCAGACTCCCACTATGACTTCAAACCCTGGGATCAGTGGATTCCAGCTGTTCCAGCAGGAGTTTTGGTCAGGGCAGCAGTACATGGGAGGATGTCCCACTGAAATTTATGGCTCTCAGTGGTGATGGCACAGTGCCTGTACCTATCTGGTTCCAGGTCATATGTGCCTGGAACACGTTTGATCTCCTCCAGAAGACAAGGAGTATCCCTCAGCCACCTTTATTTCATCCGCTCTGGCATCTGCTGAAACATCTGGTGGTGGCTGGTGTTGGAGACATTACAGTGGGTGTGTTGGGAAACCCGTCTGGCTCAGGATGAGAGTTTTTCTGCTCCTCTGTGTTGCACAGCATTGGGGGATCTGGAAGTCCTTCACACTCTGACCTTTAGGAAGCTGAAATGCTCAGTGCAGGGTTGTCGTTGAAAAAACAGCATTTCCTGCTTAAAACTTTGTGAGGCATATTTTTATTTTAATTGTATGCTTATAACCACTGGTTAAAAATTGAGTCTTTTTAAAACTATTGCCTTCAACCATTGTATTTTAGTATAAAAACACATCCTTTTCTACTCGGTGATACTCTTTTGTAGAACGTAGTTATGTGGGGATAGTGCTGACTAGTAATTATTTGCTTGGTCAGACAGGTTAGTTTTCCTTCAAACGATGGATTTCATTTTAGCAGTGGCATCTTAAACAGGAATTTAGAGAAGAGCTGCAGAAGATAGAAACTTCACAGAGGAGGGGAAGAAAAAAAAAATCCAAATCACAAAAAAAAAAAAAGCAACCACACACAAGTTGGAAGGGCTTAGAATAAATTATTGCATGTCATTCTGTGGGAAAATCTTCCCGTACGGATGCTGTGTTGCTCGCAATGTGAGTGCCAGATCCACTCAGCTCTGCTTTGCACTTCTGTCACCCTTATCACTCATGAGACGATCCTCTTCTACTGTAAGTGCTACCCCCAGCGGCATGTATTCATTTATAGGACTCGCATGCTTGTGCTGAAGTCAGGCACCCAAGAGGCACAGGATGAATTGACAGTATAGGCAGATGCTTTCAGCAAAGGAACCAGGATGTTAAAAGAGCTTTAGCGTGGTTATTGTTTTGCCAGGCAAATCCATGTACTTGTCATCAAGGTGTTCAGGAGTATTTCAGCCTCGTCGTACAAGCTGAATACAAGAGATGTAATCAAGAGTTACATCATTTGGTGAGACAAGACCTTGAGGAATACAGCAAAGGGAAATGTGCATAATTAGAACAGTTCAGTTACAAGGGAAAGGGGCTTTGATAGTGTTAGAAATGCAGCTGAAACATGCAGCCTCCATTGCCCTGTCATCAGGCATTAGATGGTAGATGTCAACGGGCCAGGGGGACCTCAGGATCCAGTGAAGGAGTGTGGGGCTCCCTCTTTGAACCTTTCCAACACTCAGAAAAACATCTAAGGTGACCATCTGCTGAGCCACAAGGTCTCCTTCTCCATTTGTGGACAAACACCAAACTAGAGATTAAAAAAAAAGAGTTACTAACTGGAAGAAAAAAAAAAAAATTAAAAAAGCAGTTTGTTTTGATAGTTTTTCTCGGAAAAGAATGCTGAGAAATAGGAGCGTGACCAATTCCTCTGCCACCTCAAAATTCCTGTAAAGGAAGAGGCTGACATGAAGAGGGGCCAGACGTGGTGACAGGGAACACGTTGTAGGTCGTCGAACGCCTTGGGGCCAATGCGCTTCCCATGGTGATTTCCACACTAACAAAGTTGCCAAAATCCTTCCTAGAAATTTCACTTGGGGGAATAAAAAAAAAACAACAACTTTAGTGACACCCATTCTAAGTATGCAACATCCAGCCTGCTTTATTTAGATTTTTCACAAAATATTTATCACTGCCATAGTGATATCTATCCTAAAAAAAGAGGCGATGTTTCAAAGCAATTTGACCTCCTCTAGACCCTATCCAGAGACATCTCTATTCTTGCACGTGTATTATTGGCAAATGTTTTGAATTTTTGAGTTTGTAGAGGAAAATGTTCAACATCTCAGGGATTCTTGAGCCATGGGAGACTGCTTTCCACCCACCACTGAGTAGGTTACCAGACAATACTTAATGTTTAGGTATCAAATATGTTGTAACTATCCCTGGATGTGCAGTGAATTAATTACATTGCTCCTCTTTGCTTTTTCATTATTCTATTTATCATAAAGCAAAGCTTGCTGGTGAGGCAGTGTGTCAGTGGGGTGTTTCCAGGGAACACCATTCAGGGAGCACTGGAGGAAGGATTTCAGCACTGATGCTCTTCCAGGACATCAGCACCAACTGGCATCACTGCCATTCATCTTTTGGGTGAGACTATGGCTGGAATCCTCTCTCTCGAAGCAAACACTGCAGCAGGACACAGCAGGTGAGTCATTCTGAAACTAACTGATTCCATGATGATATAAAACTCAAGGTTAGACATCTTTTTCCTTGAGGCTGCAGGCTGAGCCCTGCTGGGTGCTGTGGAACGCCAGCAGTGCTATGAATATCAGGAATGCTAATAATGGGGTTCCATTTCTAACTTGGGAACAAGGGTTTCATTGCGTGCACATAACTTCCACGGGCAAGCATTCCTCTTGTCTTGCTGGATGCAGGGTGTGGCTCTGCATGAATAACCCCAGTCCTTTAAAAGAGTACTGGAAGACAGTCAAAGAATTGTTTCTTTGCCAATAATCGTAGTATGGGGAGGCGCCAGGCTCAGGTTTTAATCCTACTAATGGTTCCTATGCAGGGAAGGAGGTAAATATAGAGTGCAATCCGAGATCTAGGTTTTCATTGGGTTTGGAGGTCTGTTTGCTGGGGGTTTTGTTGCTGTGCTTTTGGGTTTTTGTGTTTTGCTTTTTTTTTTTTTAATTTCATTTTTTAGTAGTTTAATTAATTTACCTATCTTAATTTTCTCTGGACAATTCATAGTGTTGGTTATTACTAAGGCACTAATTGACTCCAGGGTGTTTAATATGTTAAAGCCAATAGCAGAGGTCAGAGGAACAGCATCTGAAGACCGCGCGGAGAGCATCTGCATATTTGATTTGTTTGCACCAGATTCCTGGCTCTCGCTGTCTTAGGGATACCTAAGAGGGTCACAGTTGTCATAAGCATGTCTTAAGTGGGTGCTTCAGAATTGTCCTGGGATGGTGTTGGGCCAATCCAGCAGCTTCCTTGTGTGAAGTATGCGCAGCGGAAGAGGGAGCGAGGGAGGAGGAATGCATGGCATTCCCCTCCGTCTCTCTGGCACAATTGTCCTGGTGGTCCTGTTTCAGCTGGTGGAATCCAGATCAGCCCCGTGGCTGTGCTGGGGCACGTGAAGCTCCTTTTTCTGACCCTTATATGGCACAGGATCGCAGCACGACTGGCAGGGTTGGTTTGCAGCTCCTTTTCCTCTTTGCTCAGCCGCGACGAGCCCAAACGTGACGTGTTTAGGAATCTGGCCCTATATTTCCAAACTCCACGCTAATATGGTAATAATAGCTAAACTGACATTTGTTTTCACTTCTGTATAGTATGTCTTTAATATGATTACTACCCTTAACATTTAAAGGAACTTTGACAGTTATGTAATCCCTTCAACATTTAAGTAATACAGGAATTTATTATTAAGTGCAGTGGCTGGAAATGGAGCGCTTTTTTCATTCACACTATAAACAGTTATGTTGGATTAGTAATCCTGCTTGTCAGAGTTGTTCACTGTTTGATATTAATCAGTAGGTTTATGAAAGGTGCAATAGAATGCAGAAATGAGCAGTGAAGAAGTTGTAAACCATGGTTCCATGAAATCAGGCTCTATCTAATGCTCAGGTTCACAACATTTCTTGCAGTGACCTTAGACTAAGGAGAAAGGAAGTGCTGCATTATGGTAGTGGTGTCTCTGTCTGTCTTTTGATAAACATATATTTAGTTTCTCACTATATAAATGCAATAGCTGGTAGTGATGAAAGCCCAGACTTTCGAGAACATTTTTAGGTTGTTTTGTAAAGAGAGTGTTTTTCAGATTGTTGTGTAGATCGAGCATGATACAACCTAGCAAAACACTTAATGATCAAATATTACATGACAAAATGAATAGAATCTCCTTTTGGTGCTTATCCACTATTAAAATCATGTGCAAATCACTTCACCTGAATATTTCTACCTAATTTGTGGGTTGTTATCTTTGAGCTACATAATTAATTTCTGTATCTCGCAAACACTGTTGCACTGCAGGTTTGTTGTTGATTTTTTTCCTTTCTTTTTTTAACACTTCTGAGTATCTAGTGCATATTCATGCAGCACGTACAGAGGAGCCAGGTCCTCTGGTTGGAAATGTCATCCTGTGAGATCTTTAGATGATCAAAGTGACAATGACACCATTGTAATGCAACACGTCTTCAAACATTGCATAATAAATTACCATGATTGGTTAATGAACATGCATGATTAATGAAACAAAATATAGACATATAATAAAGGCTTTTCTTGTAAACGTCAGTCATCTTCCTTGTTCAAATGATTCTGGATATGTCTCTTATACACCTTGCAGAATAGTTGACACATATATGTATGTGTATATACAGTAGTGAACTCAAAATACAATGTATAACCTTTCCACTAGAAGTGAAATTAAACTTGAATAGCGTATTTGACAGGTTTGAATACCTAGGTTTGTTTCAAGTAAATTTTTCCCCCTTACTTCTGAAATCTTTCTTTTTACAGCTTTGTTTTGGCATCGAAAAAAATAAATCTTGATTGAATAACATTGGACTTCGTTAAACTATGTATATCTTTCACTGATTGCTTTTAAAGCAACGTGGCATTAGCTTTTTAAGTTCTTGGGGCTAAATTTAGCATTTGCTTGTGGTAGGATCAAAAGTGTCAAAAATCTGCATCACTGCCTCATTATCAATCACTGGGATATTTTGGGAGAAGCAGTTTGATTTCCATCGTCGGACCTCCTACCTAGCATCACAGAAGGCTGTGCATCAATAAAATTAACTTTTGTCACTCAAACCAAATCGGGCTGAGGCGCCCCTGCCAGAACAGCTCATGTGCGTGCGAGGAGCGCGGCTGATCCCGGAAACGCTCGAACCTTGTTTGGGAAGGCAGAATAAATTAATTAATCCACTTCTGGGTGTTGTCCCAGAGCTTTCTTTATGTCTCAAAAGAAATCCAGCAGGAAGGAGATAGAGCCCCCTGACGCAGAGCCAGCAAAAGGAAAAGTCTGGATCCAACCAGCACAGCAATGGGGTGGACCAGATCCTGCCTGCTCCATCCCGGTGTGCAGAGCCCTGCCCAGCTGTGCCTCACCTGTGGAAGCCTTGGAGCTGTGATTTACAGTGCAGCCGCCCTTTGCTCAGCTCCCTGTTGCTCTGGAGGAAGTTGCTGCAGCTCTTCGCAGAGCACAACGTACCTCTCATCTCCTGCCAGCTCTGCAGAGCAGAGCAGTTCCCGACGGCAGGATCACCACCCTCGTCGCCTCCTCCATCCTTCGCCGGGCGGGAGACGCTGCTCTTCCAACATCTGGAGGTCTGCTCTGCAGCATGGGGTGCCTGGGGTTCACACGCTCCCCTTCTCCATGGATCTAGTTCCAGCCATGCTGGGAGCCTTTCCGAGTGAAGCCCAGCATGGCTGGCTGTCCTTGCTGCCAGCGGGCCACGGCAGCGAGGCAATAAAAAGACAAAAAGTCACAGCCTTCCTGCAACATCTATTATTTTTTGCTGGAGGTTGCTCAAGCCAGAGTGGAGGGAGGTGGATGTATCCTGCCTGGCTGCATCCTGCCTTGCAGCCAACCCACGCAAGAGACAGAGCTGACTTTCCTTGGGCCTTTTGGCAAAAGAAACAATTCTTATAAGTCTTACCCGTTCTGGAACACTTTGTGTGGTTTTAAGATAAAAGTGAGTGCGTGTTCCTGGGCATCAGTTTCTGAATAACAGATCATCATCCAGTAACTTCTTTTTTCACCCCTCCTCTCCAAAATTTCTTTCAGATGCTCAGCACTGTGCCGTAATTATACATTATATTAGGTGCTAAAGATATGTCCTTAGTACGTCCAGTCCTCCTCCCTCCTGCGAATCCATCCATAGCCCATTGATATGGCCCTCATCCATATTTACCAATAGATTTTGTTATTCTTTGAATTCATGATGAAGAATGGCAGTTTGCTGTGTTTCTGGGGTTTTGGTTGGTTTGTTTGGGATTTAAGCTGTTCCGTAGCTGCAGTTTGCCCCAGGAACCGAAGAAACGACTGAGCTTTTTATCCCCTCAGGAAAAAGGTAACAATTTATGGAGAGGCTGCAAAAAGGCAGGATTAGGGGATTTTTGAAAATGTAAACCTTTTCCTTTTTGTGTTGTACAGGCCTTTCCCAAGATGTCATTCCAAAGGAAAATGTGCTACTGTGGTCTAGATGGATGAAAAGTTTAAATTCAAGTTTGAACAAAGTCAGAACATGTGCACTCTTTGTCATTTAAATAATTGTTTCAGTATTGTCTGTGAAACAAATATTTAGAACTTTGATCTACTTTTAAAGCCAGATAGTTCTCGAAAATTTTCCTAAGCATTTTCCCCTTTTCCTGAGCCAAGGAAAGGATTTTTCAAAGCCTAAGTCAGCTTGTTTTATCTTGGAGGAAATAATGTTATTTTAGTGTAACTGGTAGGGCCAATGAAATATTGAGAAACCTCAAATGCTCGCTTTTGTTCAAAGATTTCTGAAAAGGGTAAATCCAAACAGGGTAAAATAATTTCTTTTAAACCCTTAAGCAAATGAAATATACAGATTTGCACTGTCTTTTCAATGATATTCTTCAGATTCTAATTAACAAGTAAACCAGGCCACATGCAAATTCAAATGAAATTTTATTAAATTTTATAAAATTAATGGTGTGGGACATGAAAGGAAATAATCTTAAAAATATCAACAGAACACTCATTGGTAATAATTCTAATTGACTTCTTTTTGCTCTGTACTACTGGGGGTGCTTGGACAAATCAGTTGGAAAGAAATAGATGGACTTGTATGAATTGCACTCTTTGATGGGTAAGAAATAACTTCAAGAGGCTGAACTATTTCATGGCAAGATCTGAGCCAAAATATTAAGAATGACAACATTTGGTAAACCAACTTTCACTTTTTCAATGCTTATAACAATCAAGTTTCAGTTTGACATTACCAAAAAAAAAACCTATTTTTTACAAATTTTTGAAATTTAGAAGTGCTTGTTAAATTAATTGCAGAAGACAAGTGGGTGCTCCATTTTAAGAAAAAACGGTTCACCTCTGACATGCGTGGTCCTGGTGTAGGTCATTTTGACTAATCATGGGATGAACTCTGCTGCTGTTTGGAACCAAGTTCCAAGGATGAATTAGTGGCATCACTTGGAAACAGATTTTACGGCCGAAAGTAAATAAACTGCAAAAAATCTAATCCAGAAGACAAAATTAATTAGTATGAGAGCAATCTATCCAAGCATCCATAAAAATAGAAAAGCCACCACTTGTTTGAAGCAAACAGTCCCTTCCTTTCCCTTCACTGTTTACCCTTTAAAATAGAAGGTAATTTCTAATATTTGCACGCTATATTTTTTTTCCCTTTAAATTTATTCCTTTGTAACTGACTCTAAGCAGTCTCTCTGTCTGAAAGACATTTGTAACACCACCTAATTTCTGTTTCCTCAAGGTTAAGAATGTCCATAGGTATCCATTCAGGGCAGATTTATTCAAAGGTTAGAAAGTACAACAAACTGTTGTCTAGCATAGACTTTATTTTAGGAACAAACATAAACACGAAGAAACTATAATCCTGGTGTAATGTAGGAATCTAATTAAGACTAATGAGGCAACATTAAATTTAATGTATGATGCATTTTATATGCCTTACCATTAGAGCTGCAGCAAGCTGTTCGTCAGAGCGTCGAACTTTGGTGAATAAGCCCCTCAAGGCATTGTTAAACAATCTGGGCTCAGGCCTTCTCCTGCCCATTAGGTTGTGTTGGGCTCGGAAAAATCTAGATATAAATGGAAATTGAGGGGGGGGGAAGAAAAAGGGGGGAGGCCTCAAGAAGTTCTGCCCATCTCTGAATGGCTCAGCAAGCTGATGAAAAGGGAAGATGAATGGATGGCTGCGTGTGACACCCTCGAGGAGGTTCCAGGCTGGGACAGAAGGGAGGAGGGCCAAGCGTAATGTGTGAACTGCTGTTTGAGAGGCACCTATAGCAACGGGAGAGGGGAAAGGCTGGGATTTAAGTGACACAGTTTATCAAGAAGAACGGGCATGGTGATCGTTTCTTAACAGCTAATTAACAGTGCGGTTTGTTGTGGATTTTTCTTTTTTTCTTTTTTTCTTTTCTTTAATTTTTTATTAAATTCAGGAAGTTCAGTAAGTCCTTACATGTATTTAACTGTACAGAAAAATAGGAGCATAGCTCCAGATAAAGATTTTCCTCTCCATATTCCTTCTGCCCAGTACAAATGGAAGACTCCTCCAACAATACAAACAAAACTTTTAACAATGATTTATCGTATAACCCTTCATAGAGTCTGTTTAAGTCCCCATTACTGGAGGGATTTAAGACTTGTAGATGTGGCATGTGGGGACATGGGTTAGTGGTGGGCCTGGCAATGATGGGCAAACAGTTCAATTTGATGATCTTAGAGGGCTTTCCCAACCTAAACTATTTTATAGTTGCCTTAACATGCAGGGAAGTACACAGGATACAATGGGGCTAAAGATGAGTTTGAATGAAGATCAAGTGCTGAGGGATGGGGAGATTTTTGGAGGACCATGTAATGAGTTGACTTCATGGGTTTGCACTATAAACTGATACTATGGTGATGGGTCGGAAGTGCAGACTGAGCTGTAGCTTGGACAAATTCATGGGCTCTGGTGTTAATTGCTGATTGCCAGCTGCTGTGAGACTGGGCCAACCGTGAGAAGAAGGTGAGGTAAGGAGGATTTAGTTGGTGTGGGGAGAGGGGGATGGGGAGGGCCGGTGTCAAAGTGCGCTTCAACCCTGCCGCTCCGAAAGCTGAGTTTCAGCCTACTACATCCTGGAAATTCATTCCAGTTTATATTATTGCATGTGTTAGTGATGGCTTGAGTGTTTGAGACTTTGAAGTATTTCATCTACACATGAAATTGGAATTTTTTTCTTTCTTTCTTTCTTTTTTTTTTCCTGTGGAATATAGCCATGGAAACCTGTAGTCTGTGCTGGAAAATAAATGACTGGAAATGTTCCTCGATGACTAACTTGCTACAAGACGTTACTGTAAGTGCAAACACCAAGTTATACGTTTGACAACAAACAAATGTCATGTGCTGGGTTGGAATCAGGGATTCGGCAGCGAGGCTGGTCCAAGGAAAAAGATGCTGTCAGGATGACTGGCAGTGGTGCAATGGGAAGAGCAAAGGTACCCATTGCACAGGCTTGGCCTGGGGAAATGAGTTATTCCTTGCAGGAACATCAGAGAGCGCCATGAAAGCTCAGCTGGGGGCAGAAAAGAAAACAATGCTGCCAGAGGGGCTTCAGGGGAGTGGGAAGGAGCGACGTGTTCACAAGTGTTTGGGGATTGACCTCACTCAGCTGCTCTGGAAGTGTGGGTGGGGGGGACGACTTCAAGGCAAGCAGATGTAGGCTGATGCTGGGAGTTTTCACAGTCCCCTGGTGTGCGGGGGACATGCTGGGACCACCCCATCGTACCTGACCCGGCTGCCCGAGAGGTGGAGAGAAAAAACCCATGCAAGGGGGGTGGTTTTCCCACCACTACCTGCTCTGCTCATTCCCTTCCTCAAGGGAATGCCTGTGTGCCTCTACCTGTACAAACCTGAGTGAGGTTTGTGCTGTTGTGTCCGCTCCTTGTTCAGTGCTGAACTGAAGGTAGATGCAGAATGAATTCCAGCAGGGAGAGGTGAAGGTTTATGGAAGCAGAAAACTCCCTCCATTCCTCATCCCCTTGTGCTCTGTGCTTATCTATCCATAGAAAAAAAAACAAAACTAGCAGACCCAGAAAGTTTAAATTTATTTCTAAGAGAGTTATTAATTTATTTTCATTTTATTTTTCCTTCTCCGACATCCTTCTCATTTCATTATTATGAGTTCCTGATCTTTCTTGTGACTGAGATAGAAGCATGCACACTTTACAAAGCACAGGTATAGGTCATATTTTTTCCCCTTAGGATTTCATCTTTTCCTGGAACACGTCATATTCTGCTCAGCTTTTGCCAGTTGGGTGCTCTCTTCCTGTGTTTGGATCCTGTGGATCTCAGTTCTGGGATGTCCTCCCAGCTTGGCCTCACTGATCTGGCCCCCAGGGCAGCCCATGCCCCACTGGGGTTTGTAACACACAGTTTTAAACACATACTGCAACCAAGGCAATCAGGGCTAAGACGTTTGCAAGGCTCCTTAAATCCCACCACTTGGTGTTTAACCCAATTCTGGGTAAAATCTGATAGATAAACCTACCTGCCTTTCCTTGCTGTGTATGAGTGTTGTTTGGATTTAAGTCAGATTCCTTGAATGAGATAAACATCCTTTTTATCTCGGCATCCTGTTGCAAATGGCTTTTCCTTTAGGAATAGATTCTCACCCTCCTCTGCAGCCAACTTCCTTCTGCTTTCCCACTGAAACAACCATGGTATTACCATAGCTTGGGATTTCTGTCTGGGATGTTAGGACAAACAAGGATGGCGTAAACCTTGGGAAGTGTTTGGTCTGCTAGAAAAGCACTCAGATGAGCTTCAAATAGGATTCATAAATTGTGCAGGGATCTGGTGGTTGTCAGAAGTCCTTAGTTTTATTTACTGCCAACGTGGCCACGATGTGGTGGGAACTGCTAACTTTCCTGGTGCAGTGTTTTTCCTGCTGGGGAGTGGGTTGTGTTCTCAAAATCCATCTGGCCATTACTTGTTTCCCCATCACAACCAGCAGTCAAGGTGGTTTTTACATAACCAGCCTTCTGATCGAAGAAAAGAGGTGATTCTTGCCCGAAAGTGCTGCAGGGCTTCCTCCATCCCTGCTTCTGTGGCCGTGCTCAGCTCCTGCAGGCGCTGAGCTGGCCCAGGGAAGGGTTAGTCTGTGTCTGCTCCCTTGAACCTCTTCCCTCTGCAGGGAGCCTCTCTTTCAAACAGTAAATCACCAGCGATGATCTGGGAGAGACTGATCCTCCTCACCTCTTCAATAGGTAAATTGCCCTTTTAGAAGAGTGATCCATGNAAAAAAAAAAAAAAAAGCAGAAAAGAAAAAATAATCTTCTAGGGACTTTGACTTAAGCAAAGGCACTTTAGAGCCTTTTTCTAATGTCATTCTAAAGTTAAAAAACAATTTGACTTCAAGGGAGATACGGCCCAATTTTTTAAAAACTTAATAGGATTAGTCATGGGAACTATTTTTAGCAAAAGTTCAACTTTATCCATGTATTTTAATGTGGGAAAAGTGTGTCCTTTTCCCTCTGCTAATGTTTGATGTATTCCAGCCCTCCTGCGAGTGTGTTTGAGTATCTTAGGGGCTCTGGAGTGGAGGAGAACTTCCTCTCGCATTCTCTCTGTTTTCTTTCGTGAAAATGACATTCCTAAGCTGTTTCACTTTCTGACAGGAAATGGAGCCTTGCCAAAAATGATTAAAGTCCAAGAAAGCATAACAGTTCCAAAGCTGCAGCAGTTCTTTAGGAGTCCCGAGTTTGACATTGTGTCAAACAAATGTGAAATATTGTTTAATAAATTTGAATAATACAGGGAAAGGGAAAAATGGTTCTTGGCTTATAATGCTGGTGCTCTTTATTAAGTCTGTAAAGGCCTGCCTAGCTCTAATAAATTGAAATATATACATAAATATACTTGTGCATGGATAACAGTTTAATATTGTAATATATAATGAACGGCGCACATGCACCCCCCACATGGAGACGTTGATTTATTCATTCTATGACCATATATATATTGATATGTGTGTGTAGACTCCCTCACAAGTTTGTATATATTTATACACGGAATTACCATTCGCAGGCAACTCCTGTGCCTACTTCATATAAGAAATATCATAAGCGTTATTTATAAGGTGTGACGTGACATTATGACTTTATAAAAATACTAATCTAATGCTAGATAAAATACAATTGTTAAAGGTTTCTCAAAGGTTTTTAATTCAGTGTTTGTTTAAAGGAATTCTTGTGAGGCCTTTGCTTATGCCAAATGACACCTTAGCATGTAATCCCAGCGTTACTAGAAGGGCTGCGCCGAGGCTCAGGAAAGCAGTGGGAATTCTATGGCACCCAAGAGCCTGGATCTGCCACCTCTTTCCATTTAACAGCTCCCTCTGCCAGGAGGGCTTCCAACCACTGAGAGTTTGACAGTTTTCAATATTAGGGTATTAATGCAACAGCTCTATCAAAATGAGCCAGACTTCTAAGAAATTCCTGTGCTGTCAAACCCGAGTGTGAAAATGTCCTGCCAGGCTCCAGTAGTCCTGAGGTTACTTCTCAAAATCCACAAAACCCCTTCAGCATTTGTAAGTTGGCTTACAATTTTATTTTGGATTTTTTTTTGTACTTCGTTCACTAAAATCACATTTTAAAGTTGCTCTCTGACCACAAGGCCAGGAATTTCTTTTTTTCTTTTTCTTCTTGATTTCAATATAAAAGCTGGATTACATCATCGCCAGATTCCAGGAGCTCTGAATTTTAAAATTAATCAAATTACTTAAGGCTCAATAAAATCGGGACAGCTGGCAACTTTTCTAGAAAACATGAAAAGTTTCTTCATTGGTTCTTGCAAAAAAACTTCACCTGTTTCCCCTCCATCAGATACATTACTCCTCCACCAAAATATATCAAATATTCAGGAACTTATAAAACAGTAAAAATTATCTCCTGACGCTGTCTCGAGGGCATTCTTTAAGTGAAGTGCATTTCAAAGCAAAGCTGTGGGAAAGGTTTCTGTTCTTCTTTGAATGGAGCTGCCGTGTTATTTGATTAAAAGGAGTCCTCTTTAATAGTTTTTCTAATGGCGTTTGAGATTTCACGTCGGCAAAGTTGAGCCGGGACCGTTGGTGCCGTCATTCAACAAGGACAGCGATTCACGGCCGCTTTTCAGACGAGTTAAATTGATCAGACAAGTCAGTCAATGTCATTGAGCACTATTTGTCACTTCATAAGCAGCTACAATCTGCTGCTCTATAAATGCAGAAGGACCGTCGAATAAATCACATCAACCAGTGGGAGTAGATAGGATCCCTTCATCCATAATTGGAGCGGCCCTCTCCTGTCACATTCGCTCATTCCCCGCGATTCCGGCGCGGATTGACACTGACAAAGAAAGAGCAGCCGCTGTCAGAGGAGCTGGAGTCTGTCTGCTGCTCTGCTCTCCCCACTAATAGATATCTATCATAATATTGTATTAACATCACGAAAAATCAGAGTTATAGCTCCGCTATCCGGGTGTATCGATGACATACATAGGGGTTTCTCCCAGGTTGCGGGGAAGGCTGATTGATGCAAAAGGAAAGCTCCTGATTAAAACCACTTACCAAATCCATCAGCCGCAGGAATATTTACTGCTGTGTGTGCCAATGGTTTCACAGGCAAAAATAGGATTAAAAAAATAAAATAACGAGAACGCGGTTTGTTGGTAAACATTGTTATTTGCTGGTGCAGGGATACATCGTGGAATTATTTCTATGAAGTGGTTTTATGGTTATATAGTTACCAAAATAATTAGGGAAATGGAACACCTTGAAAAAATCTGTCTAGCAAAAAAAAAAAAAAGCCCCCTTATCTCTGGTATCTGGTTTGGCAAATACGTATTTTCTAAGTGAACAGATGAAATCAGAAGAGATTATTTATTACAAAGGGGGGCAGACTACGAACTTTTTTCCTGGAGAAATGTTGGGTGGTTTCTACCAGGAATATGTTAGATTAATCAGCTCTCTCGATCCTGGAGAGAAATCACAGTGGAATACCCAAACTGCTGTGTAGTCACATGTAAATCTCTCTGACAACCTGGAAGCACGGATCATTTGTTCAGTGTTTGGTTCCAACAACAAGCTCGTGGAGGAAAATACCTTGTTTTCTTATAAAAAGATTGTAGCTGAATAAGTAATTGCTGAGAACAGAGCACTGGGATCCCAGGTCTCCAGGATGATGATCCGGATCCTTTCTCTTTATTTTGGGGGAGAAAAAGTCTTGAGTCAGTATGCCTGTGTGTAAACAAGGATTCACATTGCATGTCTTGTGGGAAAGTAGTGAAATGCTTTCTTTTTAATGGTGATTGGTGTAAATGTCATCTTCCTGGCTGGAGTCTTTGCTGGGCCCAAAGGCAAAGTGTAATATCAAATGATTCCTACAATTTTCAGTCTGGGACATCTCTTGACCCGTGTGCACAGAAGATGAACAATTTCTCCTTTCTGGGTTGGCTTCTTTGCCTCTTGGTGCAGAATTATCCTGAAAGCATGCCAGGAACCTAAGTCGTAGGTAAGCAGTAGAAATGATTTTATCTATGAAAGACTCAATTCTGTTAATATTCACATAAATTCTGCTAGAAATACAGTTCAAAAGAAAACTCAAAGCAGTAGATCATAAAAGTATTCATCATTAAATACAAGACTCTGACTTGTTTTTAGATTAAAATAATAGAAATGTTACGCTCATAGCCAAAATGTGAGAAATATCCACGTGCATTGGAGAACTGAGCAACATCCAGAGAAGGCAGCTTGCACAGGAGCGCATTCATTGTCAACATCTGATACTGAAAAGGTCAATAGTTAATTAAATAATCCATCACCTTAGGATAGAGAGCCATCCTCACTTCTGACAATCAATGGCAGAAATATTAAAAGGTCAGAAAATGAGTTACTATATATTGTGTTTTCTTACTGTGTGTTATAAAGATGTGGCTTGTGTTGAATGGTGTGGGCATGAAGACAGGTGGGAAGAAATATTAGCTGTTGCCCAAATATTTTCTTAGATGCTCTTTTACCAGGCTTCTTTATGTGTGAGCTTCTGAATTGATGGACCTCAAAGATGTAGTAAACTTTTACAATGACAATTTAAGACTGTATCACAGAATTTATAGCACTCTTTCTTTAATTATCAGTGTGTTTTTGGGGGCATTTTTCTCCTGTGCTGCTTGAGGTTTGTACTGGAATAAACTGGGTGAGCATGCTGGTATTCTAGGTTTTGTTTAAATATGGGGTAGAGTTACTTTGGGAGCCCAAGAGGCAGTTTTTTGGTGCTTATTTCCTTGATCTGATGGGTATAGCAGAGTAAACAAAGTCCATGCAATGACTCCTGATAGTTTCATTTTGCCAGGGCATGGTGTGTACCTGATTCCAGGGTTTTCCTCATGAAAAATTGTATTACTTATTACAGGGTCATGCTTTTGGGCACTGAGTGTTTATAAATAATTTAAATTAAACATAATAATGGTGCTGCCATAAACTTTTTTTTTGCTTTTTCTGGTCATCTTTTGCAAAAACCTTTCCCTCCCTGGTTGTGGGGCTTCTCCTGCACTGTGTTTGCCAGATGACGAGTGTAGGTGACTTGGTGCATTTTTCCATTCCTTTCTCAGGATAGGCTGAAGTTTTCTTGTTTTCTGAATGGAAACTGGGTTTTCTGTATGAAGACAAACAACTGACTGATGTTTCTGTGCCCAACACAGCTGGAGGGGGCTCCTTGGAGTGATGCCCTTTTCACCCTCTCCAACAGCCCCTTTATTTTGGGATCCTCCAAACTAAAGGAAGGGCTACGAATGCACCAGAACAGGGATGTGCTTCCCTCTTCTCCCACAGTGTAGAAACAATATGTATTTATCAATCCTGTCTCTATTTCTAAATTTTCTTAATTTTACTTTCCTTGTACGTAGCTTTTACCCTGAGTGTAAAAGTCATCGCGCTGAATTCCAGCAAGTGTTATATGATTATTTTATCTCTCACTATAAAGAGTTTTGAAAGACTTTGTATGAGCGGCAATATAAAAATAAATTGAATTGAACTATGGCTTCACCTCCCCACTTTTTTAGTGCAGAAACCTTTAGAGCAAAAGCTGCAATATAAGGACAAAGGAGGAGATTAAGACTGTGCCATGAAAGAGGTGACGCTGGGTGACAAGTCCGACCCTGCCTGAGCAGTTTGGTGGGTTTGCAGTCGGCTGTGTATTAATTAGATTTTAAGCATGTTCACAACTGGGGAAAAGCCTGTTTGTATTTTTAGTGGGAAGGTTATTTTAAGCCATGAGAAAGGTATTAGGTATTATCTACTGTGGTGCATTTATATAAACAAAAGTCTACCTGATGGCTGTGCAAACATCTGTTCTGTTCTTGCCCAACATTGCACGGTTCATTAACACTTACCCTGTTGGCCTCTGAAAGGCCGGTTCTGGAAGCACATAATCTTACTTACAGATCCACAGTTGCAATAATTTGACTTTTAAAAGAAAATATTCTTAGCTTGGGGTAACGAGGGGTTTTTTGCTGTTTTTTGTTTGTTTGTTTAGTGTGTGTGAGTCCCACAGTAAAAGTATGATTTTATGTTTTACAATGCTGGCTCAATAAATTACATTAATAAATTACTCCTGGTTCATGAGAAGTGCTGTATTTTGACAATATCAGCCAACCTTACCATTTGTTTAAGCAGGAAAAGTGGGGAGCCAAAATAAAGCTGTTACAGAAGAAATCTCAAGAATGTTTATGAAACTTTGCTCTAGCTACATTTATTAGGAATAGAAGCGTAGTCTTAATTTGTCATGCAGAATTCCAGGGGAGTGAGTAATTTCTAGAGCTTCTCTAAATGCCAGGACTTAATATTTTTCTGCAGCAATTTGTTTGTAAACATGGAGTAAATTGTATAGGTTGCAATGTGACAAAAAGGTATCTAGGATTTGTCATCTTCTGCTAACAGCTGTTGGGTTTATTTTATAGCATCTCATGGGGTTTTTTGGATAAATGCTCTGCTGATGGCAAGCAAAAGCACCCTGAGGATCTCTGATGGTGGGCACGCACAAAGTTTAACTGTAATAAGCTGTTTGTCAGAGATTTGCTCTCCAATGGATCTGCTCCCCCGGGTCGCAGCAATTCCCACCAGGGTGTCCATGTGTCACCTTCAGAGAAACCCACACTGAACAGGAGGCAAACTCCAGGCAAGATGGTAATCTCCCTTCTGGCAGGGAGAATTTTATGATGTGAAGAAGGGAATCAGAGCTTCCTAAGGAGGATTTTTAAGGGAATGGAATCCTTGAATTTTACTTGCCAGTTTCCCTGGTGCGACAGGAACCCAGGATATTTGTTTTGTCACTCTCAGCTCTCTTTCTCATCTTGTGACATACCATAGTTGTGGGCTTTGGTCTTTTAGCTGGTGGTCTGAGGCTACATCTTTCGTTGTGGTGGACCTGCAGAGCTGGGTTAATGGTTGGACTCCATGACCTTAGAGGTCTTTCCCAACCCTAATGATCCTAGTAAGAAGTGGAGATAGAGCTGATGCTGAGGGCTTCAAATCAATCACATTTGATTTTTGGGGCTAGCCTCGGACTGAGACTGGTGTGGTCCCATGGATTGACTCCCTGGTACCGATGGGCTGCTTTGAATTTGCACTTAGTGTGCACCAGCATTTTAGTGCTATTCCAAGGGCACCCAGCAAGTGGTTTCCAGACAGCTCCTTGCAGTGGGATGGGTGGCAGGGACCGGGAGATGTCTTTCAGAAGTTCACTCTGGTCTCAGGAGAAAATTCCTGCAGAAACACACACTTGAACGTTAGACAATGTTTTGTGGCCTTCCCTTACATAGCACAATGAGCTGTGTTCTCAAAACTCTTCAATATTAGGTGTTTCTAGCTTGTTTAAAATCATTCCCGTGCCTTCACTCAGTCTTTGTGCAGGAGGCAGGTGAATATCTCCATAGGTGCCAACAGTGCATCCCGAAGCTGAATGTGAGCACAGCAGAAACCTCAGCAAATTCATGGAAACCACGTTTTAGGCACATTATTACCTTGGGAGGGAGATGAGCCTGTCTGCACCAGACATGTGCTTTCTTGAATCCTTTCAGAGGTTTTTCATATTTGAGTAATGTGGCAGTGACTGAAGCAGCACATCAGTTCTCATGGTCCCCTGCTCCCCAGATCGATTACACCCTGTCACACCAACACAGCACAAGTCATCGTCTGAGGGGAAAACCCACTCGTTTCTCACTGCATTCCCAACCGCTTCAGAACCTCTGCCAGCACATGTTAGCTCTGATAACATTTTAAGATACTGCTCTGCTGAAATGAAAGCCTTGCTTGCAAGGCCACGCTGTCTGAAGTTCTCCCATCCCTCATTTAAATCCAGCGTAATTAGCCCAACTACAGACCTTGTTGTTATACATGCTGAAGTATAATGGCTGCTATTATAGCAGCTTGCAGCAGCAAAGATATATGATTTTGAACGATATGTCAAGGAAAAATAAACATGTTTCATTTCTTCATTAGATAATGTTTATTTATAGCACAATATATATCTACCTCCACTGTACCATTAAAGTTTTGACTGCTTTTTAACTATAAAATTTGATATTGTTGTGGCAGCTGCACTACTCAAATGATTGCTACAGTACAGCTGTTATCAAAGAGTGAGATTTATAGCTGCCCTACATGGTGTAAAGATATGTGCATATTTACTTTGTGTTTTACTACTTGTGTCCTATATTTTAATGACACAAGGTGAGATGAAATAGTGAAATAATAAACTCTTTTTGCTGCCGCAAAAGCAAATGGCATTATTTGTTTAAAGTTTAGTGTTAAATTATCTATTGTGCTATGATAATTTTTTTTTCTCTCTGCTATTTTGGTTTATTTAAATATATTTTAAATGTAAGTAGCAATCTTAGAGGGTTGTTTTTTTTTTTTACTGTTTTTACTTTTCAGAGAAGTGCTCTGGAACTCAAGTGAGAACGACATGCTTGATGAAACATGTCAAGCTACATTATATTGTAGGTGAGGATCAATATTTTAACCCTTGGATAGATTGTTAGAGCACAGCAAGCAGCAGCTCCCCTTGGTGCTTTTCTAGGAAAATGAGATGAATGTGCGAATAGGCACCAATATTCACTTTTATGGGGCTGCTGTCCCACATGACCCTGTTGCAGCAGGTCCCTGAGCCCTACACCACGCATGGAAAGAGGTTTAGAAAATCTCTCGGTAAAGGAAGGGGTGAGAAAATCTGTCCAACTCAATGGCCAGATCCTGACCATCAGCACAAATCATTTATAGCCAGTGTTGAGCTCTCCTGCCCAAACCCAGGGCTGGTTTCCATGGGATTCAAATTTTCTGAGCACAGCATTTGCGGACTAGGCACCTTTGGCTGCTGTTTTGATTTTGTTAGTGGCCAATGTCTTTTCAGATATCCTTCTTTTTTTCCACTGGTTGGATCTCACCCAACAAGGACTGCCTAATCCAAAGGGCCTGCAAGCAGAATTGAGTTATTTCATGAGGGCTGAGGTCCTTCAGCAGAAATGTGACATGGATCGAGTGCAATGGATAGTCCTGCGTGTAAGAGGAGAATTTTAAATTCGAACATTCTCTGAAACTCCAAAACCAGAAGGAAACAAAAGGAGAAATCAAGCTACAGAGGAGAGGTGAGCGATAGACTTTACATTCTTAGTTAATTTTTATGACCTGCTTTGTGCACCTTTATTTGGTTGATGTTAAGTCCAGTCATGTCTGTGTGAAATTCAATTATGTTGCGTTTTTTTGAGTGGAGAAGAAGGGACATTGGTTGCCCCTTAGGACAATCCATGGGGCCGTATTCCTCACTCTGGTCTGTGTTCAGTTGAGTCAGTGATGTATTTGTGCTTCCTAACAAACTCTTTTATGTATTAAATCTATTACATTTCACTCTTTTTTTGCAATTTTTGTGTGTTTGAAACGGGAAAACATTAACTACAGCAACTTACTTATGTGCTCTCCTTAGAACTCACTTCTGCCTGTTGCCTTGAACATTTCCTATGCCTGTAGTAGGTACTTTTACCTCTCCACTGTATTTTTAATATATTTGAATGAAATTAAGAGAGTGTTTGAGACACCTCCGGCTGGAAGAGCTGGACAACTTGATGTTCACAGGTTCTTGCTGAAGATGCAGCCTGCACATCATGGACTGGAATGTCAGGACTCTGCCAGGTTTTAATGCATGGTACCACCTCTTTTGACTTGGTAGGGAAAGTGACTCTCATGTTTTTTGGATTTTTTGCTTTTGTACATTTTTCTGCCACTATGTATGCTCTGAAATCTATGTAAAAGTGTAGTGAGAACAGGCTTTCTCATGAGGTCTCCTGTCCTTCCTGGATTTTCTCATGTCATAAATCCAAGAATAGACTTTTTTCTAGATATTTTGGTATTTCTTTTTTTTTTTTTTTTTTTTTTTTTTTTGGGAAAAAAAAAAAACAAAAAAAAAATAAAAAAAAAAAAAAAAAAAAAGAAGAAAAATGAGAACTTCATGTCTTGTAAAAGATTTGGCTCTAGGTTTGAGAAAAGCTCCACGCTTCTTATTATTTTGCTCAGCCATCCCTACCATGAGATTATTTTGCCTTAGGGTGATGGCTTGTAGGATTTACTCAAGCACTTCTTATCAAAACTTTGACCAGCAACTTGGTGATCACTGGAGTCCCCAAGCACAGACTTTGCAGGGAACTTACAGGCTCAGTTAAAATGCAAATTACTGCTAATTAGGCAAACAAGCTACCAGTAAAGCAGATATGGCAAGTGAGTTGACATTAGGTAAAGTAGAAGTGATAATTAATAACCCAGCAATTTGGATGGGTCATCGGTTCAGCTCTGCTCAATCAATAGCTGCTGTCTCTGTGCATTTTGGCTGAAGCTGCTCCAAGAAAAAAGGGCATTTTCATGAAAACCACTCTGCCCAGGCCAGACAGATGTGCTACACCACATCTGTGCTACCAATTCCAACAGCTTTTTGCAGAGGTAGGGCTCTCCCAATGTAGGGGCCAACTCCATAGGTATGGAGACCAGTATTTTGGATTAATTCACCTTAAATGAGCTTAGTATTAGTTTTCAGTCCTTTCACTGCTTTTTTCCCTAAAACCCCGCCAGATATTATTGAAGATCAGATTTTGCAATTACAGAGTAACCACATCCTAATCCTGGGTTTTCCTGCTAATCAGAAACAATTTTTCTCTTGTCGGTTGTGTTCCCTTAATTCGTTTTGTCTTAACTCTTTCACTGCACTTAACAGAAGATAGATGCCTAAAATTTTCACCTCTGCTCATATGGGGAGCTTTTACACTGACCAGACACCAACAGTAACTTTAATGTTATGTTACAAAAATATTCTTTGAGCATCTTAAGCACATGATTCTTCGAGGTTCAGGAAACAGGAATGAAAACCAGTAGCTCTGCTATAAAGACCTCTGCATCATCTGTTGAGTCCATTTTCCTTATTTAAAGTAGGCAGAAAAAAAAAAAAAAGAGAGAACCATAAAGGAGATAGAAAATAAGTAGCTGAAAAACCCACTGAAATAACACACCCACTAAAATAATGAAGTCATAAACACAAGGAAAATTTGTGTTAAGGCTACAAAAATACTTTACCTCAGTTCCCCTGGGGCTTGTCTTTACAAGACACATGGCCCTTTTCACTTTATGAGAAGAATCCAAGACGCTCAGCTGTATTTCCAAGGCTGGGCAATACTTTAAGAAAATATTGTAAGACTGCTATGTCTGGTCTGACCCAGGACCCTGTTTGAAAAAGCTTTACGAATATGCTGGAGCAGAGGTTTGACTCGAAGTGTATCTGCCATCAGCTGATGGTGCACCCTGACCCATCAGCTGATTCGTTATAGAGCTGATCTCTTAACGAGGGACCATCACCCCAGAGTTCCCCTTTTAAAACTCAAATGTTGAGTATCTCAACTGTGTGACTCTTTTTTTGAGACTGAACCAAAGCAAAACTCATAGAGCAATAATTTGTTTATCCTTTCTCAGCCACCATGTCACTGTTTCGTGCTTCACAAATATGTTCTTATCATAGAAAGTTTTGGGTTGGAAAGGACCTTAAAGATCATCTACAATAAAATCTCCATCTTTCTCTCTACCATCATTTTGCTTCTATATATTTTCCAAGAGATATAAATCTACCTCTTGCTCCCACACACTGATGAGGTGATGCAGAAGTATTTACAGAGCTAACACCAACTCTGGTTTGCATCTGTTTGCATCCACTGAAGCTGCAGTGATACAGTCTTAGATAGCTCTGTCTTTGCAATATTTATGCCATGGTTGCCTTCTAGGTCTTAGAAGTCCTTCCCAGTGTCACACAAAATTAGCATTTCCTGTGACCGGAGTCAATAAAATTATTTATGTGACTAAATACTGCTGATTATGAAAAGCAATTGTATATTTGAGTGATTATGGCCATATTTTGACCAGAAGTATTTCGACACTTCAGCAAAGTGCCAGATTTTCAGTGGGGTTTGTAACTCAGTGCCTTTGATTCTAAATCTTGTGGCCAGGTTTTTGTTGTGATGAATAGCCAAAGAGCTCTGGGGTGCTGAGCTCTTTGCTGAGAAGGGAAGAGAGGACTCAGGGAAATCCTGCTCTGCCTTGGGCAGCCTGGCAGGGGCTGCTGGGGTGATTCCTCCCCAGGCTCCAGCACTGCAGTGCGTGAGAGCCGCTCTGCCCTTCAGTAACGACTGCACGTGTGGGTGGCACAAAGAGGAGTTTGGAATGTTTTTAGGGAAGTTTCCTCTTTCTTCATGTGCCACGTTAGACAGGGTTGCAGCATTATCTGATAAAACAAATCTCAGCATCTCTTTGAAGAAAATGCTTCTGTGGCAGTATTTTTGTGGATACATAAAGATGGACTTGTGTTTAAAACCACAAAGAGGGGGCTGGACGC
This sequence comes from Melanocharis versteri, assembly GCA_013397845.1. NCBI lineage: Eukaryota > Metazoa > Chordata > Aves > Passeriformes > Melanocharitidae > Melanocharis > Melanocharis versteri. The sequence goes on along the minus strand of VZTG01006970.1, from coordinate 838,809 downwards.
AGCTGTAGAGGTGACACAGAGCTGATTTCACAAGGCCTCCATCTCCCCCTCGATGTGACAGTCAGGATGTGTTGTACCAACAACATCCCCCTGAAAAGGTTTCACCTTTTTGTGACCTCATGGCAGGAAAGAACCTTTTTGAGTAATTTTCACCAGGGCAATGGTTCTCCTTAGAGAATCAAAATGGAAGTTCTTTTGCCTTTTTAATCACCTTTTAACAATGTAGCAAAGCCATTACTAAGCTGAACTGAAATTATTTTCTTATGATCATATAAAAGAGGAGAAAAGTGTTCATATTGTCTTTGGATTCTTACTTTGGTGACAGTATTGAATATATACTATTATGAAAAGACATTTATAACCTCTTAAATTTACTCTTTCTCTATCTGATCTGGCATTTGCTGCCTCTATGCTGGTGACCATATGTGTGTGCTATAGATCAGTGTGCATGTGTTGCATGGAAGGAGGAAGAGGGCCGACCAACTAAATCCATCAGAAACAAATATGATACAGCACCAATCTGCTACAGTGCTTTTCTTAGTGTCCAGAAACTCTCCTTTTCATCAGGGCCTGTCAGTTCTGCTGCATTTTTCCAGAGCTCTGTTTCCACCCTGAAAGAGGGGTGGATGTAACAAGAAATGTACTTTGTCAAGGCTGGTTTGGGAAATATTTTGGGGGTAGAGTTCAGTATTCTGTAAAGCTTCTCTTTGTTCTGGTTTTGGTTTTGGTTTTTGTTGTTATTGTTGTTTAGCTGTTCTTTTGTTCATGGGGTTTGTTTGTTTGTGGGGTTTTTGTTATGATTTTCTTCTATAGGGGAAGCAGGATGGGAATTCTGTCTCAGACATGGGAAGTGTCCTTCCCGAGCACATGAGGAAGTCTGTTTTGCAGCAGCAGGTAAGATGATCCATTGCTTGACATGCAGAGGGTTATCCAGTATCACACAGGTCAAGGGGCCGTGTGTCCAACTTTTACAAGTTTCTCATCTGCTCCTTTTGCTCTGGAGGGGGATGGAGTTGGTGTTCACTGCCCCTTCTACTCTGCAGGATTTCTGCTGGAGATTTAAAATATGCAACTTCTCTACTCCTGCAGCAAAGTCCAGTGCAAAGCCCATCTCAGAGATGTCCTCTGCAAAAAATAAATGAGTAAAAAAACCTGTTATGAATGAAAGTCCCTTTCTAACACATAACATTGCATTTTCTTTACTGTTTCACTCCGATATTTTTCTACCTGAAGTGGCCACTCAAGCAAATGTGTACAAACCCCAAGAAATCACATTTGTGTCACTTTTCTGACTTGCTGTTCAGTGGTCTGCAGCTTTTTCATGGCACCTGGAGATAATTTAAGATGTTGGTGATTTTCAGTAGGTGCAGGAAGTGTGTGTCAGTTGTCAACATCTGCTGCTCTATTATGTAAAAATACCTCATTTCTGGGCATATAAAATTCCCAGCAGATTTTTTAGGTGAGACGCACGTGAAATCATAGAATCATTAAATCTGGAAAAGACCTTTTAGATCCTTGAGTCCAATCATCAACCCAACACCACCACCATGTTCTCCACTAAACCATGTCCCCATGTGCAATATCCACATTATTTCTGAAAACTCCAGGGATGGTGATCCAAGCACTTCCCTGTGAAGCCTGTTCCAATACTTTTCAACCATTCCCACGGAAAGCTTTTTCCTAATACCTAACCTAGACCTCACCTGGTGCAATTTGAGGCTGTTTTGTCCTGTCCTCTGTTACCTTGGAGAAGAAACTGAGCCCACCTCACCAAAACCTTCTTTCAGAGAATTGTAGAGAGTTATAAATGTCCTCCCTGAGCCTCTTTTTCTGCAGCCTGAACAACCCCAGCTCCCTCTGCCACTCCTCATCAGACTTGTGCTCCAGACCCAAACCCTACTGTCTTAAATTAACATGGGGGAAAAAAATAGGAATTATATTCTTTTTCACAATAGCTAATGTTATTAAAAAGCACATAATTTTCTAAATATTATGTGTGATTTCTCATTCCAAAGCTACTGTTAATCAGTGGGATGGAATTTAAAATAAACTGTTCCCTGTTTTTTCTGGGATGTTTTAGTGTTCCTGGTCATGTGAGTTGCAGGGAATGTGTAAACTGGAATTCGAAGCAAGGATGGCATAATACATTTCAGGATACACCTTGACAGAGGCATTAATTCACTGCAGGTTCACTCCACATGGAATCTCTGTATTTTTATGACATGTACAGTTGGTTGTAATGCCATACTGGGTATCATGTATAACATCAAAGAGCTAAGTAAGTATAAAGGTATGTTGTATTTCTTCAGTTCATGTCAACAAAATCCTTTTCAACCTTGGATACCTCCTGCTTAAAATCTTTAGCTCGTCTTGCACTTTTGTTTGCAGCATTTCTGTCCAAAAATAATATTTGTAACAGGAAAATGGAATGACTAGGATATCTTTTTTTGTTGTTTTTGTTATAGTCTTAAATTATTTAACTCTTAGGTGCCCTTGGAAAGCGGACAAAAGTCTACCAAATAAAGTTAAGTTCTTGGAGTATCATCAGCTTGCTTTCCACGCTGTCATGAAATTGTTTTCTTAAATTGGGCTGCTTCCCAAACAAAATTTTCCTCTACTGAGATAACGTCCCACAGCAGATTTTCTGAAGCCTTCAGAGATTATTCCTGGGCCAGGGCTGCAGGCTCTGCTGAGCAATTCGACAGAGGGCTTTTTGTGGACAGGACCGAGCAAGGCAGAGGAAAGCCAGGGTGACCTGGGAGTTGTGGAGATGCTCTCGCACAGTACATGAACCCAGGCTGACAGGTCATCCTGAGCAGGAGGGACTGCTCTCAGTGGCATCCTCTGAGCAGTTTGTAACATGGGTAGAATCACACAATCACAGAGTGGTTTGGGTTGGAAGGGAACTTAAAGCTCACCTTGTTCCAATCCCTTCGTGGCCAGGGACACCTCCCACCAGGCCAGGCTGCTCCAAGCCCTGTCCACCCCGGCCTTGGCAGACTGAGTATCTGAGTCCTTCAGGAAGGTTGCCTTAGGAAAGGAGTCTGGATGGGAAAGCTCTACTGAACTGATGTTTGCTGAGCTGAGGTGTCCATTTATGGGAAAGGTGTGGACAGGCCTGGCTCAAACCCCTGTAATCCCTGCTTCCTTGGGAGGTGACCCTGAAATTCCCCAGACAGAGGAATGATCAGGCTGCCCTCCCCAAAAGAAGACAAAGGGAATGATTGTCCAACCTTTGCCCGTGCTGATGAGTAGTTACCATTAGCTGGCAAAATGTGTCGGGAGCTGGAAGAGATTTTGTTTGACCAAATAGTTTAAAATAGTGGTTGGAATTGAAACCAGCTGCTGCAGATACTGGCCTTTGCAGTAATGTAATTACAACAATCTTTACACTTTCTATATTGCTGCTTTTAGCAAGGCAAACGACTTTCAGAAATTTATTTTTGTACAGTGTATCTGAAAAGTGCCCATCTCCGGGGTGGACAGATGCCAGTGGGGACATCACGTATCGCGTAACATATTTCAGCTCGAGGCTCAGAAATGTCACAGGATCCACAGAATCCTTGAAGAACAGAGAGGACCTGAGCTTCAGATGTGTCACTCAAAGGAGAGGTTGTACATGACACATAGGTTGCTTTATACCACTCTGTAACTTGGTGTGCTTATGCAAAGAAGTGCATGTGGGATCGATGGCATATGGTATATTAAGAAAGAATAACACCAGATTTTTAAAAAATGTATTCACCCATTAAATGGTGTAAATTAAAGTAAGCTGTCAAAATGACAGCACAATAATGCCATCTTTGCAATAGCACATACTGCAGCACAGTTAAATCATATCACTTTTGGGGAAGGATTACAGATGAGATCCAAGAAAAAATTGCTTTTGAAATGCAATTCTTTGTTGGTTAAGAATCATCATTGCTAGCCAGGATCCCCTATAAACACACAAAGCACAGAGTCACCATAATAAATCATGATAATTTATATCACAGCTAATTCTGGGGAAGTAGCATCAGGGGTTATACTTCAGATACACTTCATATTACTCAAAACTGTAATTATTTTCATTAAAATATAAAATTGCTTACAGCCAAGTTGCTTGAAACACACAGCATTGCACATTTAACCATGTACACAAAGGGGCCACAAGAGTTCAAAATAAGTAAAGTCAAGTGTTAAATAACAGCACTTATACTTTTTAATTGCATATCTTTGCAGACACAATCAATGCACTTTTAATATTTCTTTTTAGTGAAACGTTGATTAAAAGTCAATGTCAAAATAAACTTGAGAAAATACTGTTAGGTGCTTGTAAGCACAGCCTCTCTAATGGTTTGTGCATGTCAAGAGGGCAAATTTTATTCCAGGAGGAGAAAGGGAAATGCTTCAAGTTTGTGCGAAGGCGAGCAGTGGAAGGCTGAAGAGTTTGAACGTTTTCAAGTGTAATAATTTATAACACCACTCGCTCTCTAGTGCCTTTCTCTAACAATCTCAATGGGTTCTACAAACAGTAATTAATTACAGCCTCCAACACCTCTGAGAAGTAAATACAGGCAGTACGAGGTGCTCTTCATCCGTCCGTGGAGCAGAGCAACCCCACAAATCTCTGGAAAATACAGGGGCTGCAGGAGACCTCCCCTCTTGGCAGAACCCAGACACCTTGGATATATCCATCTTTGTTAAATTGAGAGTCAGAAAATTAGTGATTGAATGCATCCTAAAGCCTGGGGTTTTCCCCCATTCTCTGCAAAGGATGGGTTTTACTGCAGGGGAGAATCAAAGCCGGGAGCTAACAAGGTCCTCCCCTGTTTGCCACAGAAATTAGATGACACTGGTGGATGATGCACAGATTTCCAGAAAAATAGAGAAAAAAGCGGGTTTTCAGACGTGCAAATGGCCCTTGAAGTCAGTGTGAGTATATAGAACTTGGCTCTAGCCCCAGTTTTCAATAATTTCACTAGAAAATAATTGTGAAAATCTCCTTTTGAACATTTCTTGACGCAGGTCTCGTCCGTTGCTGCAGATACCATCAAGATCCTGGAAACCTGTGGCACAGCTGAACCTTTTGTGTCTGTGAGAAAACTCTGCATTCAGACTGAATGAAGGGCCCAGGCAGGTTGACTCAGGACTCTTCTCTTGGAGGAATTTTTCCAGATGGCTTTTCCAGCAACTGTTTCCCATGGCAATTCCAGGTGAGTTTAGAGTTCATTTTGAACCTGAGCCTGCTTCCTGTATTTCATGGTGCCTTTGGTGTCTTTGACATATTGAATCCTTAATTTTCATTCAGACTAAACCATCTCCATCTTTTTTAAGTGAGTCCTCACTTTTCTTGATATCATAATCCTTATTTCTCCTGAAGTGGAACGGTCCAAGTTATTTCCATGATTTAAAAAAATGGAGGAGCTGGTTTTCTCAGTCCTTATTGTGACTTCTCACAAACTGAGGAGCACTAGGACTGTTGGAATTAAGGAATTAAGACACAGAGATTAGGGCTAAATCTCAGCACTAAAATTTTTGACATCTAACTGATGTCAGCAAAACTGTTTTTCCCAGCTTTCCCATGCCTGTTTTGCAATGTTACAGGGAGTTGAGGATGACATTCAGCAGTCTTCCTAGGATTTTCAGAGGAAAAGTGATCTTTAGGAAAGAAAGATCATGATGACTCTCTGGTGTTATGGATCAAGATGTTTTTACGGAAGCGAAAAATGTGTTCTATAATTCTATGACTTGTCCTGTCACTTATATGTAAACAAACCGTGCATTATTTCTTCCCTTCCCCTATTTGTTAGTTTTAGAACCTGCACAATGAAATACCAAAATGGAAGAAAACAGGTAAAGTAGTGGAAAGAAGTAGAATCATTTGAGATTGCATGAGATAGCATCAATCTTCCCAGGAACGTAACTTTTTTAGTTCAAGTTGACATTTAAATTGCATTTTGTGCTGGAAAGAAAAGTCAGTGGGAGAAGAAGAATATCAAATGGAATAGTGGCACATGTGGTGAGTCACATTTGCTATTATTTTGTAAGTATTATAAAAATATATCTGATTTTATTGGAATTGACAGAAAATTATTAAAATTTTGAGATAAAGTTTTCCTTTGGTAAACCGTGCCTTACAGATGGCACATCAGAGAAAATTCTCTTCTTGTTAAGAAATCAAAACAGTTCAGGGAACACGGCAGCATCAGGATAATAATAGTTGACAGGTACAGTGGCTGTGAACAAACACCCATATCGTGGTATCTGAGATACCATATTTTCCCCACTAAAATTAAACCACGAGCTCTCTTTGACAATGCCGTGTTAATTATACGCCAGCATTTGCTTCAGTCTGGCTTAATACTGCTTTAATTCCCTCACTAGCAGGTCTTTCTGGAGTTCACCAGGGATGTTTGGTTAGAAACCTCTTTCCACTCCTCAAACCTATCCCAAGTAGAGCTCCAGCAATCACTGAGTGTACCCTGGGCACGGATAGGAGAATCAAATCCAACATAACCTTGTAGTAACCCTGTAGTAACTCTGATGCTTGACCCCTGTGTTTGTGTTGAGCTGTGCTCTCGATTTTCGCTGCATTTAAATTCAAATTATGTTCTATGCCTAATGTGGCAATGACCGGGGTGGATTAAACATTTTTTAAGCTGCATGGATTAGGACAAGAGTACTTTTATGATGATAATTTCAGAATGAAATCAAACTGATAGTAAAATTGACAAAGTCCTAACATAAAATACTGACCAAAAAAAAGTAATCAGTCTATTGTTACATTTTCAAGCCCCTTGATTAAACTGGTGTTTAAAGCAATAACAGCTACAATTTATATTACAATATATTGCATTTTTATGCACAGTAAAGAGTTAGACAAAATATCATGTGTCAATGAGTGCCACTTCAAGTAAGGTAATTAATTACTTCAAGCAAGGTAATTAATTCTATAATAAATAAATCTGTGGTATTAGACAATTTCAAAGTTAATGCACTGGTTTTTTCTCCACATAAGGCTTGAATTATACAGGAGTCTGTTCTCCTGCTGAGCCCCAGTGTCCCCACCTCCCACAGGTGTTTTTAGGGGAAATAACTCTGTAGTGTTGGTTTGACCCAAAAATATAGATCAAAATTATAGACACTCCCTGATTCACCCAGGGAAGGATTCTGCTTTGTGATGGGGTCAGCCACGAAGGGTTAGGACTTGGATGTTACTTTTGGGCTTTCCAATAATGCCAGAACTGCCGTGGCTTTCAGAGCAAAACAGTCATTCCAAAAATAAAAGGAGGGCTCTCCTACCCTCCTCTTCTCCTTCTCTTGCCATGCCATTACGGGGGGAAACCTGCATTCGTTCTGCACAGCAGAGATAATTACAGTCTGATAGTCTTAATGAATGAGTTTATACAGAAATGTTATCACTGTGACAGTCGAGAACAGGCTGAAGCACATGTGTAGCGAGGAGACCGAAAGCTGTGCTTGAATTTATATGAGAGCACGAGCAGCATCGAGCCTAATTCTTCTTAAACTCCTTAAATCGTAGCCTGGGATGCACAGGAAGCCTTGCAGTTGCTCTCTGCCTGCAAATGTGAGGGGGAAGTGAAATTAGCATAGATAAAAGTAAACCTAAAAGATATGTATCTGTGCTGGCATGCAGAACGGCAGGGTCAGTGGAATCATTCAAAGCACTGCGCTTGGATTCAGCGTATTCAGAAGGTAAAACACGAAAATTGGGGAGAAACAGGCAAGTGAGAAACGGTGCAGTAGGAAGGAAACAGAAAGACTGAATAAACCCTGAAGCTTTTCAGAATTACTACTTCCAGTGAGGAGGAGTGTCATGAGAGCATGGGGAAAAAAAGGCCTGCAGAGCCCTATTTTTGGTGTTGCCATCAGCACTGTGTTATCTCCCAGAGCTGCCTCCTTGCAGAGCTCCCACAAGATTTCACCCATCCTTTTATGCTACATGCAGGGCCCCAGAGCAACCGAGGCTGTCGGGGCACTGCCTCCCCCAGCAGCAGCTTCTGGTCCAGGCAGGACAAATGGTTGAGGCACCATCAACCCTTCCCAACCACTTCCTCTCTAACATCATCTTTCTTTTAGAAAACAAGGTGTCATGAATGAAAGGAACCACCAAACAAAATAAATTCCCTGAATGGCTCAGAAATAATTGTTTCCTTTACCAATGATAATGTTTCTTCAGTGAGATTTTCTCCAGTAATGTGAAAATGACACCAGAGAAATCAGAAAGCTCTATTTTCTCACTGATTTATCGAATATAAATCAGGCATCAGTGATCAGATGGAAAGAAGGTGCCAGATCCAAAGTATATTCCAGGCAGTGAGACTCCCTCCACTGACTGAAGTGAATTTTGGATCAAACATTTGGAAGTACAGGCTGAAACGCAGCACAATATAGAGGAGAAATGTCGAGTTTGATTGCTGCTGGAAGCATAAGAAAGCAGTGCTGCTGCTCCAGAGGCCGAGGCAGGAGCTGAGAAGATTAGCATGGAGATGACAAGCTACCCTGGCTCGGGGAGTCCATTGGAGGTTTCTCCTTGTGGCATTCCCCAGATCCCAATCTCCTCTGTTATGCTGCCTTCGCTTGAACCTGGAGATTTCTAAACGAAAAAAGCATTATTGTGGCCTTCTGCAGCAAATGGAAAGGAAGGGAAACTGAAAAAAAGAGAAAAAAGGAGAGGGAAAATCCAAGGCAAAACCCTTCTCCTAGCCACCTGTGGTGTGTCCATGCTCCAGAGCAGGGCTCGTGTAGATCAGAGATGGACCAAATCCAGAAAGGTTTGCTAAAGCCCCAGATAAAACGGGATAAGGATCTGACTCACCACTTCCTCTGGTTTTTGAAAAGCCTAAGCTACACGGCCATGGCTTTTCAAATCCAACCCAACCCTCCCTTCCCAGCCGGCGTCTGCTCCGCCGCGCGCTCCGAGGCGCGCTGTTCTCATGACTCACGGGGACGGTTGACCACCATTCTCAACTGCGCTCCTTCTTACACATTTGGTACAAAGAAGGCAAGAAAAGAGATCCATATTCCAGTTTTATGGAGACACAAGCACATACACAGCTATGCTTGATCTGAAGCCAGCTAATGGAGAGGATATGTTGAAACCACCAGGCATATTGTTATGAGGAGAACAATAGATATTGGCAACATTGTTTGATCCGCGTGCCAAGGGTAAAATTAAAGCCGTATGTTCACCCCACCAGACACAGATTGTGGATGGATGTTTACGTAAACAAAGGGTTTGTTAAACTGTGTTATCATTTTCTTCCTTTGGCTCTCCAGCTCCTAGGCCAGGTACATCAATAAACTCTTTTCTGGAAGAGTCTGGAAGAACCACATCAAGAGCAACAGTTACACGAAACCTTGGTTGATTACCATGTGGATATATAATAATTTCTTTTCTTCTCTTAACCTCTTAGAATAGCAGCAATCAGAGCCAGCCTCTTTATTCTTGCAGGGAAAAAAGCCCTCTATAAAGAGCCTACAGATTTTTCAAGAGAGCCTGGGGACCGGATCAGGAATAAGCTGTAGGAAAAGTTTTCCTATTTCCTACCTGTGCTACCCAGCATCCCAACCTCCTCAGCGTGGCTTGTGGCGTTGTTAAAGCAATTGGTAGAAAATGAATCTGGAAAATTTCCCGGAGTGTACAGCTGCCCTTTTAACTTACACCTCACCAACCCACCCCAAGTCAAGGAACCGACATGTGGTGTGCGCTCCTCCGGGAGCCGCGGGAGCACAAATACAGCTGTGCAGATCTGGCACACGGGGTTTTTGATTTCATGTCTGCTTGCTGGCCAGGCAGCAGCGAGCTTTCAGGGAAGAATCACCCGTTACTGTCTTGCAGGGAAAGAACAAGGCAGGGAAAAAAAAAAGGAAAAATCTCTCAGCGGTTTATCGAATTTGACTTCTTGTTGCCCAAACCTCTCAACCAGAATATGCTACAAGTTGCTTGTGCATTTCTGAGCTGTGCACACAGAGCTCTTTTGGGGTGCGTGATTACCACCGGTCTTTATGGAATTTTATAAAAATTCCTGATAGATCTGAGTGCATTGAAAATCTTTCAATTCTTTGGCTTGACTTTAGTTGTCTATCTATAAAATTACCAAAATTTCTCAATTTAAGGAGTTGTAGGGGAACCCTTATGTAATTGCTTTTTTCATTATTTTAATTTTTTTAGGAGTGGCTGCTATATTTTAATAACCTTATTAATTTATAATTATTTTTTAAAATAATAAAATCTATAATAAGGCTGTTGCCATCTGGTTCAGAGCATGAGTCTGAGACTGAACGCATCTCTAGCTACATCAACACAAAAATTTCTGATTGCCATAAACCAGAATTAGATATTTAGAAATGCCCACATCTTCGATTTCTTTGCGAAAAATACCCAAGTTGAAGAAACTTTATTAAAAAACTTGTAACGACAATTTTTCTCCCTTTCTGCATGATATCAGCAGCTGCTGTACTTTAGAAAATGCATACAGCAATTTTCAGGGTTATCTCTGTATTTCTGGCTGGCACTGATGCTTTTGGCAGAGATTACTTGCAAGGAAGAGTCTGCTACGTCTTCTAGGTCCTACTTTGAAAACAGGCAATCACAGGTACTGAAAAGATATTTCATCTTCATTCTACTCTGGCAGTTAGCGAGAGGACTGATCACTAAACTGGTCTAATTCAGCTCTTCTCAATCACTTGCAGAGATGAGAAAGTTGTTGGAGAGATATCACTGGAGGCTCTGGGATTTTCTTCTGAAGTCATTCTGAATTAGCTGCTAATGGGGAGCTTTCTTTGATAGCTCTTTTATAATTAAATGCAGCTGGATGGAAATCAACCACAAAGGGAACTCAAGTTTGTTTATCATTACTTCTGACTTTGTTAGCAGATGTTTTCTGAGTACCGTGGTAACTTGTTTAATTTGTCTCCGTGTAATGTGAAGCAGGTAAACTTTGATTAATAAACTGACAAGTACATTCCTTAATTTATTTTAGAAGTTTCCATCTATGTCTGTTGTAGCACATGTGCCAAATCCCAAAAGGAAGAAAATAACTGTTTGTGTTTGATTTTTACTGTTATTTCTAAGTCTGAGGGCAGATGAAAACGTGCTTGTTGGTAACACAGCCTTCACCTTTAATGGACACAACCACCAGCAAACTTCTGCCATGTGTGAAAACTGCACGTTACGTTTCCCACTGGGCTATTCTGTGTTAATTTATGAACAAGAATTCACCTTGGTTTACAGGTTGTTTATTTTTCTATTAATTCCGTTGGAAATGCCCTCTATTTTTGGGCTTAGAATGTGCCCAAATAACTACATCCCCCCTTACTAACTGGGGGGGATGACTCTATGTCCTCAGTCATGCATGGGTAATTTATACTTGATGTTGTCAGTAAACAGTTATCTTAGAAAAAATGCTTAAATGCAAGTATAAATGACTGAACTTGAATGCTTTAATGCATTTTTTCCTAAGAGATCTACATCTATGTGTGAGATTCAAAATCCTGGCCGTAGCCTTTTTGCTGCACAGATTGAGTGTCCAGTGCTTTAACTGAATTATCTGAAAATCCTGCAGTGTTCCAAGCAACATTTTAAATTAAATAGATGGTCCACTTCCTGCAAAGTGTTTCAGATTAACATCTTGGGGATAGTTACTAAAACTGCATAGGAAATACATATGCAGCAGTTGGTTCCCATACATAAGATGAACAGCTTCTTTCTTATCTTCCTTTCTGTACTGCATGTTTTCCTTCTTTCTCTCTCTCATTTATCTGCTTCTAATCTGCACGAAAATTATTTCTGCCTCTGTCTAGCCTGATCTCCTACATTGGAGAGCTGACCTTACCTCAATTTGTAGCATTTATTCACTGCTCTTTTTTTTTTTTTTTTTGGTTGTTTTTTTGGTTTTTGTTTTTGTTTTTGTTTTTTTTTTTTTAATTTGCCCTTTCTAACAGCGAGGACTTGGACATCTGCTTCCCATCATGGTGTGGAGTGTGAAGCATCAGGTTTTTGTAGCTGTCCCACTATTAAGTGAAGGCTGCCCTCCTCACCCTGGCCCGTGTCAAGGCCACTTCCCTGGGCTCTGCACACCTGATTTGGGCACTTCTCTCTGCTGGCTGGGGTTGTGGAAATGAGAGGTTTAGAGATGGAAAGATGGAAGGGAAATCCAGCAGTGGTTTCACAGAAACAGGACTGCCAGGGGGCTGGGCAGAGCTGGGACCACCTCGTGTTCAGGTGAGATAAAATTGCAGTACCTCAACCCAGCTACCAGTACAGTTTGTACTGTCACCTCTGCTGGATATTTCTAGTCTTCAGAGAGAACCAGGATATTTTCTGAATACTTGGTGTCCCTCTCATTTTTTGGTACTTTGAACTCTCCAGGTTTAAAGTTACGACAGTTCTTCATATTTGTTATAAAGAGCCTGTTTGTTGTTTCTTGCTCTGCAGCTCAAGAAGTTGCTCTTCAATAGTTGCTTTGTAATTTTCTGTTAACTAGCCTTAATGAGTCAGAAATAGAATTGACAATAATTCTTGCTTTTTAGTGAAAAGATATAGAAATGAATCTTCCACAAGAGAAAAAAAATCCCTGTTACTTCACCTGCTAGCAAAAATGCATTTTCTTTGTGTTTCCAAAGACTATTGAGTCTCTTTGATACTAAATTGAAATACAAATTGCAGCCAAATTAATAGGAGAACCTTTTTGAAAGGACAATCAAATCTAATTCAGTGGACCTTGTCCTGATCTGTGGCTGTTTGGTGCAGTCAGCTGTGACCCAGCACTACTCATGTGCCTCCTGCCAGCAACGAGGGCCCAAAATTCAGGAATTAATTGCTGGTTGACTCTGGTTTCAGGGATTTGGACACCTGAGCTCACAGCCCCGAAACCTGATCACGGGGACAGTGGCACGTGCTGCTGTCTTGCTGCAATAACAAGATCTATGGGCCTGAGCTAATATTTTAACTACAGGGAAATGTAGGGTATGCAGAAGACGTGTAGAAAAAAAGAAAAACATTCCTGAGTCATCCTTTTTTAGAGCAGAACGAGGCATGAGATAGTAAATACTGGATATTTTACTCTGCCTTTACGTTTCCAAGACGGGGTAACGTTGCAAGCTCTCCTTACAAAGCCCAGAGTTAAGGGATTAGCAGAACCACAAGGTTTCCTCTGTATTCACGATCCAAGAAGCAGATTAAAAAAAGGATATGCCATTTGATCAGCAGCTTCCTGCATATGGAAATCCTAGGTCACCTTGCTGTTCCTTGATGTCTAAAGCCTGCTCTTAGGTTTCTGAGAGGAAAACGTGTGTTTTGCTACGGTTTTAAGGACAAAGACGGTGGAATTGAGCCGTGCTGGGACATGCCAAGAAGTCGAGTGCCAAGCCCACGCAGGTCACCAGGGAGGGTCACCACAGCCTGGTCAGGTGGTGGCTGCTGAGATGGTTTTGTTTGCAGCGTTTTCACACATATTTATTCAATAAGGCTTTTGTTTTACTGAGACTGAGAAACACTATACAGCATTATCCTGATTTTGAAGTGACAGTGCCAAGGGGACCTCAGTAAAGGATTTGAAGGCAATTGAATCTGAAAAGTAAAGCTTTGTGATTGCTTAGTTATTTTTTGAAGCCGTGCTTACATTTAAGATTTATGTACAGAAACAGACTATATCAATAGTAGTGAAGTGGTTTCAGGCCAAGCCTTTTTCAAAGAAACTTATGAACAGAAGGTCATTTCAGAGTTCTTTCTTCTTTTGCAAAGAGACAAACACAAATCCCACCTCGCTGTATTTGTATAATATATAATACATTATTATGCTGCTGCATTTTAGTAAGTGCTTGTACTTCCACAAAAATATCTAGAGCTTTATTCTTGACTACAGTGCACTGCCAACTGCAAGTAAAAGCAATTGTTATCCTCAGAGTTTCAGTGACCTATTAGGAAGATATAAATTGTGACAAGATATTTTTTGTCCTCTCTGTAAACTTCTGAAGCCTCATCTTACACCGTCTTAAAAATACATAATACAGAGACTTTTCTGAATCCTCTGATGATACTACAATATTGAATCATCTTTATATAACTATGCTGGTGAATATAAAGTATCATTGTTTTCAGTATCTTTCATGAAAGCTGTTTTGACCTTCAGATTAAAGGATCCATATGGATTTCCAAATGCAAAAGTTGGAGCTCCTGTTTTAAAAACTCGAGCTCCGGTTCGGCACGCAGACATCAGATGTGCTTCCACTTGAAAAAACGCAATTGTAGCAGCCTATATCCCGTCTGAATTTTTCTCCTGGGTAAACTCTTATAAATGAGTGCGTCGTGCATAATGAGGATTGGAGGTTAGCTGCTTCCAGTGAATTCCTTTTCAAAGTGCAAGAAAGAAGCAGAGCAGCAAGGAGGAGAAATCCATTGGTATTTGAGCTCTGTAGGATGAAGAGGTTTGCTGCTGGGGGAAGATCAAGAGGAGGCAGTAGGAATATTTTGGGCACTTCTGAAGGAGAGATGGAGACCATCTGGTAGAGAGGATGCTTAAAGGAAGAATGCCAGGACAGAGATAAAAGTAAAGGGAAAGGAAATAGTGACTGAGTAACATCAAAGAGCCAGGCTGACTATAGAGCAGAAATGAAGAAGTAGCAGTGACCCAACATAGGCAAATCACGCTACAAATGGTGACACTGGGCGATGGATCCGTAGGACTCTGGGAAGGCTCAGGGGAAAAGCTCAGTGTTTTAATTTCAGGAAAGTCTCCAGGAAAGTGGTGTTGACATCTTTGGAAGGCTTATAATTTAAAACTGATGCAGTAAGCAGGGTTCCTGCTGTTTCAGAAATACTGTCCTGGAGTCTAATCCAGATACTGTCACTGTAGCAGAATTTCAAATGGAGAGACGCCAGGAAGAATGTTTCTCCCCTCTTCAGCATCAGCATCTTTTCATTTGAATGATTTGAAGGGTATTAGAAGTTTCCGTTGAATTGCCTCCTAAGGCTCATGTCCTGAAGCCATGGTTGGTGTGTGGTCCTTCCCTGTGCTGAGCTGGAGCTGATCTCATGTGAAAAAGGGAGATGCTGGTTTTGCTTTGCCTCTGCTGGAGCAGAATAGCTGTTGGCCAGCCCTTTTCTCTTGCCAAAGCCTGGAAAACCTTTCTGTCGCTGGAATTCCATCCAGAGGGAAACTATGACAATCCCCATGGTTTCTTTGGGTAAAACAATACAGAGTAAAATAAATCTGATATTCCCTTGTGTCTGGGTTCCCCTTAGCATTGCTTCTCACCGGCCCTAAAGGCAGAGAGTCAGGGCAGGTGATAAACCCAATTATAAAGGCTGTGCTCCTGTCTCTCTCCACCTTCCTTCTTCCCATCTGCCTTTAGGAGGAAACTTTCTGCATCCCAGAGAAACTGTGCTTTTTGAGGCTAAATACCTCTGTGGATTCAAGTTCAAGGCCTGAAATAATCTCTTGGGGTTTTTTTCTCTTTTTTTTTTTTTTTTTTTTTTAACAAAACTTGTGTGCTGCTTTTTTACTGAAGTCAGTCCAAGGAAAGAAAAAGAAGAAAGTACTTCCACAGAGTGATTAATCCCATCTTAAAACAAGTGTGTAAGACAGGTAGGATAAGTCTCTCTCTGAAAATGCCAATCTGTCACCACTATCTATAGAAGGAGCCTTCACGAGTAGCTTGGAGTAGGTGTTTGACTTTTACACAGTTAAATTTAGATGAGATGATTGCCATTTTATAAGTCAAAGTGTTTGTTTATCAATGATTAACCATAATAGATTGAGAAGTTATGAGAGATAACAAAAGTAAAAATATAATGCCATTGATGGAGATATCACATCATAAGAAATAGCAGTGACAAATGCAGATGGTTAACATTTACATCCCCTTTGTTTTTATTTTACTGTTAAATCTTCCCAGATTTTAGATCTCGTTTGATCTGAAGAAGGAAAAATTCGCCTCTGCTTTGGCATAAGCAAAAACTGCTGAAATACCAGTAGGATAAAGAAGTGATTTGTCCTGGAAATGTCAATTCTTATGTGTAGGGTCATTAATCCATAAAACGAATTTGCAAACATTTATAAGTTTCCTTTAGTGTTGTTGGTGTCTCACTTGTCATGCTTCTGACTGGGCTCTAAATGAAAATTGTATTTAGAAGA
Source organism: Melanocharis versteri (assembly GCA_013397845.1). NCBI lineage: Eukaryota > Metazoa > Chordata > Aves > Passeriformes > Melanocharitidae > Melanocharis > Melanocharis versteri. The sequence goes on along the minus strand of VZTG01006970.1, from coordinate 822,667 downwards.
TCCTGCAAGGCGTGTGCTGGCAGGACTCAGTTTTGCATGTCTTGACCCAATGTATACAGTCAGTTACACTGAAATAAACACTCTTGTCATTTAGGAGAATTAATCCTATTTCAGGCTGTTACCCAAGGGCTCTGTTGCATAGGATGCTTTCACCATTCATTACCATATTGCAGAAATAAATAGATAAAATTCATTTTTCCTACACAAAAATTAATTCTTGACTACAGTGTAGTTTGCAAAGTTTATAAAGCTTGCAAAAAAAAAAATCCAACACCTCAGTAGTGCTCAGAAGCTTCAGCATATTGGGACGCTGAGAATTTTAAACAAAGTTGGAAAAAGCATATGGTATATATGGACGGGAAATCCTGTGGTAGTTTTGATTTTACAAAGAAAAAAAGTAACTGCTTAAGTTCATAAATCTGTTGTATGCAGTATTCAAATAGATATATTCATGATCTTAGCTTTCCTCTTTTTTTTTTAAATGTTGCTTTCAAGTGCAGATGGGCCCATACCACAAGTTTGGGATCCAGATTTGGATTTGGACCTGACGTTTATCAGAGTTTAGGAATAGTTTAACCCAGCGTCTGAGGTCAGGCTCTGGTGGAATTAACAGCCTGCTGCAAAGATCTGGACCGAGTGGATCTCCCCCACATTTCAAGGCATAGGTGTGGAAAATACGAGGATTTGATTTGACCTGTCTCTAAGGTATTTCCATTTTAAAATGAAAGACTTTTAGTGAAGTGGGAGGCTGTGATTATTGTTGTGCCTAAAGGATGAAATTGCATATGGGGATCCAATTGACTGAGTGCTGTTGGAGACTGTAACAAGAGACAGGAACTGCCTAAAATGGTTTCCAGCTCAAATACTGGTCCAAGGTCAATAAGAGTATCTGTGATAAAGTACTGTGATCACTGATTTATTATCCAGTACTTTCACCACAAAAGGGTTGCCTCAGTAGAGTTCTTGACCTGTTCTAGAAGAGGATAAAATACCTTAATAACAACACACACCTAGGTGCAGAAAGAGACTTAGGCTGCAAATACTGAGTTCCTCTTCAGGCTACAAATCCCTCATATTTCCAAGATTAATGGCTTCTAATCTGTTTTTAAATGTTCCATGTGGATAGTGAAGGCGTAACTATCAAAACACTGTAAAATCATAATCTCTGTGTAGCTATAAATTACTGTTTTCAAAATGAGCTGGAGGTCTCCAACTTATTGCTAAGTGCAAATTCTTAGATGGTATAAAATTGCTCCAAAAAATGACTCGGAGCAAGTTTTCTGGCTTTTGCCAAAGAGAAGCCAATTGTGGGTCTGCCTGGTAACTCCATAGCAATGGCTGCCTTGGTGACACTGAAATTGTCCTAAACAGCATAGATTGGATAGATCAAAATCGTTTCAGATCAGGGATTGATTGAAAGACACGAGGCTTTTTGCATATTTCTCTGATATGTCTTGTGTTTTTCATTTGTCAAGTTCTGAACTACTTTGTATGAGACTGATGATGAATTCAACTCATGCTAAAGTACCAGTTCCATGACAGATTGCTTTAAAAAATGTTATATTGGCTTAGAGTATTTTCCTAAGACAAATTAATGCATGGCATTCCAGAAAACAGGTAAAAGAGAACTTGCAACTCATATTACTTGAGTTAAATACATATGCAATGATTACTTCTAAAGTGAAAAAAAACCACATGTTTTAAAAGATCATTAGGATAGTCTTTTGTGGGGTACAGAAGAAACCTTTACAGATATTATGGGCTCTTTGGGGTTATGCTTAAATAAAAATTTGGAGAAGTGCCTCATTTGAATTTATACTCCCTTTGTGGTCCATGAAAAAGGATTCATCTCCTATTCAAATGACGAGTCAATATGTTAGTCAGATCAAATACCACTAATAAGATGCTAAAAATGCTTCTGAGGAACAGGGGGATTTCTTTAACAAGCCATAAAGTGCTTTTTAATCCATTTTTGACTTGTTAAGTTCCTTGTGATTCTCACAACTGTTCCATCATGACGCAGTTTCAATCCTTTGTGCAGATGGAAAAAATCAAGGTGTAAATCAAGGGCAGTGCGTGGATATTGCCTCTCCTCTCCAACATTTCCCAAAGCCACCGTGGTCCTCCTTGTACTTTCCTATCTCACGTCTATTTAAGACGCTGGTGCTGGTGGGTGTTTCGGGTTGATAAAGCTGTATTTGATGAGATTGCCAAATCACAGGGCCCAAGATTTGCTAAAGACTCAAAACAGCATAAAAGAATGAAACTCTGTCTCTTCCCTCCAGCAGAGGTAGGAGGCTCTGAGGAGAAGAGATGCTCCTGGTGTCCTGAGAGAAGGAAAACGCGGCTTCTCAGCTTTGCAGTCAGCGCTCTCTGCTCTGCTCTGCAGAGCCATTTGCTGAGCTGGCTGTCTGTGCAAAGTGGCCCAATATTGCAGCTTTGCTGCAGACACAGCTGCACGGGGCCCAGGGACGTAGGAGTTCTCCAGATATATCTCTCTATCAGTGGAAAGAAACGCTGAATAGATGCAGATATTATGAAGAGGCTGATGAGGGGGTGCTTTTTTTGCATATCTTCCTGGTCACATCAGCAGAGCAGAATCCTCCTGTGCCTTAGTTCTCAGTTCAAAGAATGATCCTTAACATTTGTCTGATACCCAGGATGTATTTCCCAAAATGCTGATGGCAGTGGCAAAACCCCTCGGCCTGTTTTGCTTCAGTTGAAGTTTCACACCCCTCACTTTAGTTTTTTTCCTTTAGCTAAACATATTTAAGTTTTGGGACGTGAACTACAATTAGACACTAAATATCTACTTTTTTTAAAAAAAGGAAAGAGTGAAAGTGTTTTTGATTAGCATTGTTTTCCTTCCTGACTTTGCTCAACTCTGAAGAGACCAGAATAAGTCAAAATTCAAAATTCACTACCAAATCTTTGCAGATAATGTTGAAAATGGCTTATGAAATCCCCCTTATGTCTTGTTTTTCATTTGTGGAAAGCACAGTGCATCTGACCATCCCTATAATTTCTGACTGAATTTGTAACTGACAACATAAGAGTTTTGTGCCAAGTTTATCCCTAAATTTTGTGTGGAACATGGGGCACCAGCCCACAACGTACTTTATTCCATAAAAGTAAATTAGTTCATTCATTAAAATAAGTTTTGCAGGATTAGGTCTGTGAGTACCAACAATTTGGGATGGAAAAAATAAACAGCAATGTTTAATAAATACACAGTGCACAAAGATTGCATTTATTAGTCTTCTGACATTTTTATCTGGCTCCTATAAAGAAGTCTTTGGAGCTGGGACAACAACTGGTGCAGGTAAATTTCCTACATTGTGAAAGGATCTGGTATTTAGTTTATGGGAAGCAGGCCTGAGCAGATGTGAAAAGTTCAAATAAAGGAAGGCCAGATAAAATGCACTTCTGTGGCTGGAAAATCAAAACAGATGTTATTATTCAACCACAAAAAAATCTATTTGCACTTAAGTAGCATTAGGTGTCTGACTAGTTACATTTCTGTTTTTTTTAGTGAAAACAACAAAATGATTATAAAATTATATAGGCTGATAAAGTGCTTTAAAATGTTACCAATGAACTGAATAGTTAGCTAATAGAAAAAACCAAAGCAGATCTTACAAGACCAATAGAAATACGAGTAAATCTAGTTTTGAAGGGAAAATCAAGAAAGATACGCTGGAGGAGCAACAAAATCGAATGGACTCTCCTCTCTGAGCCCCTGAAGCACATCAGAGAAATGGTGATTTAAGATGGGTGGATTTTACGCTGCCCATAATCTTTTCTGGAGACCTGCCCATATGGAAAGGTTGATGCTGGCCGAGGATGACAGGTGCTGGAGATCCTCAGGAGCCCTTGACAGCAAGAAAACACTTGCAGGGTGTGAATGCTGCCAAATAGTCTTGCAAATTATTTCTGATTAACAGAAAATTCAATTTGGTTTCAGAAATGTACACGTCAAAGAAACACCTGAAATAAATGGAATAGTGCAGGAGAACTAAAATGGGTGGTTTTGTCTGTGAAAACCTTCTCATGTGGGCAATGGAAATAATCTTTATCTGGAAAAGCTGATCTGGTTTGTAGGGATTTTTTTGGCCTGACATGCTTCTGCTCTTGATATAGGACTTTTCTGCTCTTGCTTGCTGGGAGTCAGAGGTAAATGAAGAGTGGGACCTGTTGGCTGGCTGGAGCTGATAAAACTTGTCAGTAAATTGGGGACTTGCTGGCTGTTGCTTCCCTCTTCAATGGGAAATGGAGTCTAGGACATTTTTATCTCAAGAATGGCAAAAGAGAGGACAGAGCTGCAGTTCCTTTTTGTTGCAGTTCTTTGAGCTGCTGCAGGAACACTGGGGGTTTACACAGTTGGGAGGATGTTGTGTAACAGCAGAACCTTTTCCTTTTTGCACTGTTATTCAATATTTGACCATTGCTCCTCTTCTTCCCTGTCTTCACCACCACCAGGTCTGATCCTCAATAACCTGTCATCTCACATCCAGGCTACCCTTCCAATTCTGCTTCTTTTCCTGAGGTGGAGAGGAGATGGAGAATTGAGATATCTGGGACGTGAGGTCTCTCCCCAACCCTCCTGTTTTCCTGCTGCATTTCTGGGGAAAATTCAGGCAGATCTGCTCTGACTGGACTTTTCAATGCAGAGATGAGTGGTATAACCAAAGGATGGCTATCCCACCTTATATTTAGAGTTAGGAGCTTTGCTCAGTGAACCTGTAGCTGATTTATTCTCTGTCTGCACATGCCTAGAACCCATTATTGCTGTGCAGTCTCCTCTCTCACATTAAGATTATGGGGAGTTACCTCTTAGTTTAATCTAAAGATTACTGCAGCTAATTTGGGCTCTTCCCTGGTCTTAGAGCTCTGTGGTTAATAGTCATTAATAACAATTCCTCTCAATGTCTGGGATTTTAGGAAAAAAGGCGTTGTAGCTCCTTGATCCCGCAGGTCTTCTCCACTTTTCCCTTATTTAAAAATGCAGCGATCCCGGAGGCCACACCTTTTGGAGAGGTGAGTGCTTAGCCATGATTCATACGTTTATGAACCTGTTGTTCTTGGGAAGTGCTCAAAACTGAAAAAATAACCACGCAAAAGTGAAAAAACCCCACTCAAAACATGATTAAATATTAATTCTAAAGGTGAATGCCTGGTTGGGTTTCAGGCAATGTCAGAGTCCTAAAGCCAAAAATCAAAAGTTTTTAAAGATCTGAAATTCCTATTAAAATCTGTGGTTTAGCAGCCTAAATCCAATTGAAATGTGGTATAATTAAGACTTCCAAGACACTTGGGGTTTGTTTCAAAGAAACGATGACCTGTAGGCAACTTGCAGCATTTTCAAGGGACTATGTAATTTTAAAACTATGAATACTGGTCATTTCTGTCAGGAACCTTAGAAAACCTCTGAAAAAATGTATATTCCTTAAGAAAAATCATATTTTTTGTGGCATCAAGACCCAGGTAATAGAGCTTCTCACTTGAGCAGGTCTTTCACATTCTCATGGAGATTGTTGTTGAGATATTCCTGTGGAGGTGGGTAAAATTTGATTTGAGAAAAGGTGAAGGGACCATTTGTCTTTTCCTTCTTTCCTAATGTAGATGCTAAATATCCTACTGATGCAAAAGGGTCAGAGAGAGCAAAACGTGTAAATAATTTAATAAGGAAAAGAATTGTGAGACAGAAACTCAGCAGAGTAAGGACAATAGAGTACAAAACGCCATAAAAGATAATAGGCTTAGATGAATTGGCATGTGTTAGTGATTATGCAACCATTCATTTCCCACAGATTTCTTTTTATAGGAAACCTTGGAAAATCCCTAAAGAACTGACCGTGTCATTTAACCACAACAGGTTTCTTTTCAACATGGCTGGGAGTGGGCGAGAAATATTTTCGCGTATTTGTGCAGTGTTGGCTCGTTTGGAAGCGCTGGAAGTGGCGGCGCGGGAGACGGCGGAGGACGGTGACTCAGCCCCACGCCGAGCGGGTCCTCCCGCCACCCTCTGTGTGGGACCAGGCAGCAAAATCCAAGTGGGAGCACTCTGATGTGACCAGGAGCTTTGAGGTTTGGTCCACGGCTGAGGAGACAGGCGCTAGGGAGGCTGAGGAGAGGGATTTCTGCTCCCAGATCCGGTCTGGATGTGAATCCCTCTGGCTCGCAGGGAGCAGCTGAGCTCTCCTCGGTCGCTGGCAGAAGTAGTCATTTGCTTCCTTGCTGTCATGGGCTGTTTAAATACTTGTATTTCTGACAACAATTTTCCTTCACCACTGTGCTAAAGAAAACAAGACCTTGAGCTGCACTTCTGAGTTTCTTAAAGATTTGTTTTTCTCCTTCCTTTTTTTTTTCTTTTTTTTTCTTTTCAAACAGACTATTTTCCTTGCATTCTTCAGAGCAGCTTCTCACAGCCTCAAAATGTCCTTGATGCTTCGAGATGTGTCACTGGAGTCCCTCCTTCACCCGGCTGCCTCGCTCCAGGGAGGCCTTGGCCAGTCCCAGCACCCTCATCTTTCTCAGATTCTCCTTCTGCTAAAGCTCCTTCTGGCATTGGACTGGATGATCCTGGTGAGTCCTTTCCAACCTGGGATACTCCATGGCTCCATGATTTGCTCTGCTCAGCCCGGTGGAACCAACACGCCCAAGCCGCAATGGTGAAGGGAGGAAATGAGCAGGTTTGTAGAGTTTCATGGAGCTTGGTGGCCCCAAAATACAGCACCCTGGATTGGGGTAGGTAAAATGGGTTTAATCGCACCCATCTCATAAGAACCTTCAAGCAAAAATTTGCTGGCATCGCACAAATGATCTTAGTTGGGTTATTATTTTTTTCCATGTAAGTAGCAGTATGAAGGGGTGAAAGACTTTGAATTCCAAGTCACTTTTAAGAGACTGAAAATCATTTGGATGATCTGGATCTCCCTCGTGTTTCAGCTTTCAAATCCAGAATTCTGATGTCTGAGAGATGCCATAAATCAAAACCATTCGCCAGGTTACAGACATTTCTGAATATGAAATAGTTTATTATTAGGAACCAAAAAAAAAAAAAAAAAAAGGAAGAAAGCTGCCCACTAAATCCTGCAAGTGATTAAAAATGGTCATTTAGAGCATTTGCAAATATTTATCTTAGCTTAGGTTAGATGGGCACAATTTTGACTATGCCACGATTTTTTTTCCTTTTAGCTACATTACTAAGTCAACTATGAATCGCAATGTTTTCATTTTTAAGATGCATTGTCTCTCTTCTCAGTTTCAGCTCTCTCCTGTTAGAGTTTGACCTGCAGTTCTTGGATAAAAAAATAAAACAGGGTGAAGGGCTGAACTAGAGAGTTTGATCAACCTCTTCTCAAAACACCAATACCTCGCTAAATCCTTCCCCTTGCTTCAAAATATCAGCAAACAGCATCAAAAGCAGCTTGCTGTGCTCTGCACCAGTGGGGGCACCTCATGGTGGAGCTCACCTGATGGCTTTGGGTCATGAGCAATCATCCAGAGCAGGGAGTTTTGCCTGAGTTTTTTCCCCCACAGTATCTGAGCTGATCATGGTTGCATGAAATGTGAAAAGCAGTCAGTTCCAGTTGGCTCAGGGCAGAGCTTCTAAAAGGGAAAATTTCTTGACAGTCACACAATAAATTTTGAAAAGTTGTCATCAGTGAAAAGCTGTGCATGATGGTTGTCACCTACGTTTGATCGAAAATGGCTCATGATTTCAGGTTCCTTTGAATTGGTCACTGAAAATGGTGCTTCTCCCTCTGTTCCTAATTTAGTTTTCTTGGAATCATAGAATGCTTTGGGCTGGAAGGGACCTTAAAGTTCATCTTATTCCAGCCTCCCTGCCAGGGACACCTTCCACTATCCCAGGTTGCTCCAAGCCCTGTCCAACCTGGCCTTGAACACTGCCAGGGATGGGGCAGCCACAGCTTCTCTGGGCACGCTGTGCCAGGGCCTCCCCACTTCACAGGGAAGAATTTCTTCATAAAAACTAACCTCAATCTACTCTTCTTCAGCTTAAAGCCATTCCCCCTTGCCCAAAGTCCCTTTCTAGTTCTCTTGGAGCCCCTTTAGGTGCTTGAAGGGACTCTAAGGCCTTCCTAAAACCTTCTCTTCTTCAGACTGAACACCCCCAACTATCTCAGTCTGTTGCCACCTTTCAATATTTCCATGGTTTTTACCTTTGATTCCAGTCTCCATGCATGCCCTCACTGGCCAGGATGCCAAATTTTAAAGTCCTTTGCAAATATTTCTGCAATATTTTTGCAGTTAGGAAATAAAAACGCAAGCTAAACTCTGAGTTGCCCATCATGTTTCCCTCCACAGGGCATGGACACCAGCCGGAGTTCCTCCTGCAGCAGTGCACTGAACCAATCAATGTCTGTGATTTTAAAGCAGTGTTAATCTAAAGCAACGACTTCTGAATAATGTTTATTAACCATATTTTAATGACTTGTCAGTTTTCTAAAACACATGCTGAAGTATTTTAGAAATCACTTAGTAAATGCAGTTTTAATTCTGTTCCCATATTCATGGGCTGCTACTTACTTTAAAAAAAAAAAAAAAAGAGATTAGAAGGTTCAGATTTAGAGCAGCAAATTGCTCTGCTAATCTGCAGGTATTTCTCTTCTTGATACGGCCACTAATGTCTAATCTTAGCAATGCAGGCCCAATCATTGTGCTTTTTCATTAGAGCTGCAATGAACTGTGTGCCAGGGACTTGAACTCTGGTGACAAGCTGCTCCGAGCCTGCGAGCTTTCACAGGAAAATGTTCTCTACCAGCCTGAAATGATCCTGTTAAGTTTGTGCAAAAGATGGGGAGTTCACCATACGAGCTCTGGCAGAGCAGCGTGCCTGTGAACCTCTGGGCAGTGTGGGGTTAGGGCTGGCCACGGACAAGAGCCTGTGCCATGAAAAATTTTCAAGCCTTTTAATTTGTTTCCATTTCTCAGGAGAGAGAAAAAAGAAAACCTTGGGGATTATTTTTTTGTTTCCTGCAAAATGTGGTGGAGTAAGGCTATGGAGCACATCTTTCCTTCTGGATGCTGTCGGCAATGTTGGGAATGTCTCCAGAGTTGGGATTTGGACCTGGACCTCCCGCCATCCCTGGGCGCGGAACCATCCGGCTATGGGTGAGTCTGGATTGGCTTCCTCTGTCTTTCCTCTGGCTATCCAAACCCGTCATCCCAGATATAAATCCTGGCAATGACATTTTTTGAGAAACAGCTATGTCCCTGTGAAAGTTTCAATGCTATTATAATTTTGTGATCAGCTGGAGTTTTGGTGAACCCTTTCTGCTGGAGGTTTTAATGGTTGTGGCTGGTCTGTGACCATGGTGTTACAATGCACTTACTGTCCCTTTCTTGGAGCATGGAACAGACTGATTTTGGTACAGAGGTCAGTAATGAGAGATGGTCATTGATATTTATTTCCTTATGAGTTGGGGTGTTGCCCTTGAAAGGGAGTTATTTGGAAATCCTCACCCAGAGGTGAGAAGTACCTGCAGGGAGTTATTTCCCAGGTGTTGCTGAGCATGGAAGTCTTGATAACTTCCTGTTTTCCAGTTTTTCCGGTTACTTGAGCTTTGCCTTCCTGTATTCCTGCATTGTGTCCAGTATTTCTGTGTTTCTGCAGCCAAGTGACCATGCAGACTTCTTCCAACACGCTCAGAGCTCATCTACTTCCCGTAGAGCTATCTTCTCTATCTTTGTGGTTTTCCTCTGTCTCTATAGCCTCCTAATTTTTTTTTCATAATCTTTCATCTTACTCGTTCCAAGTATGTACTAGTTTTGATCCTCCCCTAGAAACTTAGTTCTCAGTTCTTTTGCTCCTCAGACAAGGAGATTAAAGATATCCTTTGAAACCAGTGGTCATTTGACCATGGACTTTAGAGACAGTGAAGCTCTTGAGGACCAAAATGATGAATACAGCACAAATTCAACCTTGATTTAATATTGTGAACTTTATAAGTCTAAACCTCTGCTTTCTGCTTTTCTCCTTGGACCTATGGCCCACTGTGTAAAGAATTCAGGGTGTGGAGGGTATTGAAAGAAATCACTGTCACTTTCCAGAGCAGACTTCAAAGGAAAGCTCACTTTTCCCATTGCTTTTTATCTTTTTTCTATTCCTAGTGCTTACTCCTTCTTTTTTTTTCTTTTCCATGCTGCTGTTCTAATTTTTTTCCCCACTTTTAATTTCTCTATTAACTTTAATTAGGCTCAGGAGCTTGATCACCAGGTGGGTTTTCCCCAAGCTTCCATAGCAATGCTTTCCACGAGCAGCAGGCTTGCAAGGGAATTTTGTTAAGCTGCAGATAGGAGATAGGAGCCTAATGTGATCGGATCCAGTGTGCTTCATTGCTGAGTGTTTTTTGTATCTGGTGAATTTGCCAAGAAGTGTTATATATTTAATTATTTTTAAGCAGGCAGGCTCAAGAGCCCCTGATCAGTGGGGTACCAGAGTGTGAGTGAGAGAAGAGGGATGTGGTGTTAGCCAGGGGAATGATTCATCCCTCTGAAGTTAACCAAATGCTCGTGTATCTCGGGGAGGTAGTTCTGCATCTTCCAACTGCCTTTTTCTGGGGGAAATGCAGTGTAGGGGAAAAAAAAAGGAGGAAAAAATTATATTAAAAAAAAAATCCCTGGATTCAGTTCTGGAGAATCTCAGCAGATGTGAAGTTCAGCACTAGGAAGAAAGATTGGCACCCACCTTTTGGGAGTTTTGTGCATGGTTTTCCTGGGCAGGTTCTCACAGTGTAAGCTTTTCCTGTCTCAAATGCTAAGCAGCATAAAATATGAGCTATCAGGGTAAATTGCAGTTTTTGCAGCCTTTGCTTGGTGTATTTGCATATTCAGAATCTGCCTTAGGTTNAGGGGAATGATTCATCCCTCTGAAGTTAACCAAATGCTCGTGTATCTCAGGGAAGTAGTTCTGCATCTTCCAACTGCCTTTTTCTGGGGGAAATGCAGTGTAGGGGAAAAAAAAAGGAGGAAAAAATTATATTAAAAAAAAAATCCCTGGATTCAGTTCTGGAGAATCTCAGCAGATGTGAAGTTCAGCACTAGGAAGAAAGATTGGCACCCACCTTTTGGGAGTTTTGTGCATGGTTTTCCTGGGCAGGTTCTCACAGTGTAAGCTTTTCCTGTCTCAAATGCTAAGCAGCATAAAATATGAGCTATCAGGGTAAATTGCAGTTTTTGCAGCCTTTGCTTGGTGTATTTGCATATTCAGAATCTGCCTTAGGTTTTCTTGTTTTTATTATTATTCTTTTAAAAGTACATTTACCTGGAGAAGGGCTTAGTTCTGAGTGCACAAAATAAGCATTTTCTCTGCAGTTGACTTTAATCCTACCAAAAGAATTAACACTCAGAGCAGAAAACCTTCTTTGAGTCCTACAGGGCATTAGAACATCTCAGGTACTGGCTGCTGGCTTAATAAAAGGATAGGATTTCCATTTACTTCAGGCAGGCTTAATGTATTGTTCTTGTAGTGAGACAGTCAGAATGAGTCAGGAGCCAAAGAATACACTTTATAGACACAAATAATCGTAAATTCAGTATGTCACCTTTAGGCAGAGGCATTTTTATTATTGTTAGTGGAGCTGCTGAGTAGGTTTGATGTTTTATTCTCTTGAGTACTAAATGTTCCAGAGTACCACAGCCCTATCTTTATCAGGCTCACAAGGAGGGAGCACAGCCAAACTTGCTTCCTATACTTCTCTATGATTGATAGCAGATGGCATGCTTTAAAATAAACCTATCCATTAGCAGTCCTCAGTGTTTTTACTCAAGGCATTTACAACTGTCTCAACCAGAAAACACATTCGCTCCACAAGCTCGTTTCAGTCTGCAACAGCTGTACAGGTGCAAATCTTTCATTAACTCTTAAACCATGGTGAAATAAACCCGGCACTGTATTTTATTTTTAGTGGAGGAGGTTGTTCTTCAGAGGCAGAGTGGATTCTGCCCTCCTTTTGCATGTGGCAGAGGTTCATGTTAATAAACTGATATTGAAACACGGGAGGTTTTAATTTAATTTTTTTCTTTTAATTTTGTTTTTCCTAGTCTTCTGTAAACCTTTAGGATGTTCTATTGCCAAGAAATAAACACGGCTGTCTGTAGGTACATAGGAAAAATTGGCGAAGTAGCAATCCTGAAGGAATTGTAACTCAGGGCTGGGATTCCTGCGGGACAGCAGCCACCTCCTTCCCTGTCCCTGTAGCATCACCTGGAGTGGCAGCCCTGGCTGGAACCCGATGGAGGAGAGGCTGCAGGTGTCCCCCACCTCTGCCTCACTCTGGGGTTATTTCTCTCTATTCCGGTGTATTGGAGAGATGCAGAGACAAACACGCACATGCCCACACACACATACATTTTCAACCTGATTCTGAGCTCATTGCTGGCAGGATACTCCATAAATAAATTGCTAAAACCTGTCCCTCTATCCTGGTTATTTTGCCCAGATTTCTATGGAATACTTATAAAGGTTGTTAAAATTTATCCAGCGGTCCTTCCAATACAATGAGCTCCCAAGCACCTCCCCAAACATTAGTACACTACCAGCTAGAGCTTAAAATATTAGTAGCAAATCTTTAATATTAGCATTTAGCATTAATATTAGACAAGATCTTAAAATATTAGAGCCAGATAAAAGAGTATTAACAGGGGTATAGGAGTCATTAGGCAGAATAACCATCACTGACTAAATGGATGCTGAAACTTTAACACGCAAACCAGTGCAGATGATAAGAACTTCACAGAGACAAGAGGATCCTTTCATTTAAAAGGAAGTTGGAGAGAGGAAGGTTAGGGATTTGAAAGCTGGTAAATAAAACAACACAGCGGGAGAAGTTATATAGAACGTGCTGTCTTGTTAGTGGTGATCATGTCCTATGTTATTTTTCTTAAGCTGAAAAGATAAAACAAGAAGACAGGCAATATTCTGTCACAAATAAATGGAAATTGGGGCATTTTTTGTATAAATCCAAAGTAGCAGGAGAAAAATACAAATGTGCTCTCAGCACTGTAAATCTTTGTAGGGTAAAAGAGGTGCTAAAATGATTTAGCATGACGGACTGCAGCTACCATGTTCTTTTTATGGCACAGCCAACAAAATCCAGGGAATTTGAGCTTGATACCATCGAGGTGGGGCAGTTATGGCAGCGTGGGGAGCAGACCTGCAGTGGGGCAGCCCCTGAGCAGGGCTGAGCTCTGGGTTGGCAGCGGGGACCAGCCCCCGGTACAGCTCTGCCCTGTGAGCACCTGGAGGATTTGGTGCTAAATGAAACAGAAGGGAAAAAAACAAGGCCAGCTGTAGACATAAGAAGTTTAAGAGCATCAGTACTTGCTTCCAGCTAATCTCTCTTGATGACTCCTGTAAGCAGCCACGGCTGGTCGTTCCTGTTAATTATTCAAAGCCCCACACCAGTTTTGCAGCTGAGTGGTGTAAGAGGATGTGCAGTGTCCCCATTTCTCAGTCTGACTGGGGGAGAGGCATGAGACATCACTGAGTGACATCCTGTTTTCCACACAGGAAAGGTGAGACTGGGAGAGGCAGCAGCTGACCCCATTCCACAGCCACGTTGTCACCATGAAACCTCACCTCTTCCTGCAGGGAGGGTCTGATGAGCTGGATGCAAGGCAGGACTCACCAGGGCCATATTGTATCTTAAAACTATGAGTGTGACAGCTTTTTCTGAAGGTTCAGAACTGCATTCTTGTGTGTAGATTAATAATCCAAAAGACACCTAATTGCATTCATAAGTGCTCCGTCACAGGAGGAAACAGAGGGAAGAGCAGGGACCCCGGGATCTCTGTGGTGTCCACCACATCCTCAGGCTGCCAGACACCAAAGGGTCAAGACTGCGCATATTTTCCCCCACAAGAAAGATGGGGACAAATTTTTCACAGAGCCTGGTGTGATAGGACAAGGGATAAACTGAAGTAGGGTTGGTTTAGCTTGGAAATAAGGAAGAAGTTTTTTAACAAGGGAGGTAAAACAGTGAAGAAAGTTGTCCTGAGAGGTGATGGCTGTCCTGTTCCTGGTCAGGTTGGGTGGGACTCTGAGTAACGTGGTCTAGTTGAAGATGTCCCTGTTTGTTGGAGGGCGTTTGGACTAGATGGCCTTTAAAAGTCCCTATCATAAGATATAAAAAACTATTCCCGGAAAACAATCTACTCCAAAAGGATCTGTTCTAGACACAACCCTTGAGACAACATTGGTGTGTGGGATGGGTGTCTGTTGATGGCCAGCCTACACGGATATATTTTATATATATATAGCTTTTGGAACTGCTGTTGAGGTTTTGTGTGTGATGGTGGCTTTTTGTTTGGTGTCCAGGACTGCTCCCATCCACGCAGGGTGACAGGTCCTTTAGCCTGAAGGAGGAATTCTGAAATACTTGTCAAAGATGGCCACTCTTTTTGGTCCTCTGGTGTAGTGGGGGAAGATATCCCAAGTCCATTCCTGATGTGATTGGGAGCCTTCTGAAGAAAGCTTTGCACAAAATATCTTCTACAATATGCAGAATCTTGTACTTTTGGTCGTCACTGAGCTCACCGTGGTTGTTTCCAGGACTCAAGGTGGACAGGTGCCCAAATACATAAATATTGGCACGTATGCTCTTCCTGAAAGGCAGGGAAATATCTCTTTCTATTTTTCTAAATGGGAGTCATATTCACTCCCTCAGTTAAACATATTCTTAAGCACTGTATGAGCTTGGGGCCAAAGAACACAGTTTATTATGATACCACAGGTTACTGCGAATTATGTAAGGCCTTTACAGCAATAGTTTCATTTAGTAAAGGAAAAAAATGAAAAATCCTTTTATTGCCCCTCCAAACCCTTTATTTATTAATGACCTAGAAGGATGCAATGTTGTTATTATTAAGAAATGAACAAATTTTGCCTGGACGGGGTCCAGCACACTCGGAACTGGTGTTGCCTTCTAATAGCTCCTTTTCCTGAATCGAGGAATAAGTCTCCGCTCCACGTCTGGGCTGGTAAATGGAGGGTAGCCAAGGGGGACAGGGAAGGGGAGGGTGGAGAGGGGCTACACTTAATCCCCAGTGGATTTGCCCTTTCTGTGAATAAGATGGATTTCTGATGCTGGTCTCCATGCCATTCATAGCAGTGTTACCAGTAGTAAATTCGTGCTTGAAGAACCCCCCATGCCCCCTGCTTTCTTGCCAGAACTTAACTCAACTAAAATAAATCATATTTTGGAAAGCCAATTATACAGCCAAATAACAGAAAGGTATTGAAAAACTGTTGTGTGCCTAACATTAAATGAATTTAAATTGGCAGTAAGAAACACATGGACTAAAAATAAATGCAGTAATGCGGGCAAGCGGAAGTAATGGAATTTAAACAAAAATGTAATGCCAAACATTGGGATTGGTATTCAGGCCCACCATAGAACTAACACTGTGCATCCATTGCACACAAACTTTCACAGTTTAAATGTTCTGAATAAAATTTGCTGTTTTATCATTTTATTGTATTTCTTGGAAAACTAAAATATCAGGGGAATGTAATATTCTCGCCTTCAATTGTATTACAAAAAGTGTATGTAAGTCCTCTTTAAGGGGAAACCAGCTTGAGGCTGGGGGTTTAAAAGCAGCTAAGAAATGAGGTACAGCCTGAACAGAAGCAAACCATTAAGAGAAGAGAGAAGCAAAGAGGGAAAAAACCCAACAAAACCCCCAACTTTAGGAGAAGATTAAAAAGTTTCCCAAAGGATCAGCATCCTTGAGATTAAACATTCCCATATGTAGGCTGACATTTTTAAATGTTAGTCTTATGAAAGATAAGGAGGAAATGGTGAGAAATGCAACCTTAAATATTTTGAAGCACGACTTCCTGTATTATGTGGCAGTTGGCAAAACTTTCCGGGGAAAGATGCACGCCGCAAAATCCAAGTGGTGAGGTGCATGAGCTTTCCTAAAAGTCTCCTCCTGTTGCTTACTAGTTTGGTGTTCAAAAACTTCCACACCTTTGGAACAGCGTCACAGTATCCCTTCAACGTTGCTTTTAATCTCAAAGACAGATGTTTTAGATCAATCGCTCAAAACGGAACAGTTTAGCAGTCAGAAAACACTGTCAGAAAAGATTTGTTGTAAGGAAGACAAAACCATGAAATAAAATTGAACTTTTATCCCCATTTGGATGGGAACTGCGCTTGGCTGGGAGTCCCAAGGGGATGAAGGCAGTGGCCTATCATGTGTTGAAAAAACAAACAGATGACAGTGCTCTGCACTAATCAAGCAAACGCTGCTTCTGGGAAATGGTGTGATCACCATTGTTCAGTGCTACAGGACCTAAAAGAAAGAAAATTATTGAAGAAAGGAAGGTGGCCTCGTGACTGGGGTGAGGGAAGACAGGACGAGCTGCTGCCAAATGGGCCTGAGTTCCTGCTGGCCCTGGAGAGCCCGTGTTTTCCTTGTGGTTAAGGTGTGACATAGCAAGCCTTGGCAGAGCATCTGGGCTTTGTTTTCCAGCGTTGTTCAGAATCGGGAACGATGAACACACCGGCAGCGTAGGGCGTCAGTATTTCCTGGATGCAAGAGCTCTTCTAATGGCACATCTTCCCTATGAGGGTGGGGAGGCCCTGGCGCAAGTTACCCAGACAAGCTGTGGCTGTCCCATCCTTGGAAGTGTCCAAGGCCAGGCTGGATGGGGCTTGGAGCAACCTGGGATAGTGGAAGGTGTCCCTGGCCATGTCAGGGAATGGAACAGATGAGCTTTAAGGTCCCTTCCAACTCAAATCATGCTAAGATTTGAAGATCTTTTTACTTCCGAAAATCCAATGCAGATGGGGCAGTGCCACTCATGTAAATAGCCACAAACCCTGTGCATTCAGTCAGTAAAACAGAAATGGCTCTTTCACTACAGCCCCAACCTCCTGGCCCAACTCAGTATCTTCCTGCCTATCTCTAGGTATTTTACAGCAGAAATATTAAAATGTACTCTTTCCCAGAAGGCCTTGTTTTGTTTTGTGTCCCGTGGTGGCCTGTTCGTATGCTGAGCTGGAGCTCGGCTTGGCAGCATCTTTTGGTCTAACCATACTGCAGTGTGGTACCTGTTTGGAAATGGCAAATGTTCCTACCAAGGACTGTGTCTTGGAACCACTTCCACCCCTTTGTTCCCCTCATCCATGCTCGGGTGTGCTACGTGCTTTTCCCTGGCCTTGTACTTCGCTTTGGGAGGTTTTTGCAGAGCGGTGCCTTTCCCTGCCCGCCTCCCTCCGTATCCTCTGTGCTGGATGAGTTTGCATTGTGTGGTGTTTTCCTCTTCATTTATTGCAAACAAATCTGGTCTCTGCCATTTGTTTACTCTTATACTCTGTCTTTATGCCTTGGTATGCATTTTTAATTAGATGCGCTTCAGTTCTTTCGCTGCTTGTTAACACTTTCGTATGGTAAGTACTGTCTCCACCAGTCCTGGGAGCCCTCTCCGTGCGTAAGAAATTCGGATTTGCTTCCCCTAGCCACGATTATCATTTGATACAGAGGCTTGTTCCCTGGCTGGCCCGTCTGCTGAGTGCTTACACTCTCATCGTGGACTTTTAAGGTTGTTTCCCTGCACAGCCAGGATAATCCAAGTGCCCTTATTCTGCTTAAAAATATTCTGCATACAGAGAAATAGTGTTTTCGCTATTTGTCTGGGCCGTTTCCGGACTTCAGCAGCTCCAGTTTGGATGCCTGACATGGAGAAGTCCTGGACAAAGCCTGCAGTGTGTGCAGATCAACTGCCTGCATTGTGAGAAGTTCTTCTGCACACGCAGAGCGGGTCCCAGGGATCAGGAATGCGCCGAGTTAGCCCTGAATGCGTTGGCCATCAGTCCTGTGAATGGAGGATGGATGTGTCTGGAGGGGAATACTGGAGTCCCAAACACATGACAGCTTTCAAGAACTGCATCTTTCCTGAGTGCCAGTATTGTTAAAGCATAAAATTACTCCTTTTTTTTTTCTTTTCTTTGTTTTTTTTGCAATAGTGTGAGCCCATTCGTGCTTCCACTGTTCTTTTTTGCCTCTACATCTGACTCACGCCACAGGCAAAGGACTTCACCCTTTCTAACTCCCCTCTATGCCACCAGCTTTCTGGAGATGATCTGGGAACTGGGATGGAAAAATTTGACCCCATTCCCCCCTTTCCTTCCAATTTGCCCACCCTGCTGCAGCACTTGCCTTGTGTTGCAGAGCCTGTACGATCTCCAGGGTTTCGTACCCTGTGAAGGACTGCAAGGTTAAAAAGTGACTGAAATGGCTATTTCCATCTCAGACAGTCTTCCCTGACCCTGCTCTCTGGCTGGGGGTGAGGTTGCCAAAGGTCACAATCCACTTCAGAGTGCACAGAGATCGATATCTGCAGAAGCCAGTGCCTGGATTTGTTCTCTTTCCCTTGCCACTGCTGTATTTCACAGTGAGGAGCCAAGAAACATTTCTTCTCCCTTCCAAGAAGAAGGGGTATAAAAAAAACAAGGAAAAAAAAGAGGGAAAAGTCTTGTCTCCACACTTCCTCCCACCAGGAGGGCATTGTGTTTGGCCTCTGCTCCACTTTTTGTTATAAATTTGCATGGTGTGATGTTTGCTTTGGCCGGTGTGGTGGCCGGGCAGCAGCTGGCACGCCGATACCACAACCGGCTCCTTTGCTGGAGGATTGGCCAGGGCAGGGTCCTCCCAGCCCCCCGCGGCGTTGGAGAGGAGATGCTGGGTCTCTGGCAGGCTTCAGGAGGTGGAACGCCCTCTTCGAGGGTTTGGGATGTCGAGGGCTGCGTTTTGCACTCCAACGTCGCGATTTCGGCGTCGGTGGCAGGAGCAGGGAGCTCGGTGCTGAGCCTGTGGAAAAGCATCACTCTGTGGAGCACCCTCGCGTTGGCAGGGACACGGAGCACGTGGACTAATGGGTCTTTTCCACTTTAATTTCTACTCTAAAGTGACTCTTTGTTACTGTTCTCAGACTCGGCGCCAACCGTCACTTACGCCACACACCAGATCTTTCTTTCTTTTCTGCCCTTAGCTTTGCAGAGAAGCCTTTAAAGCAAACAAACACAAAACTGTGAGAAACCGAGGGAAGATATGGACTGGCCCACTCGTTAGCACTGGAATGTGGAAAGTATGAAGACATCTTTTTTTATTACCAATGCTGGAAAGCACAGTCACTGAGTGGGCTGGGATACAATTTATACTACATGCAGTAGTTAAAAAAAACTGCAAAAATGGGTGTAACCCTGGGCTGTGGTACAACTGGCCTTTCAGCCCCCACTTGAGATCGGGCCATCCCAGGGGGAAACTGTGGTTTGGAATAAGAGCATGCATTTAATTTCACTCGGAGAACTTATTGCAGTTGGCACTTCAAGAAAGAAGCTGAAGTATATTTTTTGTCATGATTAGTGGCCCCCTCACCACTACGTTTGATTATGTTGGAAGCTGAAAAGTTAAATTCTTATAAAATGATGATTTACAGTCCGTGATTATCCAGGTAGGGTGCGTGGATTGCGCCAGCTTGGTCATGGGACTCCAATCTCATCCTATTTCATTGCTGTGAGAAAATAAAACTAGAATGTAAAAAAGCTGAAAACACATCCTCTGATTGCTCAGGGAATTTTCTTAGTCATACGTTATCTTTCCTAGTAGTTTCAGTTATTTTGTCTCCACTAAAACCCAAAGCAAAACACTGCCCTGACACTTTCCCCTTGATTTTGGATCCGCAGCGGCCGCATTTATTTTTGTCTCGTGTCGTCTTTTCCCTGATGGTTATGCAAATCCGTGGAATGGGGGGCAAAGGGAAGAGGTAATTTTAAAGCCAGTAAATTCCAGTGGAAGGTTTCTTCAGTCGCTCTGAGCGGGATTATCCTGGGTGCTGCTCTGGAGATGGGGCTGCCTCCAAATAGCACAGGGGTAGGTGCCAAGTGGGGAGGTTGAATATTTTCCTTGTAGACACATAACTTTGCCCACAGGATTGAAGTCTCTTGCCTTAATGCTCTGCTAAGCTTCTCGGGAAGTACAAAGCTGTGCCTAAGGGAGCACACGTTAGGGAAATGTGTCTCCTTATGATCAGCTGCCGGATAAAACCTCGGTGTGGAAAGGGTTTGGTGGTGGGTGAAGTGTGAGGCTCATGAGAAAGATCTTGGAGAAAATAAGGGGCATTTCAGCACTTCATTGCTTTTCCCAGCAATCTTTAGCTGTTTCAGTTAGAACTTGCTGTATTTTGATATACTGCCTCTTTTTTATTTCCTTCATTCTCCCCTTTTCCCCTGTCCAGGGAATTATTTTGAAATGGTAAAATCTATTTTATTTCAAATTTATCTTGTTTCTTTCCCCTCCCTCCACCTCTGACCTAATACACCAATATTTCCTTAAACCTCTATTTAACTCTTGTACGGTAGTAGGTACTCAGTGAGTTCCCTGGCTAAAAACCCAGCTGGAGTAACACTGGGATGTGCTTTGTGAGCAAACATGAGTGTGCCAGTGCACATGTGTGGATGTCAGACCTCTAGAATCATAGCACATTAAATCATTAAAGTTGGAAAATACCTCCAGGGTCACTGAATCCAACCCTTGACTGATCTCCACCCCTTCAATTAAACCAGAGCACTGAGTGCCACTTTCTGTCATTCCTTGGACACCTCCAGGGATGGTGACTCCACCACCTTCTGGGCAGCTTGACCACACTTTGAGTGAAGAAATTCTTCCCAAGGTCCCACCTGAACCTCCCCTGGCGCAGCTTGAGGCACTTTCTTCTTGTCCTGTAGCTACAGCCTGCTTTGTAAGTTTCACAGAGAAAGTTGGAGATACCCAGAGTATATGGCACATGGAAGAGCCTCCTGCCAGGGCTGTGCTTCATCCAGCGCTGGGTTACTCGATGCAATTTGTGGTCAATGTCTGGAATCACATTCAACGCCTGTTCGCTCTTCCTTTGAGTGCCATTGCTCTGCTCATTACTGCAACGAATTAACCACAGTCTCTAATCTTCTGTGGGGCCTAAAGTTTCTGCATCCAGCAGCACACAGAACCCTCTCCTTGCGTGATGTGTCGAGGGGCTCTAAATGCACCCTTAAATGCTGCTTAAACTAGGATGAGTTTAAATATCCATTTAAGCTTTTCTCTGTTTTGGGATGGGGAGATGAGTGCATGAATATTTATTGAAAAAAATGTCATTTAGGTGCAAGGTCCCAGGTTTGGAAAACTTGGCCCATAAAATATATTCAGTGAGGGTGCTCGTGGTTATATAAGATAACAAAATTTACAAGTCATTTGGATTAATCTCTCCAGTTGCTACAGGGGCATATTGTGTTCACATCCATGTTGCCTGATTATGAATTTATATTCCAGTTTTTCAACCTAACAGACGTACACAGTTTAAAATGGCTGACGAGGGCTGTAGGGTTTGGAGTATAAACTCTGTCCCCTACTTTCGTGAAGCACCATGCCTGACCCCCTTGGAAAGAGCTGAGTCTCTCCCATGTCAGTCTGCAAAGGAAGTACCCATCTGAATGCCAAAATAAGTGGAATAAATTATTTCCTTCAGATACGCATTCGAAAGTGTTCAACCTCAGCGCTCTCTTTCACATGTTCAGTTCATTTGTGAATTCTCTGGAAGTCAAGTTTTTTGTTCAAACTTTTGGACTCCTTGTGATCTGGCTGGAAACTGGAGAACATGGAGCCTCGGACGTAATCAGAAAATGCCGTGTGAAAATGAGGGCTGCTGGGAGCAGCATCTTTGTTAAATTCCAGCTACTCTGAACTCGTTCCTTGCTGCTCGAGCCCTGAGCTCGCTGGTCGTAGGACTCTCTATGCAGTCTGAATTGATTTCTGAGCCCAGCTGAGGGAAAGAGTTAAGCTTGTTCTCCCCTTCTCGTTGGCAGAAAGTTTGCAGTTTAAAATTACATACTGACTCTGGTGTAGAGACACAAGAAATTATAGAGCAGACACTGTCCAGGACAACGTATAATTTAAAATGTACTAAAGAATGTATACCACATGGCAAAGTAAGTGAAGTGCTTCTTCAAATATAAGTGTTTTGCATAGAAAGGCTGTAATTATCCACTCCTAGGGAAATGTTTGCATTCATTCTAAATCAATATTTACTATTCATCTCTTGTGTTCAACAAAACAAGGATTTAACATTTTTTTGTTTTAATGAGGTACTAAGACTACAATAATACTACAATGTAATTGTCTTGATACAAAATATTGCTAAATTGCGTTGCTATTTCGGGAGCAAACAATTTTTAAGAGGAGGGGTGTCCCTGTTTGTGAGATGTTACTGCAGTAACACACAATTCAAACCCAGCCAAGCAGGGAGACTCACCAGTTCCAAAGAGCTGTTAAAGCCTCCTCTCTGTTAAGGCCCTTAACTGGGATCATTCGGGTGAGTCCTCTGTCTCCCCCCGAAAGTATCGGCCTCTTTATAATGATTCCTTTTCAGCTGGCATCTCAACAACCACAACAACGATGTGATTTCTTTCTCTGGTTTTAAGCTTGGGTGGTTTTTTTTTTCCCCCCCTCCCAGCATCTTTCAGCCTGGCAGCAGCAGCCGAGGGCGGGCAGTAATTGGGCTGCAGCCTTCTCTGCACTCTGGTTCAAACCTGTTGATGCAAATAGAGTTTCCTGAACTTCACCCTCCTGGGAAAATATTCAGCAGATGGGGAAGTTTGCAGGATGATGGCAGAGCCCAGTCCTTTATCTTTTTCAAGTAACTGATCTACCTTGGAAAAGTTTGATGTGGTACTTAGGGAGGGCATGGTGAAGGAAAAAAGTCGCAAAATTGCATGGGAAAGTCGCTGCCCATGGTGAGGGGGGGTTTGGAACCAGATGATTTTAAGGTCCCTTCCAACCCAAACCATTCTATGATTCCTGCACCAGGATTCGGGTGGAACGAGAGCATCTGAGAAGGATCAGAGTCTCTGGGAGGAACAGCACATTTAATCACAGCCTGTGGCACTGCTATTCTGTGGTTAGGAGGATGTCCTTGCACCAAGCATCCCTCTCTTTGAATTTACCTGGCATGTCTTAAGAAGTAATTCTCAAACTTCTCCAACTTCAAAAAAACCCAACAAGCATGCACTTTTGGCACTGCTGTGGCTCCATGTGAATCAAATCAGATAACTGGAAACACTTTAGTTGGAAAATCCTTTAAAATCCTTTTCTTTAATCTCTATTTTTTATTCTTGCACACTGCCCACCATATTCCAGGCTCTGGCCTACCCTTCCCAACACTAAACACTTCCACTTCTGCTGCTAAAATTCACAGTACGAGCGTAGGCTCTTGAGTGGATTTCAATCTTGTGCTCAAGCAGATCATCCTGTATTTTTTCCCTGAGTCTGAAGTCACTCTTGTCCTCTTAGAAAATCATGCACATAAATGGGGTCAATAGCCCTGAGAGAAGAACAGTCTCTTTCCCCAGCAAATGTTATTGTAACTGGTGTTTTAATTCTCCAGATATCACTCTCAGTGTACTGGGTAACAAAGGGCTGTGCAGTGCCTAATCATTCAGCAGTGATCCAGGGAAAAAGCAGAAGGTTAAGAGCAAGTTCCTAAAGTCTGTAAAATCAATGGGACACTAGAAAGGGAACTGAAGTGTACCAGAAGGGACCTCTTGAGGGTCATTAAAAAAAGCAGAAACTGATTATGAACAGAGCTTTTACCCGAAGAACTGGAGGGGGCCAGCAAAATCATTCTGCTGCACTCCAGTTAAATGTCTAATAGTGGAGACATTTTCTACACAGCCCATAAAGGATAATGAGGATGCCTTTGATAGCTTTCAAGAAAGTTGCTCTTGTCAGTGCTCACAAAAACATGATCTGGGCAAGCACATACAGACCGTGGTGATCCTACACAGACTGTGAAAGGGAAGATGGCAGCACAAAAATCTCTGCATTCCACCCCTGAAATGCATCCTGTCAATCGCATGTGGGAAAAATTGGATTGTCCTGACAATGTGATGGAAACTGTAGTAGATAAAGCTTGATTTTGTCTGCTGGTTTGGTGCCTCACCTTGCTGTGATGGGGAATGTAGGGAGAGGTGACAAAGTTGGGTGATGTTACATGCATTAGACCAGGTTCAGGTAGCTCTTCCTCCAGAATGAGTGAGAAGTAGGGGCTTGTCCTAGGACTTATTGAAATTAATTGCCAACAGCAAAGTTTGGATTAGAATCTAATGGCTTTCTGCTCAGTTTCCGTGTTGGGAAAGCAACCCAGGGCAGTGGGAATTGGAATGTTTGTTCTCCTCCTGTCTCTGACCCTGATCCTCTGTGCGGTTCTGGGTGAGTCACAACTTTGCTGTGATTCATTTTCCCAGTGAAGAAAATTAGTATGATCCAACTTGCAGATCTTACCGGTGTACTCTAAGAATGATTTGTAAAAAAAAAAATTTAATGGAATTGTGTTTTAGAAGTTAAAGGTTTTACTGGTCACCCTAAAGGTAGAGATCTGGCTCGTGGAGAGCAGACTCTGCTTTGGTTTTAGATTATAGAGCAGCTCTGTTGGGGAAAAATACCAGAAAAGTTTCTAGTAAAAACGAACTTTGAGCTCCTTGTACTTCAGAGGAAACAAACCTTTTCTCCAGAAACAGGCGTTCACAGGGATGAACTGAATGTGAGTCAGTCCAACAGTGCTACAGCCAAATTGTGAAACTTTTGTGTCATTGCCCTGTGATTCCAGCTATCTTCAATTAATAGAAAAAAATGCAGGAAATTCAGGTGGAAGGAATGCATGGAAATTGAAGTCAAAGAAAAATATTCGTTGTGGCCTTGGCAAAGTGAGTTTTCTAAGCTTTTAAGCAATTAGCATCTGCTGTGTGCAATTACTGAGTGACACGCAGCCCCAGATGGAGCGCTCAGCAGCCAGTGGCCATCTGGATTTCGGTCTCTGTCGAGGGTACACTCTGTTCTGGGATTCACCTGGCCCAGGAGGCAGCCCTCCCTCTGCCCCACGTCTCACAGTCAGCCTTGAGTCACTGGTGGGGGAAACAGTGAGACAATTCCTCCAGGTCTCTCAGGTCCAAAGCTTTCTGAAGTCACCGGAAAGATTACGACTGGAGATGTTGACCTCTGAATTGATGCATTGCCCCCAGTTTTCCAAAATGAGGTAAGTTACTCGGCTAAAATCCACCTCTCAGCTGTAAAAGTGGCTTGATGTGCACCAGCCCCTGCAGGGACATATGGCTTGGGAGCCTCAGCATCTGAAATTACACAAAGAAGATCAGCTCTTAAAGGGAGAATTTTGTCAACAGCCTTTTTTATTTACAAAAAAATGCAATTAAATTTTTCTTAGAAGTGCTGAGAGGTATCAGACCCAGCCACAGAGACTAATTCTCTGAAGTAATGTAGTTTTAAAAGTGAAACTATAGTTTAGCTTGTGAAATTCAGAGAATAAAAATCAAAACCAACTTACAAACAGTTTCTGACTACTGTGTATCTAAAAATGGGCCAACCTCATTTGGTCTATTTAAAAATTGTGAACCCATAATGCTCGTATGCCAAGTCCAGCATGATGAAAATGAGAACGGTTGAGGTATAAACCCTTGGAAAACAGGGTTTATAATGGAAACAGTAATTGACTCTCAACTACCGCATCAAAAATACAATGCTATAATACAAAGCCTCGTTCTTGGGATCCCAGCTCTGCTTCTGACCTCAGGTTGGCAGACAAACACCTCACCACAGAGCTAACTAATGGTTATAGGTTTGGTGTTTTTGTTGTTAGTTGTTTCTTCTTTTCTTTTTTTTTTTTTTTTCATGCAGGAGGAACATGGCAAGTGAAGAAAATTTATAGAAGCAAAGCAAAATTGGCCAACAGTTCAAAAGTTCTCTCTTGTAAGCTTTTGATATTTTTCCCAATCACTGGTTCTCTCCCAACTCTTAAGACTAAGAGGAGATACCACGATTCTGCTCTGGATGAACATCTTATTTTGGCTGTTGATTTTATTCATCTCAGCTTTACAAATGGTTTAACTGCTCCTTCACAGATCACAAATTTGGTTATCCTGAATGGAGCAGACCAAAACAGACCAGTATCTTTGCAGCTGTTGACTTTCCCTTCTCTGCATGACTCTAACAGAGAGGAGAGGAAAAGCAAATATTACATTGATCTCATTACAGGTGCTTCCCAGAGCCTTTGCCTGGGCTGAGCCAGGGTGCCACTTTTGCTGCCAGTTTTGGCTCCCGTGACATCTTGTCGTTTTGGGCTACACAGAAAGTACCAGTTCTAGCCAAAAATATCGTTAAAGGTGGTGAAATGGGGAAGATCAGGAAGTTCACCAGAGGAGAACCACCAGTCAGCTGTGGTTGGTAAACCCGTGTGTGGACATGTAAAATGAATATACCCTGAGATCTGCATGCATTAAAAATATATATATATATAAATAAAAAAAGAAGAAAAATTCTACTGAGGTGATTAAGCTTGGAGTACTTCAAAAATTCCTGCTGTTCTGTGCTGCAATATGTTATCAAGTTCATATACAGCATGAATATGCAACTCACAGCTTTGGTGGTGATCACTATTGGCACTTTTCAAATCCAAAGAAAAAGGTCATGGATATTCCAACAGTATAACTTACCTCTTCCTAGGCAAGCTTCCCAGTGATGGTCCCATGGGTGCTCTTTTTTCTTACCTTTAGCCATTGAACACCTTCCATTGCAAACCATCCTGTTGATGTCAGTGTAGAGAACCTGGAAGCTAACCCAGAATATTATTGTTAAAGCTCTTTTTCCTGGAATAGAGAAAATTCACCTTTACTGGCAGCCATGTCTTTATTCAAATGCTGCTCCTTGTGAAAATGATTGGGAAATTGCCAGTGCAAACAACAAATAAAGACTCCAAGAACTGGCCCTTTATGATGAGTGATTTATGATTTATGCCCAAAACCATATAAACTACGTATTTCTATTTGGATTTTGAAAAACAAGCCAGGAAAAAACAACAATAGCTTAGCAAAAAAAAAATGTGTACAGTTGTGGAATGTTAGCAGAGTCTTTGGCAAAGCATCAAATAGAGATAAGGCTCGATTCTATAGGGATATTAACATTTTTTAAAGCAATCAATGTGAAATAAATCCGAGAATGTATGTTTAAATTATGAAAAAAATGCAGCATGAATATGCATTTTGTAGTTAACTGCTCCCTGTTGTTTTGGGCTCTTGTCCTGCTTTAGCGCAATTTTTGAGGAGGAAAATCCTGACTGGAGCACAAGCCACATTTCAAGTCCTATTTTAGGTGGTTTGCAATCATGGATTTCCCCATTTTCCTTATCATTTTTCTTTGATTTCCTTTTTTAAGAGTATTATCCAACTCGGCTTGGCACGGCCCAAGTGCACAACTGCAACCTTTTCCATGACCCAAAAGTCAGTGCCACTCTGTGGGCTGGCAGTTTGCAAATAAAACATATCCTTAATGAAGTGTGGAAGCTCCTGTTCTTTTCCTTCCTCAGGAGACGTGCCTTAATCTCTGGCTCAGAGCCTTGTCAAATGCTGCAGTACAGAACTGGCAAGCTCAATGCTGCTAATGGATTGAAACCTCCACCAGGTTGTTCA
Organism: Melanocharis versteri; assembly: GCA_013397845.1. Lineage (NCBI taxonomy): Eukaryota > Metazoa > Chordata > Aves > Passeriformes > Melanocharitidae > Melanocharis > Melanocharis versteri. Next base: position 795,128 of record VZTG01006970.1, on the reverse strand, counting down.
TTTCTAGAGGGTTTTTTTTTTGCTCCTTTCTCTCTTTTTTTTTTTTTTCCCCCTAAATACTGCGGCAAGCAAAGCATCACTCCAGCCCTCAGTCTTCTGTAATGATTGGTTAGGGATTTCAATGACAACTCTACAGTACACGTAAGAGAAATTTAAATTATGCCACTAAAGTGTACCAAGGATTGGGTTGCTTATGTAGGTCAATTATTAAGGGAAAAAATAAGATTAAAACCAGGGGGCTGTTCTGTGTATTTGAAGTTATTCCTGAAGATATAAAACTGTGCTATTTATGCTTATAACTTGTGACAGGTTCTCTAAGTCGCAGGCATTTTGTCTCTTCTACAGCAGAAGCTGAAATTGTTTGGATTTTTCTCTTTTGTTTTCTTTCTTTTTTTTTTTTTTTTTTGCCAGAAAGTGACCATAATCTAGTGAAAGAGATTTGAATAGAATGACTGAAAATTACTAAAAATGCAATATGGGAAAATATTAGTATTTTTTTTATTATTTTTCAGGATATGTTTGACTAATACTGAGACAAGGATAGTTTTCACTACCTGTAGCATAAATTGAGATAAATTGATAAATTAAGAAAACTCTATTTCTTTTCAAAATTTTGATTTTTTATTCTTCTTATTTATTTATTTATTTTTCTTATCACACAGGTATGATACATGATTCCAGACCATGTTTTCGAAAAATGCTGGGGTTTATACAGCTGAAAAAAATTATATCTCAGAATTTACCTCTTTATTCAGTCAATTTGAGAGGTCCAGGCAACCTGATCAGGGTGCAAAATGCAAAGCACATTTTCAGCATGGTGAGCAACAACCTGCATTGCAACCTGTTGTTGTCCAGAGCTTGGAAACTTTTATACCAGGAGAAAAACACATAAGCACAAAGGAGGAAAAGCAATTATTCAATCCCTCACTCTGGGGGCAGGAATTTGTAGTGTTCCTTTCGTCTCTGTTAACCCGGTTCTGTCAATGTCAATAACTCTGTGACATCCTGGGAGCAGGGAAAGCCGTGGTAGCTGGGTGCTAAAACGTTATCAAATAATGGAAGTGAGGTAGCACCGTGTGCTCCGTGTCGTTGTGCCTGTGCTCCTCGCAAGCACAGGGACTCCTGGGGGAAAGTAGGTTACCCTCCGTTCTGCTGGTGGATGGAAGGGGTGAAAAGGAGTTTTTCACGTTCCTGCCTTTTTAGATCCACGCTCTAGCACGTTGCTGGAGGGGCCTTGGTGTGATTTCTCTGCCAAGCAGATGGGAAGTCAGGTTTTCCCAGCAATGCTTTGGCAAATCGTGGGGTTTATTGTAATATTAAGGTTGGAAAAGGCCTCTAAGGTCATCGACTCCAACCATTCCCAGCACTGCCAAGGCCACCACTGATCCACGTCCCCAAGGGCCACATCCACACAGCTTTTAGGTCCCTCCAGGGCTGGGGACTCCACCACTGCCCTGAGCAGGCTGTTCCAATATCAAGGATTGTGTGCTGCCTGTCTGTCGATGTTCTCCACAAAGACTCTGTGCACCTCTGGGAACTACTGGAGTAACTATTCTTTCTGAATATATTTCCCATTGATGCCTTTTCCTGGTCTTAGAAAACGAAAGCCCGACAAAGTTAAGGGAATAAGGGGTTTTACCTCGGTATTTTTAATAAGGATCCTTATTGGTGCACCACTTTGCCAAGGTGGAACGTGTCGCAATGCACACCCGCGGTAAATCGCGTATACAATTTATAGACCTTACAAATTAGCATCTCTAACAAGGGTGCCCAGTAAGGGGGCTTTGGCCCATCCATGGCATCCCCCCCTGGACGGGCCAGTCTCTAGTTTACAGGATATGTTCTAGAAGGGGACCTTGGCCCCCCAAGACAGTAGGATGTTTGGTCTCCTGGCTACGTGGCTTCTGGGGTGTTTGGTCTCCTGGCCCCACAAAACACTAGGACTATGCTAAGTTATCAGACTTAAGGAATTACAGGTATGCTTGCTAATACTCATGGATACACAAAACTATGTAAAAGGTATATGAAAGAAAAGGCAAAAATCATCTTGGCATCACCCTCAGTAAGGAATCTGTATAACCTGCGATGACCCTCATTATTTCCCCTCTAGAGGATTTCACTAAAGAAAATGTGGGAACATCCATGCATCATCTCACATAGATTGTCCAGAACCCCTGGACCAGCTCAGCAACTGCCTCTGCTGCAGGTTACTTGAAAATACTTTTGATCTGCCTGCTGGAAGAAGTGGTTTGCAGTCTGTAAAGGCAACAGATTTAGGAAAGGAAATAGGATATGATGTAGGAATTGACCCAGCTGTGAAGTGTTATGTCAGTTCAGGGAGTTTCTAGAAGAGAAAATAATAAAAGAGAGCAGTAATGTTTGGCTATCTTTTCTTAGAAGGCTGAGTTTTATAATTAAACAATTGTGTGTCTAGAATGCCTCGAAAGAAGGCTGAAAGGACACCAGAGTCCTAGGGAACAAAATGAAATTTGTGGAGGAGATCAGATGCTGCAGAAAAGCTGAATCTTCGAGGCAGAAACAGTGGGAGCTGTCTGGAGTGGGGAAAGGCACAAGTGGAGAGATTAAACCTGTTTGTTAAAATTGGGCAAGGATGAACTAGAGAGTTTAACATGAGGTGAGAGGAGAGGACTTGAGGAGCTGCTGGAACGTGGCTGCATTATTAACTGCTGGATTTTGGATGGATGACTCTGGACTTTGAAGTGCAACCTGTGGATCATGTCCCAGTGAAGGGAATCCTCACGGAATTATTCTCCTCCTCCTGCACAGACCTTGATTACTGGTAAGGGCCAGAAGTGGCAAAGACACGTATCAATGCAAGGCCTCCAGTTGTAAATCAATATTTGAGGTAAATGGTTTTAACTGCTCATTATGGAAACTTCATTCTGAGAACAATTACAAGTTTAAAAGTGAAAGTGAGATTTGGCAAGCAGCATCCACACTTAATCAGTCACACGGTGGCTTCCGTGCTTAAGATGGAGCTTGCAGCTTGTTTGTTCTGAGAAATGCAGTGTATTCATTCATCATGTTTATTCAAATTAGGGCTTCCGAGGAGTAATGACAACATTGTTGTGCAGAATTACCCGCTGTGGTTCAAAGAATGCACCTGCCAGTATGAAAATCAGGGAATCTGGTGATGGCAGGTTTAAAAAGAGTTCAGCAGCCCAGTGATACCCTGTGAAAAACAACAGAGCACAAGCTCCCGTGACTACCTTGACAACAGCAACCTGTATTTGTAACTTTACATTTCTTCCTTATCTCAATAAGCTTATGTTTATGTCACTAAATGTGAACTTTTATTGTCAGCACTGAAAATTTGGGCTGCATCACAGCTACATGAGGAAGAACCGTGCTAATTGCTGCAGAATTGATTTAGGTAATACTTTTTTTTTTTTTTTTGAGGAAAAACAAAGTTTAATTATTATCTTTGCTTTTGCAGAACAATATATTTCCTTGATGACTGAGAGTTGCATAAATCTCTTCCTTACTGAATTTCTTTACATCTTATTAAGGTACTTTACCTCTTACAAGGCATGATTATTATTGAGTAGCACATACACTGTCTGTAGGAATAGTTATTGGGTTTTTCCTCTGTTCTTACAGAGGTCCCATTGCCAGTTTCTCCTCCTCCTCCTCAGAATTATAAAAACAGAAATAACAATAACAGCCTTGCTGTTTTGTCCCTTCCAAGTAGGTAGAAGAAAATTACTTGATTAGATTATAGGGTTTGTATATGTGTTTGAAGAATTTATTGTAGGAAATCTATACTAGAGCCAAAACGATTAATGGTAATTAATGTTCCCACATTTAATAACAAAAGAATTAATAGAGAGCAGCCACTTACCATAAAGTGTTTCCTTGACATTTCTCACTAAAAATAAAATTTCTGAGCATGCCACGTAGATTTTTGGGAAAGAAGAAAGAGAAAGATTAGGCAAGGAAACATCTCACTGTAATTTAAACCATTATTTCTCTGACAGCTTTTTATCTCCTGTCTGGAAGAAATAAACATATTAAATTTTTTATTAAAATAGTTAGGCTTTGTGAGAGTACTTTTTTCCCCAGTGCAATAATAAATATTTATTTGTGCCAGAAACAAAGAAGTTCCTCTACGAGGCTTTTACTGATGCTTAGCCAAAGGTAGCAGTCTCTTAACCTCATAAATACAGCTCTTATGCACTTGCTTTCTCTTCTTCAGCAGAAATTTTTGATGTATAAGGAACATTCCTACAGAGACCAGGTCATCCACCAGTATTGATCACCTGCCTCCCTGTCCTCCTTTGATTGTTGTTTATGGAGCATGAAGTGCCCGATATCAATTAAAGAACAGATCCAAAACACAGAGTTAAGCCAGAGCCACAGTAAATTTCCAAATAAATAACAAAGGCTTTCCAGCAAAGATCTTCAGACATACGGGCTGGACACTGGATGTGGCCAGAGAAGGAGTTTAACGTGACCTAGCGAGCTCTTGCAAAATCCTCCTTCTGTTGCCTGTGCTCTGCCTATCCCCTGTTGTGTTCCATTGGCATGGCTTTAAATATCACCTCCTACCCGGCAGCGCCGCGGGGGCAGCGTGCCTGGATGGAATGGTAGGAGACTGGTGTTAGGCACTCACATCAGAAAGGGGATTGCAGCCTTTTGGGAAAAAGCTCTTGGCCAAAGTGTCCGGTACAGAGTGAAATTCCATCCTTTTGAAGGAAAAATAGAAAAAAAAAAAAGAAGAAGAAGAGCATAAAAAGAAAAATACTGTCAGATGTCCGTGTACTATTAGCACGGAATAATTTATACTGAATTCTGCTCGTACTGTTTTGGTAGATCTGGATGTGCTCTGCCTGTGATCTGGATGTGGCTGGGGTTTCTCTGTCTGTGCTTCTGGCAAATGTGGTCAGTATTTAACCCAGCCTGTATTTTTGTGCTTGCCATCTGCTTAATTCTGAATGTCAGATCCACAACTGGCCTGGTGGTTTTTGCTATTCAGCTATTTTGAACCCAGCTTGGTGCAGCAGATAGGAGAGGATGTACTGGTTGTGTGAAAATGTCATTTGAGCTGAGTCTCCTCCCAAGAGTTAAACCAAAATCTTCCTGTGCAAATAATAAGAAGGAATAATTCTCCTATTTTATTTTTTTTATTGCATTGTTTTCTCCAGTTTTGTGCCTTCTTGGCTTTGTTGCAATTAGAAAGAAAAAGAAAAGGGAAATATAAAAATAAAGGCTGAGCTTGTGTGAGTTTTCCATCTGGTTGGAGTACCAAGTCAATGCGCACACTAAACCTTTACTAAGTAATTTTCAGAAAGATCCTATGTTTTCGGGTGTGGAAAAACTTCAATATGTGACTTAACGGGAAATGTTTAACTAAAGTGGGCTATTAAGTTCCTGACTTTAACCTTCCCAGCCTTTCTTATGGTCAGGCTGTTCAGATTCTTGTTTGGAGTATCCAATAAAATAATTGGAAAAGGTTGTGATGACTCACTAGAACTTAGAAATTTGGATCTAATGCAGGAATGCTGGGAAAACTGCTTACAGTTATTTCATGTTAGGGAAATTACTTAACACTCCCAGTTATTTGTATTCTTCACAGGTCTGATTCAGTCTTACAGTTTTGATGTCTCAAACAAACGTCAGCACCTTTCCAAGGAGCACATTGACAAGTGGATGAGACAAGCAAGTGGGCTGGAGAAGGCATCTGCTTCCAGTATGCTGATGTACCTTCAGGACCTGCGTCTGGAGGTAGGAGAATGCTGCAGGATGGGAGGGAGAGCTCAGAAAGGATATTTTTTTTGGTGCCTGAAACCTGGGTCATATTGGGTGCAGTTTGCCCTTCCCTTGGGGCAGCATTACCCATAGAGATCAGAGGCGGTTTGTCCTCCAGAAATTCCTCCAGATCAAAAAATGGCCATTTTATATCAGGGGCTGGGGGAAAGATGTGGGAAGGAAGGCTTGCAAGGGCATCATCTGTCTCCTAGGCTACAGTGCATTTCCAAGATATGGCCCCAACTGCAGGAGGCCGAGGTCAAAGAGTGCTGTGGTGGGATTAGAAAGAGGTTTTTCCTTACTCTCATTGGATGATGTGCCCAGTGCCTCCTTTGAAAAGGGTGTTGCAAATTCTCCAGTGCTCCAGCTGGCTGAAAGGTAGCTCTGCCTGCCAGGCCAGCAATGGGAGAGTGCAGGTGGACACCCTTGGAGGGGGATTTTGTTTCCTCATCCCCACGTAATCTTTCTGCTCAGAAATGGTCAAGTAAAATACGTACACAGGTGAATAAATCTATTACCCAGAGCTACCCCAAAGCACTTATCCAAACCTCATCTGCCAGAGATTAAAATGTTAAGGTACGTCGGATTGTAATCCATTTATTGTTTATGAATTCGCAATCCTCTTGGACGTCCCCGGGTGCCAGGTTTTGCTTATGGATCTCTGAACCAGCCGAAGGAAATGTAAAATCAAATGTAGACAGACAGCTCCCCCTCGAATACATATCCACAGAGGCTGAGGAACACTTGTTATGCTAGCAAGGGTGTGGAATAAATTACGCTCCGGAAATTTGCTCTGGACCCACCTATTCCAGAGGAGAGGCTTTGTGTGCCGCGCCGGCGCCGGTCCCGCGGGAGCGGCCGTCACCGCGGAGCAGACAGGTGGATCTGGAGATGCTCGGGCTCGCGGCGTGGCACCGGACCAGCAGATCAATATTTAATGTGAAGGCTGTTGCAGCCCCTCACATGCATAATTTATCCCTGCTTTTGGGTACAGCTGGACCCGAGTCAAGCCGTGCTTCCAGACTGCAGGGGGATTAGAAGTGGGTCCAAGCGTTTCAGATGGTCCTCACCTTCAAAATGGGGACAATTCCAAAGCCGGGATCCAACTCTTTCCCTCCCCTCTCCTTTGCCCAACACACAAACAAATGCTTTGGGGAGGCCTTTGAAATTTGTGTCGAATTACACTGGCTTTCCTTCATTGAGGGCACACAGCAATGTTTGCACAGAACAGAATTAGGGTCCCAGAAAGAATTAAGCATTTCAGAGTTTAATTAAGTGCGCTAACAACACATGGGCAAAGTCAGTCTCATAAAAGAGAACTTTATTGTACGAATTGACACAAAATAAAAGCCCTTTGGGATTAAATTTAAAAAAAAAATCTGAAAAAGAACCCCACATCATGGAGAGTAACCTGGCCACCCTGGCTCATTTCAGTGAGCAAATATCTCTGCTTGGGATTTTTTTACCCTGACAAATGATTAAATTCCAGCGATACGATAGCACGCGATGCCAGCGTAACAAGGTATGAGCAAGAGGGATTTGCTTTTGACTAGTTAAGAAATAAGCTTACTAATTCACAAATTTATTATAAGATTAGCCTTTAATACCTGATAATCACCTTCGTCAAGGAAAATTTCGTCTTTTCAAAAGGCAAATGAAATTTATAGATGGGTCTTGAGCCAGGCTCGTGGGTGGTAGGCAACATTCAGGAGAGGTCCAGCCTCTCTCTCAGAGCAAGAGAAACAGAAACAAGACAGGCATGGCAAAAATCTTAGATGCCGTGAGATTATTAATCTCTCTGCAGAAAACAAGTTTGATCTCTGTCAGGCTGTCCATTAATTTTGATGGAGGTACTTTTAAGATCTTATGTTTGCACTTCAGCAGGGCTGTTACAGCTAAATATGCAAGTAAAAATGTTTTCTCATAACGTATACAGACAAGTGTTCCCATTTCAAAGGTGATGCTGTCATATAGATATAAGAACATCAGTATTTGCTAGTCTTGTTATTATCTTCTTTGCAATAGCCCATCTGGACCTGAACTAAGAAATGCTCCCAACGTGTTAGGCTCATGCAAACATCTGGTGCAAAAAGAGGCCTTTCTGCTCAAGGACTTTTAGCTCGAACTAATGAAAAAGGCAAAGTGTGGGAGAGAAAAAAAGGACAGAGGAGGAAAAACGAAAGATAACTTCCCACAGTCCCACAACCTTTTGGTAACAGATGGAAGTCTGTCTCCTGACTCCCAGCCGAGACCCGTTGCCAATAAAGGATATTGTGCAACTGTTGAGCACAAGTTTATCCCCAAGTCACTCATGCAATGATGTTGTGAACAGGTACGAGAGTAGCACAAGCCCTGTCAAATGCCAGAAGTGGTTGTAAAGACAAATAATGATTCAAATACACACCATGTTTCTGTCATTAGCTTTCAGATTCAAAAACTACAGGCTGAGGACAATATTTTATGCACAGATGCTGAATCTGGAATAAGATTCTCCTCCCTGGGTACCAGGTATCACATCAGTTCTCATACACTTCTGCAGGAATTAGGTGAAACAAGGACTTGAGAATCAGCACTTGTGCAAAGCAGGAGCAAAGTTAACATTGTACCCTGAGACTCAGAATTCCTGAAGCCTCATTGCCACTGCAGATTCAGTATTTGGATCCTTTGTCTTTTGATATGAAGCATCTGAATACGGCCATCCTTTGCCATAGTGCCTCAGTTTCCCCCCATGTGCTGTATCTCACATTTGTCTCTTGGCTGAGCCCAGGCCAGCAGAAACGTTCCTGTAGAGCCTCCTAGCAATGCTTAGGTTGGAAAATCTCTCTGAGATGATTGAGCCCAACCATTTCCCATCCCTGCCACCACAAGGCCATGTCTCCAAGCGCCACATCCACGTGGCTGTTAAATCCCTTGGAGGATGGGGTCTCCACCACTGCCCTGGACAACACTTTTGGTGAAGAAAATTTTCCTAGTATCCAATCTAAACCTATGACTGCAGTTTTTGCTGTGGCAGAGGCTCTCTTTTCAATCCCCTACCTGTCTCCAGCTGCCAATGTTTGCAGAAGTTACAGGAATTTAATTATCTTCAGGGCTTCTACCTCTCTATTAAATTGGATTGAAATAAGCCAATGAATTGGCAAATGGTTAAGGAAGAAAAGGTCTGGCAGACAGGGCCAGTGTGAAAGCTTCATTGCTTCAGGAGAGTTGCCCAAAAAGAATTGAACTCAGAAAAGTGGGGGATTTTGAAAAGTATAGCAGCATTTGAACTGTAACACGTATTGTCTGGTTATGGAGTGAGTGAAGGAGAACAAAAAAAAGGAATTAAGTAGAGAGGAAAGCAAAGGTCAGAGGTCAGGCCCCTCCTTGGATGACATGCAGAAAGAGATTAGATGTTTCCATGATCAGGAATACAGTCTTCCCAAAATTAAATAACAGCTTCAAAGTCCAAACATTAGACAAAAGCTTGTTTATTCAATTTATTAAAGAGGTCTCAGGCTTAGGGTTCCCATTCGTTCACTTCTTGTGGGTTTCTACACACTGGAGCAGGGCACAGAATCTGCCCCAGCACCTTTGAGTATGGAGCATCCATGGGGAAAAGTCCTTGTGGGGCTGGGACCTGCTGGAGAAGGGACAAGCAAAAACCTCTGTAGAAATCCACAGGCTTCACTGCACCAGAGATGACAGAGGAGCAAATGCCTTCTCTTGTATTTTCAAATTTCAAAGCTAAATGTGTTCCTGAGCAAAGGCACAGGCAAGGGGCCTTTGGAAATTACTCAACAAAGTTATAAAGCTTCCTGAACTCAAGCCAGGCAAAAATACTAGGACCTGAATCAAAAGGGAATATTTTGTAACTTGAATGCCTTTCACCTATCAATTTTTCTTTTCTGTTTGGAAATGCTTTTTTTCCTCTTGTGGTTGAGATAAAGAGATTAAAGTATGATAATGATGTCGTGGAAGAGTCATGTTTGGCTGGGTGATAACTGGGCATTTTGGAAAGCCTGGTATTGGCTTTCCTGGGTTTGTACATCCCTGGAAGTGTCCAAGGCCAGGCTGGATGGGGCTGGGAACCACCTGGTCTAGTGGAAGGTGTCCCTTCCTGTGGCAGGGCGTGGGACTGGATGGTCTTAATTGTGCCCTCCAAACCAAACCACTCTGTGATTCTGTGCGTGACACCTACAGTTCTGCAGGTAAGTGCATCCTCTTTCTCTCTTTCTGTGCTATTTTTGGGTGGGTGTGTATATATTTGTGGTGGAATTGATAAACTAAATGCCTGAGAATCCCACTCTCCATAGGCATACAAAGATTGCTGGATCAAAGACTGGCAGCCAAGGTGAGAATTGATTTCTCAACACACTGATTTTAAAACTCAGTTTATTTCAATCCAGTTTAACTTTTCCTAGAGNAAGACTGGCAGCCAAGGTGAGAATCGATTTCTCAACACACTGATTTCAAAACTCAGTAAGTTTAACTCTTCCTAGAAGTATTTCAGTTTAAATTTCTACTTTTCCCATACTGGATGCTTTCATCCCTCTTCCATGCGTGAGGCTGGGATAAGCAGGATTTTGGGGAGGGCTGATGCCCTCACCTCCCACTCTTTGACTGAGAGCTGCAGCTCCACAGCACTTCTCCTCCAGCCCACAAGTTGTAACAAGTGTTCAGTCACACCAGCCCTCTGTGAGATTGTACCTGCATTATTTATTAGCCAACAGACGTAACTCTGTCCCTTTTTTCAACCCAGTTTTAGTGACTGCGCATTCAGGGTCAATTCACGCACCCCTCTGCAGGCTGCAGAGGGTGAGGAAAGGCAGGGATTTTCCGTGCCTCTTCCTTGGCTGGCTCTCAGCACACTTCCCCTTCACATTTAGGGGTTGACGTGGATCCTTAGGCGTTTGTGAGTTAAATTAAAATATTCCTTGCAGGGAGGGAGATGCACTTGTGTGAGAATCAAAGCAGGTGGGCTGACCTGAGCAGAGGGGTATCCCCACACGACCGGTCATTCAAAATCAGTGCGCATCATTTTACAGTTTGAATATCTAAAACCAGCTAAATGAGGAGCTCAGCGCAGAAAACTGCAATGCAAGCTGCCCGTTAGCCCTGTGCTTGCAAAACAGTCCACACACTCTGACAATGGAGCTAATTTTCTTTTTAATAATTCCAATAGCAATTCCTAATAATTAGCTGATCTAATTTAGATTTGCGTTTTGTCTTTTCAAAGCTATTTTATTACAAATAGTTGAGGAACCTTGCCCTTAAATAATGATGATATTATCCTGACAACCTGGGACTGCTGTTGGAGAAAAGATTTCGCCTGAAAGGGTTTCAGGAAGTTACAAAACTCCTTTACATGGCCTGTTGGATCTGTGTATGATTTCCAACATTACACAAAATAAATACCAGGAGACTGGTGTGGTTTATACAAGAGTTTATAGAGAAAAAAATCCACCCACCAGCTCCCTTGCTGAGGATTACAACCAGGTCTCTGCTGCCAAGTTCTCTGTTTAGGTAAAGCATGAGAAAATCTACCATTTTTTTAGAGTCACAAAAGGGGTGCTACAGGGGGGCAGTGAGAAGTTGACAGCTCTCGCTGCTTAAAAGGCAGCTGTTCCTTCTCAGGTACTATTATTAATAAACCCTAAGGTAATGTTTGCTCTGAAATATGTCTAATTGAAATAATTTACCCTAACCCTTAGAGAATTATGAAACTGTTTTCATCATGTTCACACACAGCAAAATAATTATGAGATGCCATATGGAAAAGACATCATGTGGTATATGTATTTCTGAATGTATACTTTTTGAAATGGTTCCCACAGATAAATCATACAGCTAATTTACAAAGAGGAGGTGGATAGTAGTTCTTAAGTATGCAGTTTAAGTTTAAAATGGTTTCAGGCTGGGTAAATTTACAGTGGTGATGACATGCAGTAATTGCACTGATCACAGGATGTATATCACAGAAGATGTCGATAATGCCATTAAGTTACACTGCACAAAATGGAGCAAGAAAATTCTGCTGGTGACTCTCTGCTATTGCCATAAACCACCTCCCAAAGCCTCTGCAGGTCCTGTGTGGTCCTGAGCCCGTTTTGCAGCTGATGTGTACCTGGCCAAAGCACTGGAAATGGTGCTCCATCCTCTGTGAGTCTCTGAGATGTTCCTGGTTCACACCCGGAAAGCTCTAAGCAAAGGGAAGAATCTCCCTAATATATAAATTAATACACTTAAATGCAGAAATTTATTTTGAATGAAGCCCTCAAGAGAGTATCTGTTACAATGCTGTTCCCTTCTGTCCATCTCTTGAAGGTTTTCCAAAAGGTTTTATTCCTGATCTGTAGTCACCTGCACTATCTTGTATACAGATGATGTATCTCTGTTATTTGATGGATGCAGGTCTGGTTAAAAACACACATACTCAGGTTTGGTAGCAGGAGAATTCTGCAGGGCACTTCTTGGTCTTTTTCCAAGTAATTTTGGAGTAATTTTGGTAGCTGATAAGACACCTGAGGTTCTCCTCCTGGTAGTTAAGAAGTTTTGAAGGTGCTTTTTGAATAATGAGCTCTTATTAACATTTCTAGAAATCTGGCTGGAGATCAGGCTGTCTTGTCAGACTTCTGGTAGTTCTCGTTTCCAGATGGATGGAAGCAAAATCAGAGAATATCTCGTTGCACCCTCGCTGTTTCATGTCCTATTGGAAACCAGCAAGGGACAAAGACACAAAGGTGTTTCATCCTGTCCACTCCACTCTCTTTATCTTTAAGGATGCTTCAAAAAAAAGAGGGTAATTTCGAACTCGAGCAGTTCAGACTTGCCTGTGTCTGAATCAGCTCACCAATCGCTCCTGCAAATATTTCTATGGTGATTAGTGAAACACTTGAAAGATGTGGAGTGCACAAACTAATTCACCCTCAGCTCTGTTTTGCAGGAACTATAGGCACGCACGGCAGCTGCGATGTTTATCCCCCAGTAATGACATCATTACCCTGCATTACTGCTCTAGGTAGTGTGTTTGTCAACAGCCAGCAACTGATGAGTGCAAGGAAAATATTTACCCAACTTCTGTGCTGTGGCATTACCCCAGTAATGCCATTTCAGGAAGATCACACTGCATTCCCGAGATTCGTGCTGCAGAAACCAAAAAAGCTTTGACATTTCCGTGCGTGTAACACCAGTCTTCAAATAACCACCTTTTAGAGACAGTAATTACAGTAATTCTGGTTTCAAAGGACAAATAAGAAATAAAAATGAAGGGGAAAAGCAATATTCCCCACAAATATCTAAAGGTGGGAGTTTTCCAATACCGTCCCTGTGCGTGGAGCGCTGGGGACATCCGTATTTGATGTCTCCCTAATCTTCCCAGGAGTAACCACATAAGCCAATATTTACTCTCTCTGTCTGTACAGATAGAGTATCTGAATGCTGCTGCTGCTGCTGCTGCATTAATGTGCAAGTATTTAAACTGAGCTTTTCTGTCTCGTCCCTGGGAGCTGCCTGCACAGGAGAGGTCTCGCCTCGTGCCTTCCCCCTCTCTGTCATTCCTGCTTTCAGATGAGAAATGTGAGGCTCTTTCTCCGTTTCTAACGTTGCACAGACGAAAAGGCAAGTTCCCCTTTTAGCTACTTCCAGTCATTTGTTTTTATGCTCACTGAAGGTGTATCACGGTTGGTGTTATTGCAGTGCCCTAAACCAAAAGTCACATTTTTTTCCCCCATGAGTTACAGTAGATTATTATTTCACTACAGTATCCGAAAGCATGAAATAGAGATTTATGATACTCTCGTGTTTTCCACTTCAATTCATGTAATGTGGGGAAGGTAAAGTGTCTCTAGCTGCACAGTATCCACTTTTTTTCTCTTTGGAGCAGTGTGTGCTGTGTGATTAGAGGATAGTGAGAAGGTCACTGACCAAACTTTATCTTCCACACAGTTTCCCACAGAATGTATTCCTCCTAGGGAACATTTTCTCAGCTCAGGTTATTTCCAGAAATGTTCTCAAACCATAAGAGCAGTCCTTGCAGTAAAACATTTCATTCCCACTTTTTATCCTTTATCTAGCAGCGCAGTGTTGACAGCATTTATGTTTCTTCTATTGACTGGGCCAAGAACAACAGGATTAATGAGGTTGTCTCTTCATGAGTGCATTATGTTTTTTTCCTCTGACCTTTCAAACATGGGAATCTTCTGTTTGCAATATTTCTTAAGGAAGGAAAACCCCTTTTTGCCGAAGCTGGTTTCGAAGGTCCCCGAGCCTCCCGCCAACCTGTGGGCTGGAAGGAAACCGGGAAAAAGCAAAAGAGGGAATATCTTTATTTCCTCATTTTTTTGGAAGAGCTGTCTGAGGGGATGTGGGATGTTTTAAGGGCTTTCTCAAGCCTTGAAATTCCGATGATAAATCTTGCATGGCTGCCTATGGACTATCGTGTTACAGGAACTGTTCGGGAGACGAGTGGACGTTGCCCTGCTGGTTTAATTATTTATTTGTTATTTCCTAAGGATTGCATGTGTTTAGACTGGACAAGGAGGGGAAGGAGGAGCCACTGGATTCACAGCCTTCCACAGAACACTCTCGTGCTTTATCTTGCCTATTCCTGATTATTTTTGACACAGGGTAGCTGGAACACAATCAAGATAGGATCATTGCTAAGTGCAGCAGGACAGGGAACGTGAGGAATTTTCCCAAGGATGGGAGCAGAAATATCTTTAAACACAACAAATAGCTTTGCACATATGACATCTTTTAGCCAAGCTCCTTAAAATACATCAATTAGATAAGCTAAACATAATTAAATTTTTGCATCAGATCATTAGGGGCAGCTTATTCCCATTTTTCATCTGGGCAAGCAGAGGGACAGAGAGTTGGAAAAACTCCCACTGACCCAAATGTTATCTTTATAGACAGGTCTCAAAGCTGCTGATTTCCCTTTTAAGTTGTTTATTTGCCCTTTTGGTGGGAAAAGAGGCACCACAATTTTGTGTATTCACATTTTGCATCTTAGGGGGCAGAAAAACTCTTTGTGGAGGTAAAGCTGGTTTAGTGCCAGTCCTTCGACCTCTTCTTTCCAGCCCGTGGTGAATGATGGAGAAATCTGCCCGTTATTTTGGATGGGGAGAAGAAGAGGGGGTTCTATGGATGTGTATATAGAGAGTTGTGTATGTGTATAAAAAATTCAAGATTTATGAAAATATATCAAATATATAACCATAGGGAGGTATAAAACTCCAAAGATAATCTAAATATGACTACAAAGAGAAGTGGAACCATGAATGCTTGCAAACACTTGCAGAATATGTTTCCCATAGGTGCGTGGTGCTGCAGCAAATAAGAAAAGCCTTTGCCAAGTAGGAAAAACAGCTCTTACCTGCTGACTGGTGGGAAAACACAGCGTCCAGGGAACTTGCTGAGCACTCCAGTGCTGGCTTTACTTCGTGTCCAGGGTGTAGAGGGCCAGGGCTCCGGGCTGGGTTCCAGAGCTCAAGCACTGTGCTCAGGCTTTAAGCAAACTTGAGATCTCTGCGTGTGGATTCAGGTCATCCTGAGATCGAGCTGAACCAGACTTGTGGACACAGCCAAATTCATCCACGTCAAGCCCAGGAAGGGAGCAGAAACAAACATTCCTGCTTGCTTTAATGATTTAAATAATCCCACGTGTTGGGGACAGGCTGCTTTCGCAGGGTTTAGGTTGAAAAAATTGATCAGAGAAGCGAAGAAATTTCTAAGCAGCTCTTCAGAGTAATATTTCATGAGATTTTGAAATATTTGCTCCTGAGAATAATACTTATGTAGTTAAAAAAAGTAATTCAACTGTGTATTGTCCTCACAGGAGAAAGTTTCTAATTTTTAGGCATGATTATATTACATGTCTTAAATTTGGGGTCCCTGGGCTTCAGAGATTTTTAGTTTGATGCTTGAACTCTTATGTGTGTCATTTAGGATGTCTGGTTTAGGTGCACTTAAACAACCAAAGAGAGCATTTAATGAATCCAAGTTTGTCAGCATTTAGGGAAGTAGATCATAACTGTGATTCTATGAAATTCTTGTATTCTACTGGTTTTTTTCTTACAATAATGTATGCACAGGCCTAAATCTGCTGAGTGTCACTGTTGTTTAGCAAGAATAGCGTGGGGAAAGCAAGAACCTGCAGTTTGCTTTCGGGTCCTTTAAGCAGACAAGCTCCCTGTCATACACTGCTAAGATATCCTCATAAAGCCCCAAATGAAAAGAATTTTTGGGTTGTAACCCTCAAGACTTTCAGATTTTTAAATCCCGACACTTCAAGATTAAAAAAACCCACCCACGTATCTATCAGGGAACGGTGAATACATGTTTGTGTAGTTTGCCTTATTTGCATTTGTTGGTAATTAATGAAAAAACATGAGTTTAATTAAACTTGGAGTTAGGGGATTCATTAAAATAAAAACAAAAAGCATTTCAGTTAAAAATGTAAAATAACGTGTTCGGCTGAGTTTGCTGGTGCAGCTTAAGGATTTGCAGGGAAATGCCGGCAGTAGGAAAACTTTAGGGACTATCACACTGCACACAGTTAGGGAAGAGTTACTGAACAAAGAGAGTCTTTGTCAGCAGATAAATTTCACCTTGTAGATACTCAAATTGAAATAGCAATGTTTGCCCTCAGTTTCTTTCTGGGCTGAGTCTGTGGCTGTGAAAAAAATGACAACCGTAGAAGCCCAAAGGAAAGGGTTGCAGCATAACTGGAAGGAAGGTTATTAAAATAAGAGTTAGAGGCAAAAAAAATACTAAAAAGTTTAAAGGGAAGAGGTATAACTCATCAAAAACTCAAGACTAAATCACATTTACCTGTTTTTATTATTATGAAAAGTTAGTTCTTTCTACAGTCTCAGTCACAACTCACTGCCTTTAGATTTTTTTTAATTTGAGAACCATGGAAAGGGCTTGATTTTTAAGAAAAGACATGTTAGAAGGTTGAAAGCAAGAAAAGAAAAAAAAATCACCCCAATTGAGAATTAAATGTTTATTAGGTATTTTTCTCTGTCTCTTTTGCAAGACAGGGCATGTCCCTCTAGCAGAAAAGTATGAACAGCAGAAATCTTGACATTTTTGTACTCTGTGTGATGAAAATTGTCACCTAGAACAGAAGTGAAACCTTTCCACCCTTTCAGACTGAAGAGCTTTAGTGAAGATCTCCCAAAGCAGTCACCCAGGTGGGATTTTTGCCTACAAGGGCCTACGTGTGCTGCTGGCTCCAGAGGCTTGGGACAGGCACAGATGGCAATATCACTGCCACCTCTGTGTTCCTCGGGTGGGACACCTGCTGAAAAATCACTGACTTTCTGCCTCAAAATCAAAAATTTCTACTTTATTCTTCTCCCGAAGTATTTAATTTGGGGAGAAAACAATTATAATAATGGAATATAATGCTCCCTAAAAACTTCCTAGTTGCATTCATTAGACTCATTTTCCTATGAAATTAATTTAAAACACCTCAGTAACAAATATGAAATGCATACAAAAAAGAAACAAACCCTCAATTAATTTGCCTGGAGGTGTGTCATGACAGTGGCTTGGCGCTCCCTTGCAGGATGCTGGAGGACAACTTTGGTGTGCAGAGGAGCAGGTTTAAAAGAGAAAAGAAAAACCACAACAGAGAAATATTTCGCGTCTCTTTGAGACAAGAAACCATCTGTGGGTGCCCATTTCCTGCAGGGCTGGGCAGGAGGATCCCACTTTAGCAGAACACCTGCACCCACCAGGGAAGGTGGCCCTCGCAGGCAGCAGATGCTCCACAGCTGAAGCCTTTCAAAGGAGACACCTTTAGAGCTCCTGCCCTTCTGGGATAACTGAATCATCCATAAATAGTCTTTAAAGGCAGCATTGTCTGCCTGAAAAAAAAAAAACAACAAACTGAAAGGAAAAGAAAGTAGGGGTTTTGTGTGTGGGTAAAGTAAATACGGTTGGAAATACACGACTTGTTAAAAGCTTTTTGAGGACCCCACACTCACGAAATCTTTTAGGTCATGTGTTTGCTTTCTGAAACATTTGGTAAGTAATAAGTGCCAAGGGACTATATGCACTCCATCTGGAATTAGCAGATTCCTCTTTGTTCGATTGTTCCTAAATTTGGAACCAGCCGACTTGCTTAAAAGTATTTTGATTTGCTTTTAAGTAAATATGGGAGATAAACACAGCCCAGGACCAGGAAAGGTACGTTATTAGTCCTCTCCCTCCCTCCACACAACTCTTAAAGGGCCAATTCTGATGTTTGCTATTGGTTTATGGTAACAATTTGTTTGGAGTGGTCCATCATTTTTCTTTCCTCTTCAGAAATAGTATCAAAGAAATCAGAGCTGGAAAAAGAACTATTAGATCACTGAATCCACTCCGCTGCCAACACAGCCCTGCTCCTTACAGAGTATTTTTTCCATTTCTTTCTCCAGGTTAAACTTGGAATTAAGTTTAGAGCCTGTAGGTCTAAAGAGAGGTACAAGAGTAAGTGGGGATTTCATTATTTTCCCCTTTCCTTAGTAGAAAAATACCTCATTTTCACCTCCGCCATCCCTACACAAGGAAATGGCATGTCAAAAGATCAAGTAGATGCTTGCTCCTTGCAGGTGTTGTAGATTACTACCTCATCCCTGTAAAACTTTAATTTTTGCTTGGGGAAAGCAGAGAAGGAAGAGAAAAGCAGCACTTCTCTTATCTTCCCTCATGTCCTATAACATGTAAGAGTCTGAGACCAGAACACCTGCTTGTCCTGTAGGCGTATGAAAAGAAACTGCATTTCCTTTAGGGCCCTTAAAACTTTTTTAGACAAAAATCTTTACAAATACGTTAGAGAAAACACTTCAAAGAATTGAAAAAGCAAACTGGAATAACCCAAAATCGCACCGAATTCACGATACAGAATTCAGCTGGAGGAAAGTTTGACCCTGAAAATGTTTTCGATGAAAAGCTTGTAAATCAGGGCTCAGGAAGGTTGTCCAACGTTGTTACATCTGGCGTGCGAAGAATTATTAAGAGCTGCAGATCTGTAGATTTGGGATCCCAGCCTAAGATGTTCAGCCCGTATGTGTTGGTCTGCTTCCATGGGTTGGAGTGGAACGATTCCTGCGATGGAGGGATGGAGGGATGATCCCTCTCTCCACCGGTGGAGGAGGAGGCTTAGGGAGACTCTCCTTCCTAAGCCAGAGCTGGCCTTGCTGAGCTGTGTCTTACCAAGCATTACAGAGCAGGATCAAGGTCTTTATCGAGTTCACGGCTGCTCAGAATTTCTTTTCATCCAACATTTATTCAGAATATAAGCAAACATTTTATTTCTGCTCCAAGCTTTCCTGGGACTGCAAGTAGTGCAGCACAAGATACGTATTTCCCTGTCTCTACAAGGCCTTTTTATTTGGTCTAGATACACATCTGTAAGTATTTTACCCTCTCATATATTCATATATGCTGTAAGTCAAAGGAGCTTAAGTTTTCACTTCTTGCATTGCGTTGCAATCACTCTTTCACAGGGTGCTTCCTATGGGTTGTGCCTCAGCAGCCTCAGGCCTTCTCTAATCTCTGTTCTGACCTTCCCAGCAAGCAGGAACTGAAACTATAGTCAAAGATTAAGGTGGGATACTCAAAACCTAACCATAATCTCTTCTACCTCTTTTCCTATTCCAGTCAATCCTTAATTTGAGGATCAAATCTGTATTTCCCGCATGCTCGAGGAAAGTGTCAGCGTGGTGAAGTATCAGCATCACTCAGCAGGACTTGTTGAGGAGCCAGTGTTTGGGCTTGGCCCATCACAGTTCTGGTTTATCCTTTTTATATCTAATCCTGTGAGTATGAGCTCGGGAGCTGTGTCAAAACTTTGTGGAGACTCCGCTGAGTGCACACACCTTAGCTTAGGGCACTGCAGCATTGGTTGCTTTGACCTTAATGATTCTGTGATTCCAGAGCTCTAATTCTTAGAGAGAATGAGCTCTCAGCTTCGAGAAATGTAGTGCCATGGCTTGCTGGCTGCAGTTAATGTATTTAATTATATATATAATATATAATAAGATTCATATATATATATACATGTTTATATTAGGAGATATTTAGTAGAATCTGGTGATTTGAAAAGGGAGACCTTAGAGACCTTTCCAGGGCCTAAAAGGTCTCCAAGAGAGCTGGAGAGAGACTGGAGACAAGAGATGGAGGGAATGGCTTCCCACTGCCAGAGGGCAGGGATGGATGGGATATTGGGAAGAAANTATGGGTTGTGCCTCAGCAGCCTCAGGCCTTCTCTAATCTCTGTTCTGACCTTCCCAGCAAGCAGGAACTGAAACTATAGTCAAAGATTAAGGTGGGATACTCAAAACCTAACCATAATCTCTTCTACCTCTTTTCCTATTCCAGTCAATCCTTAATTTGAGGATCAAATCTGTATTTCCCGCATGCTCGAGGAAAGTGTCAGCGTGGTGAAGTATCAGCATCACTCAGCAGGACTTGTTGAGGAGCCAGTGTTTGGGCTTGGCCCATCACAGTTCTGGTTTATCCTTTTTATATCTAATCCTGTGAGTATGAGCTCGGGAGCTGTGTCAAAACTTTGTGGAGACTCCGCTGAGTGCACACACCTTAGCTTAGGGCACTGCAGCATTGGTTGCTTTGACCTTAATGATTCTGTGATTCCAGAGCTCTAATTCTTAGAGAGAATGAGCTCTCAGCTTCGAGAAATGTAGTGCCATGGCTTGCTGGCTGCAGTTAATGTATTTAATTATATATATAATATATAATAAGATTCATATATATATATACATGTTTATATTAGGAGATATTTAGTAGAATCTGGTGATTTGAAAAGGGAGACCTTAGAGACCTTTCCAGGGCCTAAAAGGTCTCCAAGAGAGCTGGAGAGAGACTGGAGACAAGAGATGGAGGGAATGGCTTCCCACTGCCAGAGGGCAGGGATGGATGGGATATTGGGAAGAAATCCTTCCCTGTGAGGGTGGGGAGGCCCTGGCACAGGGTGCCCAGAGCAGCTGTGGCTGCCCCTGGATCCCTGGAAGTGTCCAAGGCCAGGCTGGATGGGGCTTGGAGCAGCCTGGGACAGTGGAAGGTGTCCCTGCCCATGGCAGGGGTGGAACTTTATGATCTTTGTGGTTCCTGCCAACCCAAATCATTCTATGATTTCATGAAAGTACAGCAACTTGTTTCCTTCAGTACCTGCAATGTGAGTAAATACACCTGCTAAGAAAAATGTTGACAATTGTAATAACTTTCGATAATGTGTCCTACTCAAGGAGTTTTGTAGGGCAAGAAAAGAAGAAATATTCATTCTTGCTCCACAGAAATGAATTAAAGCCTTGTCATTAGCACCTGTGAGAGGACAGAACCCCAGTTGCTCTATAAGTGAGAGACCAGCAGTTTCTTTTTGTTTCTGGTTATTATTTATAAATTCTGAGCAGGCAACTTTGTTATGAGACTAAACTCATTTGCAAGTTGTGAATTTTTTTGACAATGCATATGTTCATGCTTCACATTTTGTCATCTCCCTTTAGGAGACTACATGAATTTCCATCATTTCACTTACAAAAATTTCTGATAGTTGGGCAAAACTTTCTTAGAAAAAGTCCAAGAAACTCAGAGAACAAACAGAAATATTGGGTGGTAGATGAGACAAATCTAAATTTTACAATGAAGGAAGAGCTTATGAAAGTTTCACTCTCTCAAACTGTGGTTTCTTTTAAGGGGTTGAAGGCGAGTGGTTGTGGCAGGTCAGGTTATCACGTTGTGCTATAGTTAGAACTCTGGACTGGTTCTGTGCTGTTGTTTGTTGAGATGACTAAGTTGTCATTTTTAATTAGCTTTATGCTCCTCTCAAAGGCTAATTACTTTACTTTTTATCAAGAATACTTGATTGGTAATGACAAGGGTGCCATGGTTACGTATTTTTAGAGAATTCCCCAACCTGCACTATTATGTGATTTCCTGTTCCCCCTGGATTCTTTGTGCAGTAAAGCCTTCAATAAAAATAATGGCTAAGAAAAATGGAAGTTTACTGAAGATATTGGTGGAAAAAAAGTATCTCTTGATTTCTTTTTGGCAGGAAGGCCACTGCTAATGTATTTAGTCAGTGTAAAAACCATTATGCTTAGTTCACCTCCCTGTCAGTGACACTCGTGCTGCTCTATTACCTTCACTGAAGTTACCTCGGGCAAACTGAATTGGAGACCTTCCTTTTTTCCCCCCTCTCATTTGTCTATAGCTGTGCATCTCCCCTGGTCGTCATGGAAATCTGGGCTGACTGAACTGCATCCTTATTTCCAAGTGTGCATATTGCACAACCGGACATTGACTTTGGGAGAGGGTTCACTATTTTTTTTTACCAATACTGGGTTGGAGAGCCCTTGAGACAAACATGAGAGGTGCAGTCACAGGTGAAATCTCTCTTTTCTTTAACAACCTGTAGATTGCTCTAATCTGTCCTTGTTTAAAGCAGCAGCAGCCCAAAAAGTGATGTTTCTGTGAAGGCTCCCTCAATGGGGGGAGACAGCAATGGGAGACATAAATACTGCTCTGACATTTTCTAGAAATACAGTTACACCCAGAGAATTGCTGCTTTTCTCCTGTTCATAAATACACGTCAGACGTGTGGTAAACCAAATTCTCGCAGGAGCTTGTCCTGAAAGAGGGAAAGACACAATGATTTACAGTCCACATCTGCAGTCTAAGCTGCTTTGGTACCTGCTGCTGGAGAGAATTCCCTGCACCTGCAGCCTCCTCCCGCTGGGCTTGGAGCTCTTCCCGAAGCAGGAGCCCAAGGGAATCTATTGCTGTTCCTAACCCACCTGAAAGGCAAAGAGGGGACAGCCACCTCCTTCCACTGCAAGTGGAAAGGGACTCCCTGGTGACAGCAGCCCTCGTCACATTCTCCAAAATGTACCGAGAGGAGGATCAGAGGAGAGATCTTCCCGAAGTGAAGGGAAGGGCAGTCTGATGGGATGCTGGCATGGCACGTGGGTACCCAAGCTGCCAGGAGCAGCTCCTGAAGGGTGTGTTTGGCTGGGAAGGCCTGCTGGAATGTCTTCAGTGGCAGGAAGCACGTGAGGGACATCTCTGTCTCCAGGCAGCTGGAGATGTGAGGATGTTCTGGAACGAAGGCTCGCACAGAACATCAAACACCAGTTTTGATGTTCTCCTTCCCAGAGCCAGACAGGGAATGCAGCAGCTCCAGCCACTGCAGCAGTGCAGTGTGAGGCCTTGCAGTCTACGTGTAAAAAACACCTTCTTTGCTGAGCAGCTCGTCTCCTTAATGAGCCAGTAACACATCTATGACTTTGGTAATTAAAGCAAGGTTTCGTTGCTTCTTACTGATGTCAGCAGCAAGGAGGAAGAAGAGAGAGACAGGTAAGGTAGGCTGGCAGCCTCTCTGGGAAACAGGTATTTGCCTCCCTGCTTCCTCTGCTGCCAGGAAAATAGGCAGGACTGGATCCTAAAGGTATTGAATGCCTAAATCCTGTGGAATTCAAAGTAAGTGTGTGGCTAAATTCTGTGGTGATCTGGGTTTAATCTCTGTGTGCCTCAAACCCACATCTGACCTATAAATATAGTAATTCTTCTCAGTTCACAACAAAGTGAAATAATAAATACGTTATGGAAAACAAGGTTCTTAGCTATTGTTACCCTTGAATATATGTATATAAATATCTAAGCAAGATATATTTATTTACTTTTTTTGAGTGACGGTTATGTTATAATTTTCAATTTTAGAGAGAAGTGCTTGTTGACGAACAGGTTGTTGTATTCCCCAGATGTAATCAGGATACAGTTTCCTCTCCAGAAGTTCACCAACAGCAAGGATCAACAAGAAGGTAAGGTAAAGGTTCAACTTTTAGAAGTCAGACTAACAATACTCTTTCCTCAATGCAAAGCTGAGGCTGTTTCACTTTCAGGCTAACTTTCAGCATCTCTGATTTCTATGTGGTGCCTTGCTTCCAGTATAAATAAATGATCCCACATTCCGTCATGATAACATATGCTCATGCAGAGCTCAAAATTAGAAGGAATATGAAGTGTTCTATTAATTGCATGAATGTTGATTGTTAGAATCATGTGCTAATTGGTAATATCTGTGTGCAGTAGGTTCCCGCAATATGTGTTAGATTACATTAACTGTGCTCGTGACTCAGATATCAGCATTATGCCTTTCGTAGAAGGAGCTTTTTTAGACTTTGTGTAATTAGGTTCTATAGATTATCAGTGTAGAAAAATTAGTAGAAGGCTGCGTAAAGGGCATGAGAAGTTAGAGGCACGAGGAATACTGAGCTCGAAAGATGCATCTGCTCCTCTTTCTCATGGTGTGCTTCTCTCCACATCCTCTCCAAAGTCATTCTCACCATGTTTGTCTTGAGGTGATTCCCAGGGAATCAAGCACCTCACTGCCGTGGTGATTACATCTGGAAGTTGCCATCTTTTTTGAGTGGCCTTTCTCACTCTTCAGTCTTTTCCTTTGCCTTCCTCAGGCTTTGATCCAAGAAGCGTTCAGGCACATTGCAGATAAATGAGATTATTGCTGTACTCACCTATCAGTGGGGCAGTTGAGCACAGTTAGCAACACGACTCTTCTGTACCAGATGTGCTTCCTCTCCATTCCTAATCCCTGGGGAAAAATTCATATGGATCTGTTTTGTTCACTGATGTTTTAATTTTATTGAGTGCCATGAGTATTTATTAAAATAGGCAAGGTAGAAGGAACTGGGGCTTGGAGCTAAATATGGTGAGATGTGTTTTCAAGAAATGTGGTGGTTATTTCCACGCTGGCTGTGACAGGCTGGGCTCCAAACTCACCCAGATCTGGGACTTTTCATCAGGAATGCAGTGGCAGGACGAGGAGTGCTGGGTTCAAACTGAAAGAGGAGAAATTTAGGTTGGATACACAGAAAAAATCCTTCTCTGTGAGGGTGGGGAGGCCCTGGCACAGGGTGCCCAGAGCAGCTGTGGCTGCCCCCGGATCCCTGGAAATGTCCAAGGCCAGCTTGGATGGGGTTTGGAGCACCCTGGGATAGTGTAAGATGTCCCTGCCCATGGCAGGGGTTGGAACTGGATGATCTTTAAGGTCCATTCCAACCCAGACCATGCAAGTTTTCACATTTTCAGCAAGGAAGACTGAAAATTAATAGGAGAAGATATTTTTAAAAATTGTTTACAGAAACACCAGGCAGATTTTTCAGTTGTTAAGAAAAAAAAAATTAAACACTTTAAACATTTCATGGGTTGCATTGAGAAAAATATTCAGAATTGAATTCCTAACTAGCATAATTTTAATTCATTTTACAGTGGACCAGCTTGGTAATGATGCAATGAATTAAAACAGGTTGTCTGAGAGGAAAAATGGATGCAGTTTTGGTAAAGAGAGCATTTACAGAAGTGTTAGAAGTCTTGAGTCTTATCAGGGCTGTTGCTCTAATATCTCTTGATTTACTGATCTTGAAACAGGCAAACCTCATGGGTTCATGAGCTTAATGTTAAGGCACACTTCATCAGTTGTCCTGAGAAATGCAGAGATTTAAGAGGAAATCAGTTTTAGCCCCCATCCAAAATGTTGACACTGAATCAAACAGAGCATGAACTATATTCACAGTTTTAATTAAAAGAAAAACTGACAAATTACCAACATTCTAGTGTTCAGAAGATGGTTATCTGTTACAGAAATATGTTTTCTAATGCACATGCTCTCATACATGAAATAGTTTCTAGATTTATTTTATTATAATTGTAAACTATGGCACAAACACTTAATCTTACCCACTTAAAAAATGTAAAATGTTTCCCAATTTCTTCACAACTCTACCTCCTCCTCCCCACCTCTGGCTCCCAAAGTGATGCATTGAAAAGGATGAACAAATTTAGTAGATGAGATGACCACTGGAAATATGTGGGAAAAACTAACAAATAAAAAGAAAAATTAAGCAGAAGGCAGGTTCTTACTGATTTTTAAGATAAAAAAGTTAATCTAAAATGACTACCAGCCTTCCAAAGATTAATTGTCAAATTAAGTAGATGGACATACAGTGGTCACTGGCTACCTGGGGGAATGAATTGTTAAATTGTTTAGTTCAGTGCACATAATTTACAAAGAGACCAGCTCCGCTGCCTCTGTGGGAACTCTGCATATTCCAGGGAAGGTGAAGGAGGTCCCATGAGGACCCAGCCACTGATGGGAGCATCTGGAGTGAATAGTGTGTGTTTCCAAGGAGGTAAAACTAAACTGGGGAACAGAGCAAGTTGTTACTCCACGGGGAATAATAAAAATCAGTTTTCTCTCATTTCCTTTGGACTGCTAGAAAATTAGCAAAATATTTGGAGAGCGACTTTTCACATGGGCATGGAGTGATGGGACAAGAGGGAATGGTTTTGAACTGGCAGAGGGCAGGGTTAGGTTAGATGTTAGAGAGGAATTCCTCCCTGTGTGGGTGGGGAGGCCCTGGCACAGCGTGCCCAGAGAAGCTGTGGCTGCCCCTGGATCCCTGGCAGTGCCCAAGGCCAGGTTGGATGGGGCTTGGAGCAGCCTGGAATAGTGGAAAGGTGTGGAACTGGATGGACTTTAGGATCCTTTCTGGCCCAAACCTTTCTGGGATTCTGTGAGCTGGCAAACCTACCCCATAGCCCATGGAGTCAGGGGCAGAGGAGAAGGGCTGAGACCCCTCCTGCCACTCTGGGCTCTGCTCTGTGCACAGCCAGGAGAGCTCTGGAGCACCCGCAACTGGAGGACATCACTAATTTTAGTGAAGCCAAAGGCAATCCAGCACAGCGCTGTCCTCTCCCCATTGCTCTTTGTTCCATTGTTTCGAGCTGGCGGGGTTGGCAGCCTGAGGGGGATGTCACTGCACAGCTCGCTGTCCTCGAGAGCCACTCTGGAGCACCAAGGCTGAGCTCCAAGGGGGCCTCTGGTGGCCCAGCCTGCTGTCTGGACCGTGGTGAGGGGAGCAGGCTGGCTGGCAGCAGGAACCAGGGGTTGCTCCAAGAGTGCTGGTGCTGGGAGAGGAGCGATGCCTCGCTGCAGGAGCCTCTTCCCAGGGCTGCTCTCGCCAGTTTGCAGAGCTGCACCTTCCACAGGTGTCCCAGCGCCACCCGTGGAAACCAGTGCAGCCTCCCCATTGTGATCCCAGGGCTCTCTCCTGGCTTCTGCTGTTCGTGGGCTCTGTGTGCAGCCACCGCGTGAGCGTCAGGGTAGGCTGGAGGCTGTGCCTGCTTGACCATGCAGTGCATATTCCTGGCCATTTTTAAGGATTTTTTGTGACCTACCAGGCCACTGGAGTGGCAGAAATTATTCCTGGCCTCCCTTTAAGAGCTGTGTTTCCCTGCTGTTAATCCACCCCATAAAAAAACCTTAAATATATACTGCGAAAAATGTTATGCCTACTTAAGCAAGATAGTTGCCTGTAATAGTGTGCCATAAAGCAATCTGAAATGTTTATTCTGTTCCCCAACTGCAGTTTTATTTCTTTTTAGCAGTTTTTGTATCTGCAGGATTTTCTTCACTATGAGAGATTCAAAAGAAGTTTTTCCCTCTTCCTGCAAACAGAGTGATTATTTGTCCAGCAGATCCTCCTGCCAGTGCAGATACAGAATTTTTTACAAAACTTCCAGTTTCCTAAACTTTTTCCAGTAAAAAAAACATTGTTTAAATCAATAGCAAGCCTTGATATGATAGGCTTTAAAGGGCAGCCTGACTTGAAAAGGAACAGATAATGTTAAACAAGATGTCTTTTGTAAAGGCTTAAATAGGAAATCAGGAAAAGAAAAGAAAAAAAAAAAAAGAAAAAAGAGGAAGAAAGAAAAAAAGCCAAGGTTAGGGGGTGGTAAAGATGTTGCTGCTGGATCTAACTCCAGAGACACAATGTGTATTTCATTGCCACGAATAAACTGTATCCAGGGAACGAGCAAATGAAAAAGTGAGGACAGGAGATATCTTATTTTTGTTGTTTGTTTCCAAAGAGTCCACCCCCACATAGGTCACTTGGAATTCATTTGTCTACATCCTGGACTGCACGTAGGGGAAAAAAAAAAAAACGCCTGGGATCTGAGAAAGAGGAATGCGATAGGGCATGGGAATCACAGCGTCACGGTGGTCACCAGAGCATAGTTTGGCTCGTCTTAAAACAAGCAAGCACCGTTGGACCTCTGTAATACCAGCAAATCGGCCGTGCTATCAGGCTACCTATCAGAGCCTGAATGCTTGAGAAAAAGTGTGTGGGATTTCACCCGGAGCCTGGGGCGTTGCAGGGCTCTTGGAGCTGCTGCTTTCCTCTTGACATCCAGTACTACTCGGTGACCTCGGCAACAATCCAGCGTACTGTTACAGTTCATTTCAATAATTAAACAGTTCAGGGATGGCAGAGCTTTCTTGTTGTCAATAGAAAATCAGGGCTGCAGTTTGCTTTTTTTTTTTTCCTCTCTCTCTTTCTTTCTCCCTTCCCCTTTCCCTCCGCTGAAATCCGAAGTGTTTGTTTTTAATTATATTAGCTAGAGACAATTAATTTCACAATCCGAACAGAAAGAAAAAAAAAACCCCACCACGTTTTGCGAGAAGGACTGGCAACTGGTAAATGCAATTATTATTGTAGCACATTTTCAAAGGAAGAGATCCCAGCTCCAACAAAGTCATATGTATAAAATTTCAGTCATAGAATATGGTCTCAAACAGCAGATTTACTCGGCAAGAGATGGGAACTGCTCTCCCATCTGGAGCTATGTTCTGTTCATGCCACGTGGACCCATTTGATACCCGCTCTGAAAAAAACACCAGCCAGCAAAATAGACCCCTGTCCATCAGCTCCTCCAAGGAACTGCCTGATGTGCCCCTTGAAACCTGCCTGACGTAGAGATGATTAATACCAGCCCCTTTTTAAACGCAGCCTCTCAACAACAACTTTAAAAAACCCCTCTCTGTGCGAACGGCAGCATTTACATTTCTGCTGCTGGAGCAAAAAAAAATGAAAATAATTCAACTTTATGTCTTGCAAAATTTCCTACAATTAAAAACCTATTTTTTTTTTTTTTCGAGGCGCTGGCTGTGCCCCTTTCATTGCCCATCTGGCTGCCTCCCAGCTGCTCCCTGGCTGACTCCGTGCTCTGCCACCAGCGTGGCGGGAGCTGCCGCTCGCTGCCATCGCCGGCCCTTTTTCCCAGCGTTGGTCCTGCAGGATCACGGGGCCGCAGTCTGCCCTCACTTTTTATTTACTTTTATGGGATTCAGTCAAAACGCCTCGGATTTATGCCGCTGAGGCGAACGGCAAAATTTAACCCTTCGGGTCGGGAGTGCTGGTAGGGATTCAGGTCCTCAGGAAATGTTTTCTGCCGGCCCCGGTGACAGCCGTGCTGGCCCCTGCTGTCACACTCCCATTCCTTGTCCACGCTCGTTTTACATGCCCCACAGAGCTTTTACCTTTTCCCATTTCCTACCAGTGTCATTGACACAAAAATATTAAACCAAAATACACTGAGGCGTTACTCCTTCGGAAGCCGTATCTGACATCCTCATTCCCAGTGAGCAGTGCTTCGTTTTTCCCAAATAGCTGAATCCTTTCAGTGGGGCGGCTGCAGAGGGGAAGACTGGATCCACAGAAGGGTTTTGACACAGCTATGCTTATATTGTAGGCCTGGTAGATTATCTTAGCTTGAGTCAAGGGTTAGGGAGTCTTTGCAGGGTGCATGGAGAAAGTTGGACATCGTGGATGGGGGAAGCACAGCTCCAGGGATCTAACCAGGAAAACATTTTTGTTCAACAGCCGAAGCACCCTGATGGAGGAGGCGCTGCAGTGGGTCTCCCTTTCGTGATGCTCACCCCAGGCAGGATGTTCAGGAGCTGCCCTGGTTCCAAGCAGCACCTTCACTGTGTGAGTACCACCCCAGCCCACGAGAAACCCAGCTCCAATGCCGTGATTTTCCAGAGGGACCCCAGCCCTATGGAGCCCTTGTTTTGAACCAGCAAAAGGGAAACCTTCACTTTACATGGGTGAGTTGAATCCTTGTTGAAGCAACCCAGGAAAGCAGAAGCTTCACGGAATCACAGAATGGTTTGGGTTGGAAGGAACCTTAAAGCTCATATTATCCCATCCAGCCTGCCATGACTGGGACACCTTCCACTAAACCAGGCTGCTCCAAGCCCTGTCCTACCTGGCCTTGACTTGCCAAGGTACTGGTGGACAGCAGCTCTTGTAGGATGTGGGTAGTGGTAACCATTATTTTCATCCCTTTTTGAGGCTGTGAAAACATTTCACATCAAAATAGTCAACACAAAGTAGTCTATGGGCTCCAAGCACCAAGTAACAGCTGTACGAGGATTATTTTCTGTATTAAAGGTCTAAAGCAGGAGTTAAAAACAGATCTGGCTTTAAGGCTGCAGGTGAGGTTCTCAGCTTGGCCTTTGCAGTTCACACCTCCAAGCGTGACAAACCTCTCACCTCCTAATTTTTGGACTTGATGATCTTAGAGGTCTTTTCCAACCTTAACAATTTTGTGGCCTACCAAACCAGCCTCGGGAAGGAGGAGGTAAAAATACTCCCTGTGCACACCAATTTGCAGCGTGGAGAAGCAGCTGCTAAAGGTGCACCCACTGGTGGTGGAGCTGCTCTCGATTTCCAGGAGAGCTCCCCAGAACCTTGTAGAGCCATTTTGATCTATACCAACATCAGAGGGACCAGCCTTGCCCTTTGCCTGTGTTTCTGATCCCTCTGCTTGCTCTTTTTTTGGCGGGAGGAGAAAACCTTGCAAAGCTGAAATGAAATATTAAGCCTCATTCTTTCCAGGTAAGTGCATGCCAAATCTCGCAACGATGTTGGCAGGCTCCCAAAGTTGCAAAATAATGAAGAAAACATTGAGTTTAGGACTCTGTGCCCATTTTAGCAACATTCCTTGTAAGTGCAATTAAAGCTGCCACTGATTTGACCTCAGGAAACACAGCGAATATAGAGTGGAGTGCTAAAAAATCACCTTGAAAGGAGATTGAAGTATACCTGCAATCTTTTTTCTTATAAAAGAATAAATAAATTCGTTATTTAAGGGCCATTGGAGTCCTAGTCTGCACATCCATGGTAGGTCAGGCCTGTCAAGCCTAGCAAGAGCTGAGGTGGCCGGGATTAAAAGTAGCTTTGAGCATCTCTTGGGGTTCTGCTGAGCTGATTTGGTCTATGGACATGTTATTTAAAACTTGATGGAGATTTTTTGAGCTGGACCACCTGGGAGGGCACCTTCCCACAAGGCAGATCCAAACCTCATCTGCAGGATGGGACAAGAGAACAGCGTAGAGATGCATAAAGGGAGTTTAAGGACATTTCTGTCTTGCTGCCACTTGCTATTACCATTATTGATGAATGCTGCTGTTGCAGGGAGAGGCCTCTCGGTGTGAAATCATTTTTTTCTTATTCTTTGGTCTCCACTATCCTATTTTTTGCAGAAGTTACTCATGACAGATGCAACTTTCCTGGCTCCAGAGGTAGTGAAAATAAAACATAACGCATTACAATATGTTATGAAATGTGAAATATGGAATTCCCACACTGTAAGCCTGTTCTAACTATAATAGGCTGAAACCAAAGGTTTTGAGCTCTTATCCCTGAGGATATTGCACAGTAAGGTAAAAAGTCTCAGAGGAAAAGCTAAGATCCTTGAAGTCGTTGTGGTGGCCCCATGCAGACCTGTAGAAGACTGGTTTCAATGATTTATTGTTCAAATTAATTTCCACCTATAAGGAAAAGGAAGAAACTTCCCTTTTTCCCCATCTCAATTTTTTTTTAGGCTACAAAAGAGAACACCAGAAGCACAGAAGTCCCCAGTGGTACCAGCTGGAATGTTGCTGGGGCATCTGTGGGTGACACAGACTGTCCACACTTTATTCCTGACACAGCTCTCTAATTCAGTTCAGAAGAATGACATGAGCTGCCTGAACATCTGTTAGAAACTGCAGCTGAGAAAAAAAAAATATTCTCCTTGGGATACACCACGGAGTAGGAGACTTGAACCTACTGCCATTGGTTTCAGTGGTAGGGGCTCAGACCCACTGAACTCTGGTTGTCCCCTCAAAATAGACTGGGAAACCAGAATTTTATAGTTAGGTGGTTATTTCTTCTGGAGCCAGGAACTGCAATCCTAATGACATGATTACAGCACTGAAAAGTGATCTAAAGTAATAAAACAGAGGATATTTACCTTGAGGACGGTTGTGTTTTGTTGTATATTTAACAGAAATAACATGCTTGGCTAAGATACTTTTAACACATGGGGGTTTTTTGACTGGGGATTTTATTTTTTTTTAAAATATGTAAAGGTTTCCAAGCAGAGTGACTCATGAGAGCACCGCTCCAATTCCTGTTTCGTGAGCTGACTCCATAGATGTGAGCAGAGCTGCTGGGAGCACAGGACCCTGCTGCAAACATATTCCTGCTTATTACCCAGCAACTTGAACTTTGTAGTGCTTCAGATTTATTCATATTTTCAGGATTTTTTTCTATGCTTCTGCTTGTGATACATTTTATTGACAGTAAGTAGGAATTTATTATTCTTTGCTGGTGCAACATTCAGCATGTAAGGCTGAGACGTGAAAATAAGACTGGGCAAGGACTTCTGATCTACAGGTGCCTCTACCTGCTGCTGCACTCTGTGTAATCCCTTTTGAAAGCCTGGATAGTCCTATCTTGGGATAAGTGAGGTTTCCTGACTCCGTTCCTGCAGTGAGGAGGCACCACAACCTCAGTTCTCTGTTGATTGAAGACCTTCTCCTACTTTGCATTGCAAATATGTGTATGACTAATTCAAACCCACTGGCTTTTTCTTTTTCCTGCTTTTTTTTGTCTCCGGTTTTCCCTTTATCTGAAATAATGTTTGCTTCTCCCTGGCCTTTAGACCAATAAGTTCACTGACAGTGAACAGGTTTTCTTGCAGCTTCAACTAAACTGAAGCTATTGTGTTGGACAGAGTGAAATTTAAGACGTTTACGATAGATCACAGTTCATAAAGTTTTTTCCTAATTTTCCATGTATCTCTGGTTTTTCTACTTCTGTCTAGACTTGGTAGATGTATTTGAATTCTGGATTTAGCTCCTGGCTAAATCCTACTAACCTTCTGAAAGTTTTGCCCTGGTTTATTCAGCAAAAAAAAGAGACAACCCCCCAAGCACAACTAGAAACCTCTAGAAAAACATTAAAAGGTCTGATTTATGTTGGATATCAGAGGAAATCATCTTCTCCCCTCTGATATGCAATCTATGAATGCAGAAATTTTTGGCTGACTCATGAGAGTCCCAGAATGGCACTAGATGTTGACAGATATATTAAGAAGAGCTAAGCAATTTTCTGTACCAACGCAGAGGCAGGGGAGATGTGTTCATTAGTTGTTGGTGAAATTACTGAAAGAGCTGCAATAAAGTTTGGTAAACTTTTTACCTTCCCTAATCACGGGCTTACCTGGGTCACAAGCATTAGTCATGGATATTCATTGCAAACTGCAAGCTCATAAAAGACAGCATATGGCAGCCCCAAATTTCTTGCTATATAAAGTTAAATTCACAGTAATAACATCTGTGCAGAATTTAGAGCCCCACCAATTAAAGTGGGGTCAACGTGCCGAGGCAGAGATTGATGGCATTCTGCAAATCTTAAACGACAAGTTAAATAGGTATAAAATAAACAAACAACTTTATTTCTTATTAAAGAGCAGACGAGCGGGGTGAGAATGCTGAGTGCTCGGTAATGAGGGCCAAGAGGAGCAGGGCAATGCTGTGGGTCGTGGCTGGGTTGTAACTCAGCAGCGAGGGGTGCACATGGAGCAGGCTCTTGCTGCCTTTTCTTGCTGTGATAATACAAGCGACAAATAAAAACTGCTGGGCACCACTCTGAAACCCCAACTTGTGAAATTCGGGCTACAAAAATGGTGAAAGGAGAAGGGGAAGACACATGAAGAGAGGCTGAGGTTGCTTGGTTTGTTCAGCTGGAGAAGAGGAGGATGGAGGAAGACTCATCCTGGTCTACAACTTCCTCAAGAGAGGAAGAGGAGGGGCAGGCAACAGCACAACTCTGGGTACAGGCAGGAAAACCTCCACCATAACTTAGGTTCTAGATTGTTTGTTTCTCTTAAATAGGTGATGTAACTTTCCTAAAGTCATTTCTGCCTTGAAGTTTCCAGCGTGTGATGCAACGTTTGCAGGGAGAATGGGTTAAATTGCAAGTGGTGAGTAAAATCACCATAATTGGGGTGACCCCACTGTGGAGCTTTTCCTTCAAGTCAGTTTGCCTGTCGTGTTGCACTTGAGATTTCAGAAGTCCTTGTCAATCAAAGCAAAAGTACTGGAAAAAACTACGTGTTTAAAATGCGGAATTTAGGAGGTACGCATCCAAATCTGCAAGTAAAACTTAAAGGTTTTAAACCAATATGGATTGAAGAAGATGAAATTATGCCTTCACCTAAAGCCTGGGTAGCTTCTGTACTTTTAGTGCAATGTGACCTTCAGGTCATTATCCAAAGAGCTTCAGCTCAGACTTTCCCAATTCACAGCCAGGATTTTTGCTCATGGTTTTCCACAATGCTGCACACAAACGTCTGAAGCAACATTTCCAACTCTACAGCAGGGTAGGGGGAATGGGAAGGAAGGGGAATATATGTTTTGCTCAGTTGTGAAGCTGGAGACAAGGAAACTTGTGCTTGTTTGGGTTTTTTTCCCATGCAGTGAGAAAAACATGCAAATGAAGTGTGAAAGAGAAATTATTCTGAAAGCAGGCAGGAACAGCATCACTGAAAGAACAGGGCCATCAAGAGAATCCCAAATCCAGGGCACAACTGAGAGAAGTCACAGAAAGCTGGGACTAACACCACGTCATCGATGGGCAAAGGTGATATTTCAAAGGGAATAATCAATGAAAAATGGACCTTTCTTTTTTAAATCTACAGAGGTAATTTGGGATAGGATGGATGAAGAATGCTATTATATAATTTCAAAAACCTGCTACGTCACCATTTCTCAACAGCCAAATCCTGCTCATGTGCATGTCCAGCCAGGCCAACCTAAATCATGTACTCATGGTTTAGTCATAGAATTTTCTATTTCCAAAGCCGGAAAAAGGCTGAAATACCTTGTTGGAAGGAGAAGTTGGGCAAGGGAAACATGTTCTGCTGACTGAAAAATGAAACCATGTGTGAACAATGGAAGTGCTGTACTGGTTATCTTTAGATCGATGTAGTTATCAGCACCATTTTTTTACCAAGGGTTTTCCTGGCAAGCTCTTTGTTATCATAAAGGAAACTCACGGCTGGCAACTCTGTGTGGTGGTCATTCACTAAAAATGAGAATTTAGTATCTTCTGGCATTGTATCAATCTCCACTGGAGCCTTATGTATAAACTAACTCTGAATATTGACTCAAAATTTGGAACAGTAAGTGCATTTCTTAGCTTAGAGATGAGCCTGATCTCTTTTTTCCTCCTGTAAAGAATAATAACGTCTTATTTAGAAGAACCTGTAATGTTTCTGGCCCGCACTCAGTGTCTTGTACAGCTAAAACACTGGATTTTGTTAAGCATGGAGAGAGACTTTTCTCAGCTTGGGAGTCATCCAGGGAAAAATAGGTATTCCACGGAAGTGTGCAGGAAAGGCAATAGGTGATGATGTTCTTTGGACTGCACTTCCCAGCCAAGGTTGTATCATATTTCTTGGATACCAAGGAACTTGGAACTGGGGAGTTATCTGATGGATTTACGGTTTGGAAATGTTTTACCTCAAAAAACCCTGGTGTGCCAAAAGCCAGGAGTTTAAAGGAAGTGTCCTTGTTTTCAGAAAGTTTCTGCTGGAAGTGGGTGAACTCGGTTTGTGGAGAGCTCAGCTGGGCACGAACGGAGACGCCCCCAGGGCATGGCCCCAAATCCTGCCAGGACTGGGTCAGGCACCTCTGAGAAGAACCTTCTACCTTCAGGGCTCTTCATGTTGCTAATCCCTGAAGAAATTTTGGTGGCAGCATTGCCCGAGGTCCAGGGAATAAGGTAGACCTGGAAGCTGTTGAGTAAACTGGGACACAACCAATTGTCCCTTGTGCTGTCCCCATTCCTCTTGAGCAGCTCAGGCCCAGAGAGGGGCTTGCAGTGCTCAGCTCCCAGTTTTGTTTCTAAACAAGGATTTTCAGCCTTTGATATTTTGGGAGGAGTTTTGAAAAATCTTTATCAATTTTGGTTTGCAGTAAAAAGACCCCCAACCAACTAAAACCACCCCAGCAACTTTCAAAATGAAGCAACAACAAAAAAAAGGAATTTTAGCCAGCTACAGATGTAATCCACAGGACTTTGCAGATTTATGTTCAGTAAAGAGACCACAAACTTTGGAAAGGTAGAGGTGCTGCCTGTTTGTGTGCAGAAAACAGCAGTTTCCTTGATTTCTTTCCATCATCATGCAGTTTCCATGTGAGTTATTGGTGGCACCTTGTTTCAATCCCAAATAAAAAGGTGTTTCAGTGGATGGTAAAGCCTGTGCTATGTTTGTTTGCTGGGTATTAATCAGTTAATTCTCATAAGGGTGTTGTTCTAGAGGAGACAATGTTTGCCTTTGGCTGAGAGATTTGCACACAAGGTGGTGTTGAACCAGTGAATCTTAATGCGAAAATTCTAAACCTAAAAATTTCACATGAAAACGTTCATTACGACTCAATTTTGGTGTTTTTTTTCTAAAGTGTCTGTACTCTGACAGCCGCATACGAGGAGCTGAGAGGAGCCTGGCCAGCACCACACATGATCAGAAATAGAAATCCTGAGCTCAGCCAGAAGTGACTGGAAGAGTTTTGGCTGGATGGGGCACGAAAAGCTTTGTGTAGTCACAGGTTCGTGGCAGAAAAGTTTGCCAAGGCAAAAAAATAACCCACCTCAAAAATGCTCTCATGGTTATGCTGGGGATTTGGTTGATTTTTGTTGTTTCTTTTTTATTTCTGAAAAAAAAAGGAATGAAGGCTTTCCAGGTTATTATTAATAATTACTACAACATTCTGTATACAATTTTATGCATAATTTAATATACAGTGTATTTTATACATGCACAATATTATTTTACATGCACAATATAATTTGTACATGCACAATATTATTTTATACATGCATAATACTATTTTATACATGCATAGATGTAATCATGTCACAGTGCCCTGCTCAGGAGATACATTCCTGGCTTCCAAGCTCCTCAAAATGAGTTCAACCTGTGTGGCCCTGAGCAGAATGGCAGACAGGCGTATTTTTTATTGCTGATTCCAACTCTCATAAATTCTTAACTTGCTTAGAATTCGCCAGATTAAATGAAAAGTTACTGTAATTAGGGATTTATTAAAACATGAATCCTTGACCCAATAGAATATAATAACTCATTTGTTTCAAATAAGGCCTCTTTAATTATTCCATCATTGGCCTAAGCAGCCCGTGCAGTGCAGAGTCATGTGTGCTCTCCAAATCCACTTCCAAAATGCTCTGTGAAATTTTTGATCCCCACACCACTCCATAGGCAGAAGCCCCTAAAATAAAAATGTGTCATTTTAATTAAAAATTCACGTTCTGAAAGCTCTTATTATTCTGCACAACAAAGAAAAGTCTGTGAAAATGCTCTTTTTATATATAAGGTTCTATTTTAACTTTTTGTGAAAAAACGTCCCTCTCTGTATCTTCAAAACCAATAGTTATTGATTTACAATCTTATAAAACAAGACTGTAAAACCTTGTCCCATCGAACTATAAATAGATATTTTAAAAAGATATGGAAATTGCTCCCAGATCAGGTCCATATAAGGCACTGATCAGCAGAGAGCCATTTTGCAGGGGAATGTAAACTGCAGAAAATAATTTCTATTGAAAATGCAAAGAAATCTGAGACTACACACAAACAATGCAACCAGAATTAAGGAATTACCCATTCCTCCTCCCCATCTTTGAAATAAGCTTTCTCTCTTTTTTTTTAATTGGTTGGCTGCAGAAAGCATATTGCTATATTTGGGTCCTGTTTCCCTGTATAAGAATAGTCCTACAAGGAATTCCCAGTAAAACAGTGTTGCAGTTCTACAGTATATTAAAAAAAAAATACCATTGGAAAGTGTTATCCAATGGGCAGATGTTAACTTAAAGTGCACATTGTTTGGAAAAGGAGTTAATTAACAACTTATTAATTGGATAGAAAGTCTGAAACTGTTGTACTTCTAGCAAATACATAATTTTCTTCAAGTATTATTAAAGCGTTTTTGTTGTACCTATTAAAGATTCTTGTCTCTAAGTTAATTTCATTATGCTAATAAGCTATCATCGTTACAGAACCTAAGCTTTGATCCATGTTAATTGTCGTGATCTTCAAAGACAAAGTCACCACTTACTTTAAATGAATTTTACATCTTTTTAAAGAATCACACGGAAATTAGGGGAAGTAATTAATTTTTTATTATGTGTCTCAATATTTTTAAGGGAGGAAGTCAATGGTATTGGCTAGAATTCATTTTAACATTTAACTAGGGAAAACAGCATGAGGCAAAAAAACGTTCAGATGCAAAAGATTAAAGAAAATTTGAAACTGGGACCTAATTTGTCTTGATAAACTTTGGTGTTTAATATGCTTCTTTTGTTCTCAGTGTGAAACTGCAGGGTTTTGATTTGTAAAAACTTTTTGAAGAATTAATTCTTTCTAATTTTTATTCCTTTCTTTGCTTTCCTTATACTTGGAGACAGTGGAGTTGACCTTCAAACCATAACACTTTCAAATATCTGTGAATATACAAGGTTAAATCTATTAGTGGTCCGAGATTAGCTGTTCTACACTTGCAAAGTGTGTACCTTCTGCAGTAAATTTTATCTTTTGGTGAATGATAACAAGCTTACATCCACCCTACAAGTTTTCAGCAAATAATAGAATATGTGTTGTAAGTGATCTATTCCTCTTTCCTTTAAGTGTTGGTTATTTTAACCCTTTGATGTTACACAGAGCTCAGTTCTGAGGCATTAAGGCATTTTTCTTGTTGAGATCAGGAAAAAAATGCTTGCATTGTCATCACTGCCAGGACTGAAAATTGGCAGTTCTCCTTCAGCTTTTTCAGACCTCTTTTGAAAAAAAGAATGCAAATAATAATGTAAAGGAAAAATGTATATGGAAAAAAAAAACAAAAAACCACACAAGTGGAAAGGTTATGCTCTGTTTTCCTGGCAAAATTCACTATTTGAAGCCCTACTCTTTGTCCTATTTGCACAGTACAAGCAAATTGCACTTGCAGTGGGGAGTGGTGCCTTTTTAAAAGGCAGCAGACAAAAGTGATTTAAGGATGGTAGCAGCGATTGAAACAACAGCCAGATTTACCCTCTTCCTCCTCCCTGGTTAGCAGCACGTAAGTGCTGTAAATGAAAGAAACCCTGAAGTTCGAGCTGAACCTCGGATTTCTGCAGCAGACAGGTGGTGAGCTCAGCGCCAGGATTTTTCAGCATTAATGCTGAACTCATTTAGACTAACACCAGGCTTGAGTGACCCTCATCTGGATTTAACCTCTGCCCCGTCAATCCACAGCCATACTTTCAGATCTCAACATCAGTTTTGCTTTTTTTTCTTTTTTATTTTTTGTTTTAGCATAGATGACTTTAATCATTAAGCAGCTTTCATAACTGGAACATATACATGTGCTGCTCAGTGCTCTTTGATTTGTAATCTCGGGTTCTGCCCCAATAATCCCCAGTGTCTGAGTGAATTGAGCTGAAGTTCAAAATTCTTTGATTGAGACTGTAGTGATGATTTGGAGCAGGATTCTGCTGCTTTTCTCTTTTTGTAGCAGGGGTTTTAGTCTGCTAAAAGCACAGATGTGTTGTTCATTATCATTATTATTAGTAGTAGTAGTATTAAGGTTGGGCTTGATGGTCTTGGGGGTCTTCTCAAACTAAATGATTCTGTGATTCACTTATTTTAATAGTTGGGTATTTGTTCCAGTAAATAATTGTTTTCTGAAAAAAGCTTTTCCTTTTTTGTTTTTTTTTTTTTTTCTTTTATTTTGGTTTTCAGCTGTCAATTTTAATTCAGTTCATATATCAAATATTTATAATTCTTCTGTTTTGATGCCCTTCTGAAGAACCTCAGGTTGTAGTG
The DNA here is from genome assembly GCA_013397845.1 of Melanocharis versteri. Lineage (NCBI taxonomy): Eukaryota > Metazoa > Chordata > Aves > Passeriformes > Melanocharitidae > Melanocharis > Melanocharis versteri. Next base: position 755,297 of record VZTG01006970.1, on the reverse strand, counting down.
GGTATAGGGCAGTGCATGAAGGCATAACACATCCTGCTGTACAGAGAAGCAAGAGTTTCCTCACCACTTTAATAAATCCAAGGAAGGTAGTGGCTCCCAAACGATCCTCCCCTTGCCTGAGCAATTGAAAGGTGCAATTCTCCCTATCACATCTTTTCTTAATAATCATAACAGCCCATAAATGTTTATGTAAATACACAGTTTAAAAGGACTCATCCCAGCAGCACTGTGCTTGTCAAGTGAGTCATTTTTTCACCTGGCAGGATGATGTTGTAAGGCTCAGTTGTCTTAACTAATCCTGGCTAAAAAGCAAAATTCTGTTTTGTAAGAAAATTCCTGGCCAGCTCTAATCTTAACCTCTTGCATGTCTGTAGCTTCTAAATCGATGTCACAGTTGTAATAGCTTTGAAAACCCATATGTTTGTAAACTAAATAAACCTTGATATTCAAAGGAGATGAAGACAAGAATTACATCTCTTGGCAGTGGTGCTCTGAGCTCCGTTTCAGCTCGTGTTGGCTCCTCATTTTTATGCCCGTGCACCACGCCAAATCTGCCTTATCTATGCAAACATATTAACACTGGCTGTTTGCTAACGCTGTGATGCATCAGCCTCTTATCTGCAGTTCTGACCCTAATGTTACATAATAGCTCCGGATCGGTATTTCTTGATAGTTCACTGGGACCGCCTTCGCTTTCTCAACTCTTCACTGGGAGCTGCCTCTCCTACCCACTGACTAAATCAGCTCCTGGCTGCTCTCCGCCAGCTAAGGCAGAGAGGCTGCCAAAAAGCCTCCTGCTCAAAGATCTCTGTATCCTTTCTGTGCCACAGGCCATCACCCTGCAGCTCCAGTGTTTTTCCCAGGTAATTTTCCCTGTTGTTTTAAACTTACGTGGTTTGGCTTTAGTGATGCACCCCCAGATCTTTGCGAGGTTGCCTCAAACTTCTGCTCATCCTGTTTTCCACACTCTGTCATCAGACAGGCTTTAATATCTTCTTAAAACAAATGGGTGTTCTATTAACATGTGAAAAAATTCTGCACTAAACATAATAAAGATGCCACCCTGAATACCATGTATGAATACTGATAAGTGTTCCTAATACTGCCTACTAAGACTATTAATGCCAAACGAAGAAAATAAATATTTGTCATCAGTTCTATCTGGCCAAAAGTCTTCCTTTAGGAATAGCATAGCATATTCCTTTACAGTATATAATTGCCTTAATTATCTTTTGGCCTATCCACAAAAGCTTGGTTCTATCTCTCTCCCCACAGCGTCCGAAGAATATGCAAATTCTGTTCATTCCAGCTCTCAAAAAAAAAGAAAAAAAAAAAAAAAAAAGCCCAAAAAGAATCTCCTTTAGCTGTTTAGGAAAGGCTCAGAAAACTTTCCTAAGCGTGGCTGTGGTGTATGCCAAGAACTTTCTTATTTGTGGAAGACGTCCCCAAGCTCTTTGCTATTGTTTCAAGGTCTTCCCCTTGCCCAGTCTGGCTTCTCAGCATTCCTACAACAGCTCTGTTCATCCCCCATCCCATCTACAGTGTGGAGCCTGCAAACGTGGGAAACTGAGTCAAGCCCTATAAACCTTCCAGGCTCAGTTAGGAAGCCAAAAGTATAAAATGTAGGAGCTTTTAAGGGTTTCTGTCCTCTTAACATGGAAGTTGCAAGATCCAAGAGGCTCTATCGCTTCTCACGGCTGTAAATGTCTGGTTAACAACCTCCAAGAAAACTCGGGAAAGCCAAAGGGTGGAGGACTTCGGGAGGCTGGCTCTCCCAAACTTTCTGTTTCCAACCCACCCTTTGTCTGATACAACTGAAAAGAACCCCAGAAGCCCTGGACATGACAGGCAATGGGCCTGCGTGCTATTTAGGGCCGGTCTCCACTGCAAAATGTTCATACTGCAACTTCTCAATTCTTTCTCCTTTTTCCTCCCTGGCTATTAAAAATTCCACTTTTAATGCAAAGCAGAGCTGGAGTTCTGTGACCACCCTACGAGCACAGCAATCTGTAACTCAGTTATAGGAAATCATTCCCTTTAAACAAGACACTGAGGACGTGATCCAAAACAGGATTTCCAGTATTCCACGACCTGGATGACAGCTGGATTGACCTGCCTATATTATCCTCCAAAATAAAATGGAAAATGATCCAATTTTCCAAGGTGTTAGTGAGAAAATATAAGTGAAAGGAAGTCAAAGAGCAGCTTCTGGTGCTCAGTGGAGGTTGCCCTTATGTTCGGCGCATTCATGCATAATTCCAGCACCTAGAGCTTAGAACTTTTCATCTTGAAAACAGTGGTTGCTAACTGGGTATTCCCCCCTTTTTTATATCTCGGAGAAGTTAATGTCATTCTGAGAAAAGCCCTTCAATTTCCCTGTTTTCCAGAGCAGTTGATTATGAAAACAAAGCTTGACTCGAGACTTGCTGTGGGAATGTTATTCGAGCACTGGTTAAGTGCCAGAATGCGTTGGGAAGGAAGAGTTTCCAGAAAAATATTGCCCTGATTAAAACCTGATTTGACGGAGTTTTGTCTATGCAAAGGGTTACCAGAATAGTAAGACAACGCCGTTAGTCAGATTTTCCTTCCCTTACTTGATCGTTACCAGTGATGGTTTTATTGCTGGTTTTTGAATGATTATTGTAACAACAACTCATCCACGAGCTACTTAGGTATCGCTTGCCTCACGCTTCACATGAGATGTCAAACGGCTTGTTGATGCCTGTCCTTGTTTGGCAATTTTTCCACAATACCCCTTCATTCTTTATAATACATTTAATTGGATATATGAGGAAAAGATGGGAAGAAAGCCATAATACCAATGGGATTTTTGCTCCCTGCATTATGTTCTTCATGAAACCACCCTTGTGACTATGAACAGAAAGCAGCCCATCAAAGGACAAAATTAAATCAGCAGACAGCAGAAGACAATAAAAAATGTTATTTTGATAATTGAAGGGATTATACATTTTTATTTCTTTTAAAAGGCCACTTGTGAAGTCCATATGTTTGGTTCTTTTGAAAAGATAATAAATACTGTGGGCAAACCATATTTGATACTGGTTGAGTAAGATCTTTAAAAATGGCCGTGGCCATGCTACCAGTCTGTAAATATTGACTGAACAAACACCCACCACGGGATTTCTGTGAAACACGACTTCTTTTTTGCTCCCTCTTACCCATGGATGTGGTTAAAACACCCTACTGTATTCTGCGAGTGCTGTCCTACTCTTGCTAGGAGATCATAAGATGTTGGGGTTAACTGTCAGATGCTTTACTCTTCTAAAGACCTTTGCCTTTTAACTAAATGCTTGCTTATCTTTCTAATTTAACATAGTCCCACATTCTTTTTGTAGTAATTTTGGACTATCTGATAACATATAATGGAAAACATGTTTATGTCTTCCACTAGTTCTTGTTGCATATTTCAAATGCTTAGAACAACAATTTTCAGAAGCTTTCATTAAGGTTAATTTAAAAACTACATTAAATACAAACAGATTTTCTCACAAACAAAATGCAATGTGTACTTAACGGACTTCTGTATGTTATATTTGATAAACTACCTCATATAAATGCAAATTCTGACTTTCTGCCAGAACAAGGTGGTACAGAAAATATTTCTATTAAACAAATAATGCTGGGAGAGCAAACTTCAAGTTACGGTATGTTGAACTGAGAAAGAAGATTTTTTTTCACTGAGGTCAGATATATATTTATTTTGTTTGCTCTGAGTACTTTGCTACTTCTACACTAAAGATGATGTAGTACAGTTCTATATAAAAGGCAGGTACACGTATATACAGGATAAATATCCATTTTTAACCCATTTCTTCGTTAATGTTATATATGGGCATTGCTGATTCCTTTTGCTTTACAGAACAGGGGTATGGGAAGACGCCATGCTCTGAGCTGAATGCCAAAACTCAGCCAGAAGGGTCGGGAGGAGGAGGAGCAACCCTGAAACCTGGAATTGTGAGGTATGATCTGAACACAGAGCTTCGTATGCGTTTTACTGGGTGCCAACTCACCACTCTGCCGTTGGAAAACGCTCGCTTGGAAAAGGAGCATGAAAAATAAAGCTGCCAGGGGCGACTCTAAAGAGCATATGATGGAAACGAGTTGAGTCACCACCAGCGTGGCTGACATTGTTGGTGGAAACTGGGACACCCGCATGAGCCATTGTTCGCTGCACCTCGTCTGGTTTATGTAGCTCGCTGAGTTGAAAGCTGGATCGGCGCTAACCTTGGGGTTGGAGGGGGATTCGTGCCATGTGGTTTCAATTGTCCGTGGATGCTTTCAGCTCGTACTGCCAGTAACGAGCCGTCCTACTGGTCCTCCCACAGCCGTGGTGCTGCCCCAGCTCACCCTGATGGGGCTGTGGTGAGCTCTGTTCCCTGATGTGGTCCCTTTCGGCGGGAGCTGCTCTGCAGTCTGCTGTGAGACAGGGCTTATTCACTCTTCCCTCTGTCCCAAAGGCAGCAGCTGCAGAGAAGTTTTCCCTGAATACATTTTGCTGTGGAATAGAGCTTTTTTTTTCATTTTTGAGCTGGTTCCTTTCCCGATTTGGTCTGACGCTGCCTTTGGTGCAATTGTGGGAATATCTGAGGCTGTGAGTTGTTCTCTTGAGTTCTTCTCATTTGAGGGTTGTGCAGAGTGAGGCTCATACTGGTTTTACCACCTATTTCCTTCCTACTGGTGTACACAGCTCTTGTCTAGGAGTGTTTTTTGTGGACATGGGGGTGATGAGACCCACAAAAATAGCGAGCAATCACTTCAACCACCACCAAATTACAGCCATGCCTGAGGCAAATTACAGCAGCTTTCTGACAGTGTCACCATGCTATCTTTGTGACTGAGATGGAGATAATGAGAATTAATTAATCAGTCTTTGATTAGAAAAAAGAGGAGGGGGAAACTCTTCTACTGTGATCCCACTACAAAAACACATGAAACTGGTGAGGTTTTTGTTTGATGTTACTCCTCAAATATGGGGCAGGCATTTGTAAGGCAGCACTCAGGGTTTCATGGCTGCTGGCTTGGTTACCCTTCCAAACCCATCACTGATGGACCACAGGGGCAAGAGATCCTCCCTTTATAGAAAAATACATGCTGAACACCAACACCATTAGACTGATGGAGATGTTTTTACTCTCACAGTGGAAAAACTGTCTCTTATTCAAAGATCTTGTAAGTCCCAGGTACAACCTCATTCACTGGAGTCAACCCTGCCTTCTTTACAGTCCTGGGGGTGAAATCTTGTCTTGTACTCTTTAGACTGATGGCTAAATCTTCGAAATTGTTCTCTTATGATAAAACATGAACTACATGGTGCCAGCGTCTGACTGGAATTACAATTATCTAAGTAGATTCATTTGTATCCCTTTCATAGCAGCTTCTCTCTGGGCACAAGATTTTTCTGTGGGGCATGGGAAGAACTAAATTAATCTTATAAAGAGGAAGGGGTTTACACTGAAATCAATAGTTACAGAATTAACTGGGTAAATGACTTTTTCTTAATTCTTTCTCTTCTCAGAAGATGAAGTTTTGATGGGTACACAAATCCAATGGCTGCCAAAAAGCTGATATCGCATGAAATATTTCATCTCAGCTGTGTTGAGCAAGTCTAGACTTTGGTATTAGTGAAAACTGAGAGTGTAAAAAATGTCAGCGTTGAAGTGGGGGAAAAAAGCCTTATTCTGGTTATTAAATATAAGTAACTAGTGAAGTTATGTTTTTTAAAAATGTCATTTTAGGAAGAGCTACATGGCTCTCCTGGGCAGTTTTAAATATAAGCCATATATGCAATTTTAGGCTTGGATTTATATAATTCACAAACACAGGGTGTTTGTATTATTTCAGAGAAACAAAGCATTGGATTGCACAGGCACAAGCAGTAGGTGTGTCACACTCGAAATTTTTGATGCAGGCTCAGTGGCTGGTTTGATCTACAAACCCCAGGGTCCAATTCCCAGGCCGAGTTCATTTCCCTTTGAGCACCTTTGGTGCCCAGAGCTCTCAGGTTTTCACTTTCAGCCAGGTGGAAACAATCTTGCCATTTCTTCTCGCCACAAAACCGTCAGCTCAACTTCAGCTGTTCTTCAGCTGCATTTAGGGGATGCAACCCCAAAGATGCTGCAGGGTTCCCAGCCCGGCCATAGCACTTCAGTGTAATGACGGTGGTAAAACCTTCTCACACGCAGTTCCCAGAAATTAATTGTACCAAGAGCATCTATAAAAGCTGCAGCACCCCTGTAAAGAGCACATAATGTCATCATTTTTCAGTGGGTATCTTCTCTAAAGGCAAATAATCACTTTTCCCATTAATGGTTGGACTGAAACTTTTTCCTTCATTCCGATTTCAGCAAAGGTTAGGGGCAGAACATTTAACATGTATATGGAGATGCGACAGGGTGACTCGTGGCTTCCTGCTGCAAATGTTGAAGGCAATATAGTACTTAGGAAATTTTTTTCCTCTCTGTCCTGGGGACTATTTTCATTTTCACTATTCCCTTTCACTCATTACTCCAGAAATTTTTACAAGGGCATATAGTGAAGGGACAAGGAGGAAGAGTTTTAAACTAAAAGAGGGGAAATTTAGGTTTGATATTTGGAGGAAATTTTTTGCTTAAAGGGTTTGTGAGGCCCTGTCACAGGTTGCCCAGAGAAGCTGTGGCTGCCCCCTCCCTGGAAATGTTCAAGGCCAGGTTGGATGGGGCTTGGAGCAACCTGGAATTGTGGAAGATGTCCCTGCCCATAGCAAGGGGATGGAGTGAGATGATCTTTAACATCTCTTCCACCCCAAACCATTCAAGGCTCCTAGGGTTCTGTGATTCTACGAAATTTGGTTAATCCTCTAAAGATGTTTGGTGTCCTACCAGATTCTCAGACAGATTCTCTGCTGGGCACAAACGCTGGTAGCATCAGCTCCTGGCCTATATTAGGTCCAGTGAATAATTTGTACCAAAACCAGTGCAGCACTGGAGTGTCCTTTCTCTAAGTGCTATTAACCACCTTTATTCAGAGATACCATAGATAAATGCTGCTTTGATGAGGGAAGGAAATATTTCATCAGCAAACCTTTCATGTGCTTTCAGTTTGAAACACACATTTTGTCAAAGTCTCTCTAACCTGTTGACTCACAGAGTTACAGAATCTTAAATTATAAATATACATATACGCATGCCAGCTATCAGCCTGCTCCAGGACCATCATGTTTGACTTCATATGCTGTGTATTAAACCACTGCAGGACAGATGTTCTGCTGAGGGGAATCCAGATGGAGTATCAACACCTGGCTTGTCACTGGCTCCCGTGGTGGGTACTTGGATTAGCACCCAAGACACCCATGACATACCTATCTCTCATTCTGGGAACTTCCTCTTGCATTTGGGAACTTCCTCCTGGATTTCTTTTACTTGTTGACATAGGAATGTCAAACCATGACATCTAAATCCCAGGTCAGCGTTAAAAATTTCAATTCCAAGCTGTCCCCTCGTGCAGTTTACTTGCAAGCACCAGGCCATGGCTGTTGCAAATTCTTTTCTCCTTATTTATTTCCAAGGAGCGAACAAAACCAGAGTCCTGAAAGCTACGGATTATTTTATGTCGGATGTTTCTCTCTAATTTGTCATTGGCCTCTAATTTGTCTAATTTGTCATTGACCTCAATTAGCAGCGAGCTCTTGTGTCAGATGCAGTTTGTATCCATCTAGGAATTGTATGGGAGAACCCTCACCATCTTGAGGAGCAAGGGCCAACTTTAGCTTTCTTTATCCTATGTGTCGGCAACTTTCAAAGTTGGGACCACTGGGAACATTTAAATGCATGTAGTTCTTTTCAGGCTCATTATTTCACTGTAAAGCTTTACTTTTAATATATTCTTCCCTGCCCAGTAATTTCATTTGTGTACAAGTTCTGATCTCAAACCAAAGTTTTAATTTACTAGTCTTTTTCTGTTAAAAAATAAGATTCTGCTTTTCATTGCCCTGTCCTTTAAAAAAATTACTTGTGTGTACTCCTTGCTACAATTTAGGGTATTTATGAATGGTTCTACATAAAAGGAATGAAAATAACTAATTATAATAATACCACTAAAAGCCATGGCTGGCTAGAAAGTGGAAATCCCTTCCCATTACATATTTTCTGCTTTTAGAAAAGAAATTAATCCAACTCTTGGATGAAAATTGAAAACCACAACATTTTTCATATGAAAGGATTTCCAAAAATATCATCTTTTTAGAAATTCACAATTTAAGTTGCTGATAAAACTGAGAATGATTAAAAAAATTTAGCCAGTTAAAAAGAAAGCTGTATATTAGTGACACATAGAGAAAACTCTTCAAGCCATATACCGTTTTCCTTTTCACAGAGAGGATATTTTCTATAAGAAAAGCAATTTTGACAGAAAAATTCTGATATGGTCTACTAATTAGAGCATCTGGTGCACCCAGCTGGCCTAAGGTAAGAGCAGCTATGAGTATGGAGCAACATTTGCCCAACCTGTTGTTTCAGATCATACAGAGAAGAGCCATCAGAGTCTCCAAAAAATAATTCCAAACGTCCTTGCCATGAGCCAGACCTTGTTCTTGTGCAGTCTGTGGCAAAAAGGAGGACTGGGACCTGCCTACGGATGAGGAAACAGCCCGTTTTCCTGTTAGCATCCAGCAGAGAGACCCCACATTGTTTATTATCAGGATTCAGCAAGAGGTGAGACCGAAAGCTGTTCAGTCACAAGCAACACCAAGACTGACCCTGACCCAAGCATGTCCTGAGCTCTCTGGAGAAGGCAAACCAGGGGCAGCGAAGCAAAAATGTCTACATCCCTGCCAGACATCCTGCTCTCAGTCTTGAGCCTCTAGAAACAAATATGAGAGAGTTTTCTACTGAAAGGAAAATATTTTATAGTGATTATAGAATTGTAGAATGGTCAGGGTTCAAAGGGACCTTAAAAATTCTCTCATTACGGCCCTCTGCCATGGACAGGGACACCTTCCACTGTCCCAGGGTGCTCCAAGCCCCAGTGTCCAGCCTGGCCTTGGACACTGCCAGGGATCCAGGGGCAGCCACAGCTTCCCTGGGCACCCTGTGCCAGGGCCTCACCACCCTCACAGGGAAGAATTCCTTCCCAATATCCCATCTAAACCTACTCTCTGTCGGTTTGAAGCCATCCCCCCTTGTTCCGTCACCCCAGGCCCTCATAAATAGTCTCCCCCCATCTTTCTTGCAGGCTCCCTTCAGGTACTGGAAGGTCGCAATTAGATCACCTAAAAGCCTTCTGTGTTTGGGGGGAATATTTTGATGGGAAAATTTTGATTTCATCAGTCTTGGCAAACTTTGCCACTTGGGCATTTTTTTTGTAAATGCTAAAAATTCATGGATCCATACTTCAAAAAAAAAAGTTTACAAGATGGGATCAAGCAAGAGTCCTCTGAGCACTGGGTCACTCGCACAGCTCATAATTCCATCTGTGGATTGGTCAAGCTCCATCTTCAGCAGCCTCTGGGGCTGCTGTTTTCTTCCATCTCTCATCCCCATGCTCTTGTGGGCCTGCTGTGGGAGAGTTCACACCTTTATCAGGCTTCTCCCAAAGCTCATTAATTGCCAGATGATATCCATTCATATTTGGGCTAATTACAAATCTTCTCCCCACTTCTTTTAACCCAGTTGTTTTATCTATAGACAGAAATTGCATCTCCACCTTTGATTTACGGGGCTGAGAGTGCCCAGCTCCTTTAATCTCCTCTGATAACACCCACAGGCTCTTCTCTGCTCACCTCCAAGTCCCTCTTTGCAGATGTTCTCATCAGAATTAATCTGAAATGATACCAGGTTAACCTGACACATGCTACCTTCCAGAAACCCATATGGCAACGCTGCTCATTTTGTCTTTACTTCCACATCCATAGTTTTTCCTTCTTTCCGTTCTCATGCCCAGTCTTAAACACCGTTTTTCCACCTGATGGGGTTGAACTTGCTTGAGACCATCTTTTCTCTTTCCTCAATGCACCTTTGTAAATCCTCATAGGAAATGCCACATGGCACATTTCAATTTACTCCAGTTCTTTAAATTTCACTTGTCCAAGAACAAGTTTGTCATAACTAATTTATCTGATATAGAGGCAGTCAAATACATATGAGAAATTCCATATGTATATACACAGAGAGATAAAATACATATAAAAATAAGCATTTTTGTATAAATATATCTATTTTTGAGAAGGGAAGGATTATAGAAAGATATATATATATATATATATAACAAAAATATAAATGAATTTTAGTTGTCATAATATTTCTGGATCAGATTTGGGATATAATACTATCAGAGTGGAGGGAGAATTTGTGGATTGGACTTTTTGTGATAGCTAAGTGGGAACAAGGTGCAAAACAGGAGATAGGATTAATGATTCTTGGAATCTGACCTTATCTGCTGAAATAAAGATACTGTTTTGAGTCACACTTGTTGCACCTTGGTTTAGTTAAGACTTGCTGAAGTCCTGCAACAATGAGTTTCACGAAGCCACTTTTTACATAGTTAAGCAAATACACTGTTAATTTGAGAAAATGATATTCAAAGCTCAATAAACATTGATAGATACAGCATGTTATTTAGTCCCATAAACTCTTTTTAACAAACTACTTTGAATCAACAGATAAAAATAATTCTGAATTAAGTTGCTAGACTCAGCCCCTATGTGCACGCACAGTTTCCATGGAAGTCAGCATGTTGTAGGGCAGAATTTAGTCTGTGTGTTTAATTCATCTTAATCACTATTATTAATTCATAACTACTGTTTCCAGAAATGTATTCAGTTAGTTTTACATTAGTCAAAATCAATTGTATGTGATTTATTTTGATCATTGAAGATTACAATTTTGATGTATTTGCTCTCATCCTGTACGTCAAGCCAGGCAAAGTGGGAATGCTTTTCTAAGGAAGAGTCACCTTCTATCTATCGATTCAGTCTTTATTTCCCTTTATTGGGAATTCACATATTCTTTGGAGCAATCCTGATTCTGGTAGGTTTTCACAGTCGGATGATGCAGCGGATAATGAAATGTCATCAAGGTGTCCAGCTAGACCTGGTGGTTGTACCAGGCTGGTGGCCCCAGGTGACACACGTTCTCTGTTTGTTACTAGACTCAGATACAGGGGAGTTGGCCCAAAATCTGGCTCAGCACCATCACTCATCAAGCATGGTTCAAAATTGTCTGGATCTTACTTCATCCAGACCAGCAGCTTTCCGGAGACTGATTTCAAATAAAGGGTTTAGCTTCTTCTGGACCCCCACCAACTTCTGTGCTGCAAGAAACACAATATCTTTGGGCAGACTTGGGGTTTTGGGTAGGCCTGTGATGCTTCAGATATGGAAATTCCCTTGGGACAAGTGTTTGGTGCCTCCTGTGATTTCAGAGTGAGCAGAGTGTGTCAAGTGCTTCTCCAAGCAGGGCCAATTTTGGACCCACAAGGGCACAGAACAACTAGAGTTGGAAGAGGCCCTAAAAATAATCCAGTTCATGCCCAGGGAACCTTTCACTAGAATTCATCCAGCCTGCAGGAACAGTGACTATAACATATCTTACATTTACAGGTGGAGATTCTCGTGGGAATAACTTAAAGAATCAGGCCCTCGGTTTACAAATGCAAGTGGCGACTTCAGGTTGAAGAAGGGTTTTGTTTGGCTGTTTTTCTTTATCATTACACTGAACCCCACTCACGCTGTGTCTCCAGTTTGCACTTCCTTGTGCTTATTGCCAGCTGGAAACACCACTAAGGAATAACCCTGGACGTTAAAGTCCGTTCAACTCCAACCCGTGATTATACTTCTGAAGACGCTCATTACCTTCCCCGCATATCTTTGTCTTTTCTCCCAGTCTTCCCAGTTCAGGATTACCATTTTGCAAAAAAAAAAAAGCACTCCTATTTTTGTCTCTTTAATGGCATCTCCAGCCGGGGACAATTCTCTGTGGTAGAGGGAAGAATCCTGGTGATTAAACCTGGGATCCACTCGAGAGGAACCTCCCTGGCTTTGCACGGCTCAGGGCTGTTGTACAGTGGGCTCGGTTAAGCTGAATTTATAAAGCCTTAGTGGAATTAAAACAGCATGCTCCGTACCAAGATGCCTTCACTTCCTGTGCCTTAATGTTAAATCCTATAGTATTGTGGATCTTAAAGATGATTGAGTTATTTTTAAACCACTGGATGTCTTCCAGTCACTCTATTTCACACTGGATTAATTATGTAAGAATACTGACTTGTTCGTCACTAATGTTACAACTTTTAAAAACAACATGCTGTTTAAATTCAAGCTTGGCAGCTCTTGCCTGAATCCCCTCAAATTTATGGCACCACACCCATAGCATAATAAAATCTTTAGTGGTCCTTTGTCTTTTAGCTTGCCTTCTATTTTTTCTCAAGGGTGTTTTATGCTGGAAGATGCATACAAAAGTTGTCCAGATGTTATTTGTATCAGAGCCGGGATTTCAGTCCAGCTATCTGTGGTTGCAAATGTTTATTTTAATGGGTTATTGTGCAATCCTTGCTGCGCGGACCTCAGCGGCCTTATATGTACGTTCTCAGCGATGCCAGCACATTGCTTTTGGAGATATTATTTTGGTCCAATCGCAGTGGAACTGGTCACTGGGGGGAGCAAAAAATGTAACACCTGTAGGAGCCCGGGCGGTGTTTTGGCCCAGCTGGGTGAGAAGTGGAGGGGCTGGTGGGCGGTGGGTGGGAGCAGGGCTGAGACAAAGAGCTCAGCCTGGCCACCACGGGATGTGCTGGGAGTTTATTTTACCGTAGCTGTTGCAACAAACAGAAGGGTGGGTTTATCAAGCATATTTGGGAGCCTCGTAAAATCCTAACCGATGTTTCCTTGATACTGGAGTAAATTGTTTATCTCGTAACTAAAACCACGCCATGTGTACACCAATTAGGGCCGCGGATTTCGGCTCATTAAGATGAACTTAAGATGCGAGTTTCGTTATGTGCTGTAAGGACTGTGAACTGTCGCAGGGGGAAAATATCTGCAGAGCTCGGAGCCTCCCATGGAGCCTGTGAGCTGAGCAGTGCACAGTGCTGAGGGCTCATCTGCAGACTCTGCTTTACCTGAGTGGGTCCTACTGAGACCAAGGTCTCCCACGGCAAAGGGTTTAAAGATAAATTTGCATGCTAAAAGTGCCCAGCCTTGCATTTCCAAGAAATGTGAGCAAGCAAGATGACGGCAATTAATGACAATGACACTCATTTGCACATGCAAAGAATCAAGACCATTTAACCTTTAAGAGAAAACAGCTATTATATTTTAATGTTGTTTTATGTATTAACAGTCACATATTATTTTGATGTGCTTAATTAATATAAATAAGCTTAAGTCATTATACTGTCATTTAAACCCACATAATTTCCTTTTTGTAGGAATTTGTGTGTAATTTGCACTGTTGCATTCAGCTCCCAACATTCCAAGATCATGCTTCAAATAATTAGATTTCAAAAATACAATTGGAATTGTTCTTTGTCGTTTGATTTTTCAGCAGTAAACACATTTTGAACTTCTCAATAATAAGGACCAGGGGCTTGTTTTTAAAAGCCAAAGTCGATGTTTTGAAGCATTATATTATTCCTGGAGCTTGGGCTTTGGTTAGATGGCCTGGTGAAATGAGTACCATCAGCAACACAGACCTTGTTTGTAATTCTGCCCAACCCCACTTGTTTTCAACACTGTTCAATTACACAGGCCTTTTCCATTAGGAAATTAGCCCAAATAACTATCTTACCCTCAAATTGGAGGTAACATGTCAGTAGTGAGTGGCATCAATCCTGCCATGGAGATGACTCAATTTGGAGCCAGTGGAAGCACATAACAGACGGCCTTTTATAAATATGGGGCTGGCATGGGCATTAAATATTTGTGTTCAAGAGATTGTAGAGTTGGGAGAATATGGGATGTGGCCTTTCTGATGAGACCCCACGTTCCCCGTGCATGATGCATCTCCTGCAGTGCCTCTTCCCTTGTGCCAGTCCCCAGAACAAAAGGGCCAAATATCTAATCTTGGAGCTCTTCCATGCCAGGGAAATCCTGGGTGTAATAAAGGGCGAATCCTGCAGAGATCAGGGCAATTCACAGCCATGAAATCCAGCTCTCCTTCGGGAGCAGGGTGGGAGCTGCAGGTCCCAGTGCTCCAGTGGTCACTCCACCTGTGGGTCGTGGTGATTGAAACCCTGCAGCAATGCCTGGGAAAAAACAAATCCCCACCTCAGGTCTTGGCAGGCGGCTCGGAAATCAATTGCTTTTCATTTATGTTCTGTAGAAAGTAAATGCATTTGTAAATTTGAAAGCAGCTGCTGACGCTCAGCAGTAAACCAAACCGATTTTGTTTTACAAAACCTTTGCTGTTTGGTCTTAACTAGCAGAGTTGTGCATGGATCCAGCACTGCTCTTCGCATTGCAGGGAAGATTTTGTCTAGCTGCCTCTGTGACATATGGTAATGCTTAGTGTGTGCTGTATGGCCTGGAGCCATACCACTGCAGCCTGTATGCTCCTCAGATCTCCCAGGCTAAGGGAATCGGGATGAGACAGCGCTTGAATGCAAGGGACCTCCTAGAAAAAGTCAGGATGCAGCGTTTTCTGCCGGTCCGAGGACAGGATGTTCCTCCCTCAGGGCTGAGGCAATTCCCCACACGGGGCTAAGGTGACTGTACTCTCCCAGCCGTAGCTTTTTGGACACGGATTATAAGAGACCACTAATGCACCATAAAAGATCTCACAGCTCTCAGCCATGGGAAAACAGCAAACAATCCCACTTCCCAAGGTAACCCAGAGGAAGTGGTGGCGTGGAGGAAAGTGCTGTGAGACCTTTTCTCATCTTGTTTCTGGGGGGAGGATGTTCCCGTTACCACCTTCCCTTTCAGGGTGCAGCTAACCCTGCAGAGCAATCGCTGCTTGTTTCTCACGCAGATTGCTCCCAGGCTCCCTGGGAAGCAGAGGGAAATCCAGAGGCACCCTCAGCACAGCCCAGTGGGCACAGAAACCCACCCGTGTCTGTGTGGCAGGGTGGGAAAGGAGGGAAACAGCGAGTCTTGCAGGGAGGCTTTGCAGCCTCTTCTTGGCGATGTTATTAATTCGTTCTGGGACGTTGGGAGACTCGTTTAACCTCTCTTTGTCTCAGATTCAAACCTCTACAAGCAGTTATTATAACATTTGGCTGCATTATGGCATTGTTGAAAGGCTTAATTAAATTAAGTGTTCCGAGATCTTTGAATGAAAGGTGCTATCCAAGTGAAAGCCTGTTGATGATGATGACTCTAAATTATGAGGCCAAGTCCTTCACAAGTTTTACTCAGTCCTTGGTTAGACAAAGTTATTTTTAAACACTGTATTTGATGTAGCATTAGAATTGTTTGGGGAGTGCCATGTGTATAGACACGACATCTGACCCGCGGTGGGAGGGATTTGTCACTGGAGGGTTTTAATGGCAGCAACCAACCACACATCATCCACATGCAGGGAATTGTGCTTGTCACAAGCAATTTTTAATTGTTTGTTTGCTTTGGTTTGGGTTTTATAAGTTTATTTGAAGATCTTTATCGGGAAGAATGGCCAGGACTTTTAGTTATTTCAGGAGAAACGCTGTCTCAGGTGGGAAATTAAAAGGAGCTGCTCGATCAAAGTTCATAGGCGTTGCAGCCAAAAGATGCATAAGCAGATGTCTTCTTTCTTCCAACCTGTCAGTACATCCCTGGAAGGACAACAAAGTTTGTTGGGGCTTTCACCAGGTGGTATCTTACCAACAGCAAAGAAGGCAAAATTGCAAATATCATTTTTTAATTTTTATTCCACGGCAACTTAAGCAAAAATTCCTATGCTTTGAAAGGAGGAGGGCTGTAGTTCTAAAACTCTGTTTTTTTCTTCCTACCAAGCTTCTCCTCACCTGTTTCTTCAGCTCACCTTTCCCCCTACCAGAATCCCTGACACTCTTATCCTCAGCACTTTTTCTCCTTTAGCATCTTTTCCTCTGAATTTGAAAGACATAGTTTTCCTGACTGCTTTTATTGGGAATCTTTCTCTCCCAGTATTACCCTGTCACCACAAAAGGCTGCTGCCTCTCTCCCTCCTGCCATCCTGAGCAAGTTATCAACCCTTCCTAGCCTTTCCCACCAGTTCATCTTTTTCCTGTTTCCCTCTATTGTACAAAACCCACCTTAACAAATTCACCAGAAACACAAGAGTGAATCATAGAATTGTTAAGGTTGAAATACACCTCTAAGATCACAGACTTTAAGACTTTATGAGGATATTTTAAATGGGCTAATTATTTTGCTGGGTAGCACAGGCACAGGACCATGTCTAAAGTCTGGGCTCCTTAAAGGTCTGCTTTACAGCCTATTATATAAACTGTGATTCTTTCAATAGAGAGGAAGGATGGTATTTTGGTTAAAGCCTCCAGGAGATCAGGATTCAGCTTCTAGCTCTGCACGCTTCCTGTGTGGTTTTGGGAAAGACACTTTGTGCCATAATTCCCCATCTGCAAACTAAAGATGATATTACATCCTGTTTCTCACCTTCTCCCTGCAAGCTCTGTAAAGCTGCAGAGCCTGTAAGCACTGTAGAGCAAATAATGTCACTTTTTTACGCAACACTCTCCACAACAGCATTTCAGCCTCAGCTGAAGACTAATGACTATTGTGGTGTTAATAATAAATAATAATTGTAATCATCCCTAAGACTTTCAGCCTTACTTGCACTTAAGATTGATTCTTCCAGACTTTCTGCAAGTTTACCTTGGGACCAGTCTTAGCAAAGAATAATCATATCAAACTGTGCTAAATAAGGTGGATTTCTTTTCTCATATACTTTCTCTGTATTTGCTGAAGGACAATGAACAGTAGACTTAAGACCATCAAACTCATTTCACCTTTGTAATATTTAAACTAATTAGTCTCAGAGATGAAAAACGCATTGCTCAGATTCCAGATAATCTTAAACAAAACACTTCATGCTGATTTTATTCTGCTTCTATCTGTGCAGAGATTAAACAAAACCCACAGTTGGTTTCATCTGCCAGGCTCTAAAAAAAAAATCATGTCACAGAAAGAGAAAGGAGGGAGAATAAATCCAAGGCAAGGTTTGCAGTGCTCTGAGTTTGCTCATCCTTAGTTTATCTTCTGCAAATGAGCATGTATAAAACAGTCCACCTACTGTTCTAGTTGCTACGATATAATGCAGTTCCACTGAATGATCCTGTTAACCTAACCTTCAATTTGCTGGGATTTGAACTCTGAATTACAGCTTACTAACATAGTTTAACAGCTGGTACAAGGGCTTCTTTTGAATTTTTAATCACATGAATTAAAGATTGCTAGAGATGCTTTTCAGACCTCCACTAGCAGTGATCCAATGTAGAGAAAGACAAGTATAGGTAGCCCCACGAGGATTAAGAGCACAAAGGTACTATGGCTGGTGAAGCCATGCTGCACTCTTTGCTTGCCAAATTAGGAATATTGGTGCAAATTATTCATGTGAAGATACATTCACATTATGGCTCCAAACTGATTTAAAACCCCCTTTTTAGCTCGCATTTTTATACACGGCGTGCATCGCATGGAGCACAGGTTTTGAAGATAAAGCTTAGTTTAGCAAAATGTTTCTTCTGTTCCGTGTATAAAGGGAACACAGGCACACACACACAAAGCAAGAGAGAGAAAGAAATATATATAGAGTGATTGCAACTGATATCTGGAATGCAGTGAAAACAAACATGACCGTCTGTGGATGTTTCGGGGTGGATGTAATCATTTCTTGCCGTCGTACAGCGTGCGGAATGCGCGTGTTTAGATTCTGCACTCTTTGCGTCTCCCGTTATTTATTCCAAGAAGATCTTTCTTATTGAAGATATTTCTCAGGGAAAGGGGAGAAAAAAATAAAAAAAGGAAAGGGATAAAAAAAAAAAAGACAAAAATGTAGTTCAACTGGAAGCTTCTCTACCCTGACACGCCAGCTGATGAGTGCTGTGAGAACTTGGGAAAACAGACCCTGCCTCCCAAGTTCACTACCCTGCAAGCCTGAAGATCAGCAGAATAAAGTGGATGGAGTTGTTTAAACAAAGTAAGTAGAGGGAGAAAAAAAAACAAACAGAAAAAAAAAATAAAAAGAAAAAAATTAGGGCAGCAGGAACAAGAAAGCATGTTGCTTCTTAATTATGCTGTGTTCTCTCTCTAATGGATTGGCCTCCCCACACGCTCTAAGTAAAGCAACTGGCATGTGGCATCCTGTGCAGCGAGAGGCGCGGTGGCAAGCGTACAGCTGTTCGTGCTGACACACAGGTGTTGGATTTTTGGATCTGTTAGCTAGACAGATTTTTAAGGGTGTACGGGGGAATCATCTGCAGTTGTTGCACAGAAAGTGAGTTGTCCAAGAATACCGGAGTTAATTATTATGTAAATCCCACTCCACAGCCGAGGCTCGGGGCTGGAGTTGGAGCTGTGTTCCCCCCGCGCCCTGCCAGCTCTGGGTCACTGTCTGATTTCCTGGCTGCCCCCTTTTCATGAAGTGCTGTGGTGAGCTGGCAGCGATGGACAGCTGTGACAGCAGAGGCAGAAGGTCAAGTGGGGATGAGCAGCTGGGGTGATCCCTGCCCCTCTCAGCCAGCATGGGATCTCTGGGAAGACACAGGTGGCCATGCCAAAGCACTGAAGAGGTGATGCTGAAGCTTCAGGGATGCTTTTCTCAGTCCTCAGGGAAAGCCTTAAGAGCAGCAGGTGGGGAGAAAGTTCAGGCAGAGCTTTAGTAGTTTATTGTCCTTTTATCAACAAGACTTGCTCTGGGAGCTCACGCTGCACTAACTGTCCTGAGAACCACGGTGGCTTTGGGCAGTGTGTAGCTGGGGTAGAATGCATTAAAATGAAAATGAGGAGCACCATCTCCTACCAAATTCCCTCTCTGTAGAGAGGCAGCGATTTCTCCTTTCTCTCCTGCAAGCCTCTTCACCCAAGGGTGCCTCGGGTTCTTCACCTAGCAACTTATTTGATTTCATCAAACAAAAAACGTCATGGAAGTACAGGGCAGGGTGCCATGTTTTCTGTAAACTACTAATATGTATAAACCTTTATTATTTTAATGATCTTTATATTTTTGATGAGCTGTCAAATGAAGCAGAGGTGTCACTGGAGGGATGTGACCAAACGAGGCCAGGATGGAAAGGGCTTTGAGCAACCTGGTCTAGTGGAAGGTATCCCTGCCCATGGGGAGAGGGTTTGGAAAGAGATGGTTTTTAAGCCCACTTCCAACCCAAACCATTCTATGATCTCAAGATAAAAGGTTTTGATGAGCTGCAGTCTATGGGACAATTTCTCCTCCCTGTTGATTTGGGGCTCCTGGGCTGGATCAGAGGGCTGCTGACGGGTTTGTTCTCCACCTGCACCCAGCAGCTCAAAGGGATAAATGCTATAACTTCTTATTTGGCCAGTTTTAGACACAATTTCATCCTGACAGAAATTAAATTTTGTTTTGGGCGCTCTGGGACCCCTGGGTTTTGGACTTCTGCCCGAAGCCCTGCCCAGGTGTCTGTGACTGTGTCTCCTGCTGCTCTGGTGGGCTCTGACCTGTCCAGGTTGCATCGCTCTGGTGGTGGCTGAGCATCGCTCTGAGGGGCAGCGCAGGGGAACAGCAGGAGCAGCATGGGCAGCGTTAATGCTCTCCTGTAATTCAGATTTGAGTGATGAAACCCAAGAATGCAGAGCAGCTGGGAGCGGGTCTCAGAGTGCTGATAGTGGGCAAGCTGGGGAGTATCACATTTCTCCCCTGGGAATAGGCTTTTTTTTTTTCCCCCCCTAGAGTTAAGTCTTTTGTTTTGTTTGTGTATTCTGCTCTTAGTTTTGCTCTTTTCCCCGAAGCTGACAATGGGAAATAAATCAAATTCATCTCTTTTTGCTTGCAGTTTCCCAGGGAGGAGGAGAGGAGGAACACCTCACCCCATCCTCCCTCGCTGATCTGCAGAGCTGCGGCTCGCTCCTGGCCCGGCCCCGCCGCGCAGCTCCAGAGCTCTGGATATTGCCATCCATCACAGCAGCTCCGGTTCCAGCGCTTGCTAAACGCCTGAACTTCCCGCTGGCTCGATGAACAGCTTCCAGCTTGTGGTACATTACCCAGCCACCGGGTGAATGGGGCTGAGCGTTCCTGTTTGGCTGCGAGCGCCGCGTTCACCTGAGCTCGCTGGCAGGATGAATAGTTCGCCGCGGTTCTGGTGCTAACCCCCTTTGTGAACTAGCAGTGAGCCATGTACCTTATTACAAAGGCCGACAGCTCCCTGGAAACTTAAATCCACTCTTTTTCCCTTCCCTACCATAGGGAGCTGTAAAAGAAAAGGACTTGGTTGGTAGGCATGTAATATAACAAAAACCCCTCTGTTGTGGCAAGATCCAGACTCCCCAGTAACAATGGGGATTATGCTCTCGCATCGAAAATGCAGTTGCTAGTTTTAACTGCAGTACCTTATTACAGATTCCTACAGAGTGCATTTATGTCAGGGGCTTGGATGTTTAACTTATGTCAAGCCTGGTAGCAAAGAGAGCTCGGCAATCTCTGGTTTGGGTTTTTTTGGGTTTTTTTTTAATATGGAGGGGAAAGATGCAGCTCGATGCACTGCTTTGGTGCTACCTTCCCCAGAACCACTTCTCAGAGAGCTTTAAATAGCCTGACACTGGCACCGGGCAGGAGCTGGCAGAAGAATGGATTTTTTCATCTGATGGCTCGCCAAGGTTGTTTTCAAGAAGGAGAAGTAGAAGAAGAAGGGGAAAGAAAAAACCCAAAAATCCCTTTTTGCATGCCAGTCATTCATTGCCTGCCAGTTCCCATGGTTCTCCTATGGATGGTAGCCACAGAACTATTCAAAGTACAGTAAACACTGAGGAAAGTGAAAAGAAACTCATGGAGCAGAGAACAGTGAAGGAAAAAGAGTTGGATATGGGATACATGGTAGTAAGAGTCACTCAGGGATTACCTTAGGGTGTACCACAAATGCTTCCCTCAGTGCCAGCAGTAGCTGGACCAGCACATTTTAGGGAGGACCTACCTCACTTGTGCAGGATGGGGAAACCAGCTGATGTCACAGCAGCTGGGGGCAGTGGGGAGGCAGGGACTCTGTTCTGGGGTGTCAAATACGGGAAAGAAGGGTGTCTAAAATGTTATTTAGCTGCACTTGTGAAGAGTATGTACAGTCCTTTGCATGGACTGCAAATCCCAGGGGACTTGTGCCATCACTCTCTTTTCTGCTCTTTCAGCCTCTGGAGTGGAGTAAATGTTCTGGTTTTTTTTTTATTTTTATTTTCTTCTTAATGTTAATTTTTGTTTATTTCATAAGTCAGGGAAGGAAAAGAAAAGAAAAGAGAGGAGATGAAGTGTGACATTCCATCCATGGAAGCATCCAAGGCCAAGTTGGATGGGGCTTGGAGCAACCTGGTCTAGTGGAAGGTGTCCCTGTCCATGGCAGGGGATGGAATGAGATGAGCTTTAAGCTCCCTTCCAACCCAAACCAGTCCATTATTCTAAGCCTTGCAGCTTTCCTTCCACCTGATGCATTGAAATGAAATAATTTTTCTTTCCTCCAGGGCAGGGGAGCTGTAGATGGAGGTGTCTATAATGAGACCAGTCGTGCAAGGGAGATCTGCATTGCCTTCACTGTGTGTAACATATTTAACCCCCTGGGACGAGAGAGGTGATGTACCAGAGAAAATATAATTATCTCGTTCAGAGCAAAACTTTTATAGAGATAGAGAGTTTATCACTATGGATTTTTCTGATACAGTTAAGCTCAGGAAAGATGCTCAGATGGATCAAAAACTTCCTTCCCTGGGAGTGGTACAATGTGTTTGCCATATTGGTTTTCCTTTAATACTTTAATTACCAAAAATCTCTTTTCTTTGACAAGCTGGCTGAAACCCTACGTATTTATTTGTCTATGTTATGTTATGTGTTACACACATCAAACCATACAGGATTGGATCTGAGGATAGCTTTCCACTGACTCTGATTAAAATACAATGGGAAGTCCCACTGGCCTGGGACAGTTCCGGGATTCATTTCTCTCTTGAGCTTCTTGTGCCTGAAGTTGGTACCTAAGACAGTCACCTGGTCCCGTGACTTTTGCAATCCCAGTTACTTTTCCTGGTGTCATGTGAGGGTCTCTCCTGCATTCCTGTGTGTGACAGGTTGTCTCCTGCTTTTGTACTCCTGTGTGAAATGAAAATTCAAAATAGGAAACATCTAGGTATCAAATTATGTATTGTTTGGGAAAAGAAAACCAACACCAAACCCACTAAAAAACTCAAAAATCAAAGTTTTCTGGAGGAAGATGAAGCTGCATGTGGAGGACTCAAGACGAGCAATAAGCGCTTTTAGGTATCTTGAAGCCTGACTCTTGTGAAGATAAGAGGAACTGAAAATCATAACAAAATTTTTATTTCCCTACAGCCACAGAAAGTCCTTGTACTTGAGCAGAGCAGCTTTACAAGCAACAGGTGAAAGGCAGTGGTGAGCATCTGCACAGATCTGAGGAGCAGCACGCTTTGAGGGTGCTGGTGTTCCCCAGGCAGGTGAGACCCTCGGTGCTGTGCAATCACGAGGTGGGTGCTGGCGTGGCCGGGGCTCGCTGGGGTTTGCTCAGCACATGCCCTGTGTTTGTGTAAAGAGCAGAGGGTCCCAGGGAGATCCCGACTGTCTCACCAGCTCCCTCACCAGCTCCCAGGCCCCTCTCCCACACAGCTGCAGCCCTGATTCATCTCTGTTCCCAGGCTCTCCTCGCCAGTGAGAGTGCAGCAGGCACCTGGTGTGCTAAATAATCCTCGAGCAGTAGGCTCGGAGATCATTAACTCTTCCGTCACCACGTCAGGGTGCTCTGCAGAGCACATGCCTGGCAGAGGGATAGGATCCCACAGGAAAGCGGCGGAACACCTGGTTTTTATTGAAGTGGTGTACTCGAGGAGCACAGCATTGCAGATCTGATGTACAGGGCAGCCTATTTCAGAGCTGTGGAAAGGGGGGGAAAAGGCAGCCTGAAGTGTGTGTGTGTCTTCTCAAAACACCTGCAAGTAATATTGGAGAGGACAGATGTGAGATGGAGATGTGAAAGGGTGAAAGTGGCTTGATCCCCAGCTCAGCTGTAGGAAGGCAGGGAGCAGCATCAGGGGAGAGTTTGAGGGAGGTCAGGTTGAGCAGCAGGAGGCTGAGAGCTCTCTTTGAATCTCTAAAACCAGAGGTTTTACTCTCAGCCTGGTTGCTCCTCAGTGCTGCACATCAAAAGGTTGGGATGGGGAGGGACCGCCCCAGGAGACGAGGAACCCCATCCACTGTGCACATCGTGGTTGGACATCAGGAAGAATTCCTGCACTGAAAAGGTCGTTGAGCATTGGAAGGGGCTGCCCAGGGAGCTGGTGGAGTCTCTGGAGGTGTTCCAGAAACCTCAGTGCTCTGGACTAGTTGGCAGGGTGGTGTTTGGCCAAAAGCTGGACTCGATGATCTTGGAGGTCTTTTCCAACCTAAACTATTCTGTGATTCTTTGATCCCTGCAACCGTTTCCTCCACCACAAGCTTTCCACTGGTTTAAGAGGCTCCTGCTCTTTTGTGCCCTCATTTCAAGAAGGATATGGCTTTGTACCACTAAAAAAGGTACACAAGGGAAAGGAGAGTTGACAATGACCCTCTTTAGGACCTTTCTCTGACTCTTTATGCTCTAGGAAATGAGGGAGTGGGAGGAACACACTCGATGCAAGCATGTCTACCTGTGAGCCCACACTTGTGCAGCAGGTTGTGCACTGGCCCTGCGCAGCTTCCTTCCCACTCCTGATGATTTATAGGGGAATTGGCAGCAGGAAATGCAGCTGAAAAAAGTCTGCTATCCTACAAAATAAAGTAAGTGCTGCATATGTCTAAGGGGACGGGCCTGGGGTCTGCAATACACATTAAAAAAACAACAACACAGAAGTTCTACATGCTGAGAAAAGAGACATCTGGTCATCTGGGACCAAAATCTGACTTTGTTCTTGAGCTGGTGAATAATTCAAAAGGCCAAACTGATATTCAAGTAGTAAAGTGTGGGTGTAGACCTCTCACTTCCCAATGCACCTACTGAGGCTAAGCCAGTGCTCTGGATGATCAGCGCAATTCCAGGGACACAAGGTGCTGGGAGAAAGACAGGAAATCTCTTTAAATACACCCCAGAAATTATGAGTTACAGCAAGGTTATTTAAAGCTTAAGAGAATTTGGCAGAGTGTCTGTTGCTGTTATCCCCTTCTTCCCTCGGTCCCAGCTCTGTGCCATGTTGAAGTGAGCAGGAGAGGTGGCCCTGTCAAGCTTTCAAAAGGCAGAATACTGAAAAGGTCAGAGTAGTAAACTATGACAGAGCATGTAAGTCATTATCATTCTAATATTGCCTCTGTAATGAGAACGAGAGCAGAGCAAATTATTGTGAAATACGTTGTAAAACTTGGGAAAACGTACCTATATTTTTTGCTGCCTAAGTTCTTTAATGACAAGTGGATTCTATGTGTGTCTTTATAAACATGCTCTGTAGCTTGAAGGAGGCTGAAAGAAAAAGATTTGTGGCAATTTCCATGGTAACTATTCATTTTCCCCCCAACCATAATGAAAACTCACATTGCTGCAAGGCTGGGAGAAACTTCAGCAAACTAAAGAGCTTGGGGATTTTCTTTGATTTTTTGTTTGTTTGTTTTGTCTGTTGTTTGTTTTAGTTCAGGGTCTGTCACAACTTTGGTATTAATTCCTGACACTGGAGTAACATGAAATTGAGGGTGCGGTATTTTCACTATATCTAGATCCCTGTAACTCATAAAAGTCCCATGCTGTATAATTTTATTGCTGGTGATATCTGGACTAGTTGCTAGAGACACTTCTTTTGTGAAAATTTGGGTGACTGATAACTTACAACCCCTTATAGATCATAGACAAAACGATGGTGATGTTGGGAGCACCAGCTAGTAGAAGAGCTTATAGTAAAATAAAAAAAGAGATTGAAGAAACACCTGTGGAGGTAAGTCCCAATTAATTCTGGGTTTGTGCGTGATTGCTGTGCTGAAATAAATCCCTCAGATCCACTCTCCATCCCTGCAGGGGGACACCAAACCAAGAGAGTTCACTGCAACTGATGGGAACAGGAGAAGAGGAAATGTCTTTGAGTTGTGCCAAGGGAGGTTTAGGTGGATATCAGGGAAAATTTCTTTACTGTAAAGGTGATCAGGCACTGGAACAGGCTGCCCAGTGTGGAGTCCCCATCCCTGGAGGATTAAAAGCTGTGTAGAAGTGGCATTTGAGGACATGGATTAGTGATGGCCTTGGCAGTGCCGGAGAATGGATGGACTCAATGATCTTAAAGACCTTTTCCAACTTAAGCAATTCTATGATTCTATGCTTCTGTCTTACTCTGACAACCTGCAGCCTTTTATGCACTCAGAGATTTAAATAAAGTCGATTATGGGTTGATTTCTGTAAACTGTGGAAAACTCCACTTGGATGGGTTTACAAGCTGGCTTTTGTCAGTTTGGCTTTCTTTGATATCTGAGATTGCAAACGAAAATACAAAACGAAATGTAAGTTGTACCAAATGTGCAATATGTCATTTATTCCAAGGAAGATGGCATTTCTGGGTGAACTGTGCACATTCAGGGCTTTGATCTTCAAGTGGGAGAAGCCACAGGCAGAAAGCGCTCGTGGCTCTTTAAAACCAAGTTGTGATCACAGGAAAACACCTGTGATATGTTCTGGCTCAGGTAATTCAGAGAGACAAAGGGAAACGGACTCTCTGCTCATTGCCGTGGGCAGGGACACCTTCCACTATCCCAGGTTGCTCCAAGCCCCATCCAGCCTGGCCTTGGACACTGCCAGGGATCCAGGGGCAGCCACAGCTTCTCTGGGCACCTGTGCCAGGGCCTCAGCACCCTCACAGGGTAGAATTCCTTCCTAATATCTAATCTAAACCTGCTCTCTTTGAGTTTGAAGTTCTTCCCTGTCCTATCACCCCAGGCCCTCGTAAATAGTCTCCATCTTTCCTGTAGGTGCCCTTCAGGTACTGTAAGGCTGAAATTAGATCACCCCAAAGTCTTTTCACGTATAGACACATGGCAGTGGCTGTCCTGAGCTGGACTAGATGTGGGTGGGTTGGACTTGAGGTCCCTCAATGCCACTGCAGCCTCTGGCAGTGTCCATGAAATCAGCACAAGGGACACCTCCTCGGATTTCTTTGAAACACTTTTCTGGAAAGTAGTGATTCAAGATGGCTTTTGTTGGGAACATCTGGGATTTAGTTTCA
This sequence comes from Melanocharis versteri, assembly GCA_013397845.1. Classification (NCBI taxonomy): domain Eukaryota; kingdom Metazoa; phylum Chordata; class Aves; order Passeriformes; family Melanocharitidae; genus Melanocharis; species Melanocharis versteri. The sequence goes on along the minus strand of VZTG01006970.1, from coordinate 728,977 downwards.
GGCTCAGCTGTAGTGAATGTGAGAAAAAGTGTGTCTTCACGGTTAATTTTTAGCTTATGCGACAACGTTTAACGGGGCTGTTGAAATGTTTAAAAGATGGCACATACATAAGTGTTTGTGGCTCCTCAGTTGGTGAACAATCTGCTCTGACCACAGCATGAACTTGATTTATGTGACAGGGCTGAAGTACCACAGGACACCAGAACCCCCTTGATCTCAAGGTTTTCAGTTTTTGGCAGAGTTTGCATGGGGACAAAAAACGTGTGGAAGTCTGTGAGCTCCTTGGCTTTTGCAGGGGAGGATGGGGGTTCTGAGAAACCCACTCTCACCCCACACCCCACCTTGGCAGGTAGCTGAATTCCTCCAAAACGTCTTTATTCAAAGGACATGAAGCAGAGGACTTGTGTCATAACCAGGTCATGGCCTTCAGAGGGAAATATTGAACTGCAGAATCCGCCATAGCAGACAACCACTTCCCCTCATATGAATTTGATTAAAAAAGTTCTGACTACTTCAAAATATCAGGCTAGAGGTGTATTAAATATCCAGTGGGAAGTGTGTGGTGCTGCAAGGGTTAACTGGAGCATCAGTAGTTTTCTGAGAAAGCAGTGGGGGGAAGAAATCTGGACCCAGATTCCAGATCCTGGTTCCAGCTAAGCTTCACAGGGTGAACTTGACCCTTCTCTTTAAAAGGGAAAAACAATACGGTGCCCCAATTGTTCTTTTATTTTGCAAAATGTCAAACTGCATGTGATCCATTTAATTTCTACTAGTGTTCCAAATGGGAGAGCTGTCTAGATGTTCCTTTAATTGAGCAATACCCTGCATAGCAACTACAGTTTCAAATATTCCTGAAAAAGTTACAATAGACCTAATACACATACAGAGCTTCAGTTAGGCTCTAAACTCATTTTTGGAGTTAAAACTATTTAACCTGTATTTGTAACTCCTTATTGAACTCTCCTCATCTATTTTTCCTTCAATCTGGCTTGCAAAAATGATATTTTTTTTTCTTAAAGTTGTCTATGAGATCTTCCTCTGATGATGGATCTGTGCTGTACACTCACCTCCCAGAGCTGAGAAAAGGTCACTGGCAGTTCACTCTCTCCTTAAAATTTGAAAGAGTGAGTTGCTCTGTAGTACTAAAGTTACATGTAGAAGCTGTGAGACATAAAAACAATATTGTGCCAGCCTGTCAGAAATTCACCGAGCAGCTGCCCCTCAGGTTTCTCACGGATGCATATGTGCATATATCTGGCATTTTCCAAACTGTAAAAGGTCTGAAAGGTAACTAAAACAACCAAGGCAATTTATTCACTGAACAGAGGACATGGCTGAAGGAGTGAAAATCCTGTGGGGCTTTTTTTTTTTTCTCCCCCCTTTCCTTCTATTTTTTCCCTCACTGGCAAGAATGTGGACTCCGTTTGTCATCTTGTGGGCCTACCTATAACAGTGCAAAGGTGAAATGCCTGAATATTAAGCCATAATCCATCATTGTACACACACTAATTACTTTCTGTCCTCCCCTCCTCTTGTCACCGTGGTCCAAAGCAGGTTTTCGGAGGCTGAGTACATTCATCTGAGATGTTTAGCTGCCACGCTCCACCGCATCCCTGTATGATCTGCCTGGGCTCAGGCCCCCAGAGGAAATTTGTGCATGCATACTGTATGTGAACTTTAGATAAATAAATAAACAGGAGAAACAGCTTCCAGATAATTGAAAGCGAGTGAAGGAGGGAGCAAAAAGAAAACAATTTCTCAGGGGAGAAGCAGGCTGAGGTGGCAGGTATGATTAAAATCCATGTGATTTATGAGTAGGTGCATTACTAACATGACAAACCCTTACTGTTTGTTTGCTTGTTTTGTTGCATTTGACAATAAAGTTTCTTTTTTTCACACACTTTTTTTTTTTGCCCTTCTTTTTTTCTCCCTTCTCCTTTCTTCCTCTCTTTTTTTTTTTTCTCCTTGTCTCCTTGCTGCAGGTTTTCCTCAGGAGTTAGCCACTCAGGAATTCCTAGTGCCTGACTGAGCAGTAATTTAGCAAGCTCTCTTGTGCTCTTTTCCTGTCAGCATTAACATGTCAATTCATTTTAATAGTCTGGGCATGCGCAGAGGGGATGCATTTTCTCAGTAGGTATCCCATGAGCCCACCCTGTGGTGCAGAAATGTGTTATAGCTTGTCTCAGGCCACAGAGACTTCAGCAGGTTTATTTTCATTATGGCCAAGCGTATTTGTTAAGACAAAGCACGAACAAGAGAAAAGAATACACAAAAACGAGACTTTAAAATATTAAAGGGGGATCTGGGTGTCTGATTGGTAATTTACGACCTGCACACAGAAATGGTTAGAAAGGACTTCTCTGCATGGTATCATAATGTGGGTTCAAGAAAATGGGTGCTGTCACTTCCTCTGGTTTTTGGAAATTAAATGATATCATGCCATGTTAGGAATTATCTGCAATCGTGATAAATAGTTGAATTGGCTTTTATTTTAAACCAGAATTTACTTGCCATCTTTGTTACTAAAGAGCCTTCTGATAGATTTGTATCTAATGTTTTGCCTCCAGTATATAAAACCAAGGACTGTTCAGACCAAGAGCCAGCCCTTGGATTACACCATTATCTTTCTATCTAAAAAAAAAAAAAAAGTTGAATTTTTACATGCTTTAAACTCGGGAGTAGAAATTGTAGATTTATGAGAAGAGAGAAGCAAAAAATTAGAAAGCTACCTCTTGGCATCTCAAATGACATGTTTCCAGATGCAACCTAAATTAAGCCAAGGTATTTTGGTTGTACAGTACCTTAGTGGAATTAAATATTTAAGCACGCAGAGCTGTGGTATCAACGTCCGTATGGCACAAATACTTCTTCAGCCCAGCTGGACTCAGCTACATTATCAAAGTGACCTGAAAAAGGTAAGATCATGGTTTATTTTGAAAGGGTTCTCTTCTCTTCAGGAAAACACACTTTTGTGGGAGGTCCTGCCTTTCTCACTCTCTGTAGGCACACGGAAGTTGCAATGTCATCGGACTGTGTCGGGAACGTGCTCGTTCTGTTTTTGAGTAGGTGGAGAATTATGTCAGGAGTCTGAAGTCTGGCCTGGAGATTCCCTCTCATGCCAGTGTGGAAGGAACAAGCTGATTTCCTCCAAAAAGGAATGCACAAAGTACCTTTTTTTAAGGAACAGGCTCCGCTCGATGCTGGTCAGCAGGGCTTTTCTCCAAAGTAGTTGGCACGAGACCTCGCGTGACAAAACATTATGGCACAGGGCTATAGAAAAGCCAAACAAACCCATGCTTTGAGCTGAGTTGTGTCTGTCCACTGGTCAGACAGTTGCTCTTTATGGCCTGAATAAGTGAGCGCAGTGACAGAGGAAATGCTGAGTCTAAGGGAGAGCTGCAGCTCCTGACAGACAGCACATCTGCTGAAAGAAGGAGCAGCGACGTGGTCTGTGCTCCATGTCTGGAGGGTAGCACAGGACAGCCATTCCTACAGCAGGAAAAACGTAGATCAGGTAAAGGGAACTCTCAGACTGTGCCCACCACCATGAGAAATAATTGCATAGGTCAGGAAATGTCAGGAGACACTGGCTTGGTGAGAGCCTGTGATTTATCAGTGGCATGGTAAAAATGTCCTGGAGAGTTGTGTAATGTGTCACCAAACCAGCTGTGGCCACAGCCCACAGACCTGTCCCTCTGGGAGGGTCACACTGTCACCAGAGTGTGTGTGGCTGGTGAGTCTCAAGGACATCCTTCTCCTGTTGCTTTGAGGAATTTGAACAACTTGTTCTAACATCTTCCAGTCAAGAATTTCCTCCTAACAACATCTAATCTAGATCTCCCCTCTTTAGTTTAAAAACATTCCCCCTTGTCCTGTAACTATCTCCCTGTTTAAAAAGTCAGTCTTCATAATTTTATAAGCTCCTTATAACTATTTCATTTCCAGCATAAAATATACATAGGTCGAGAGATAATCAGCCTGAGGTTGGCTGATATAAGTGATATTAAAATGTCATCAGGTGTGTTTTTAGGAGGTGGTGTGCATGTCCAGTAATTGAACTCGTTGGCCAAATTTTGCTCAAATTTTTCTGCTGGCCAGGAGACACAACCTGTGTCTGTAAATTGTAGGCAAGGTAGAGAAGACTTTTTGAATCAACATCCTCACAAGCACTGTGATCTCATTAGGTACCTGGAAGCAGGAGGAAAGAGAAAGAGGTGTTAGGAAGAGCGCAGCAGCAATAAAATCCCTAATTCAGCTGCTTGTGTGACTTCTCCTAAGTCTAATAAGAATCATAGAGCCAAACTCTGCTCCGTGTGGGAGTTTTTCACTAATCACAGTCCAGGAAAGGATGCACTGCCAGCTCTAGATAAGCGTGATAAGCAGAGGATGAGGTTTGGGAGCTGATTCCCATGTTCTGCCTTTTCCCATGGAGGCTAAGGGTTCATGCAAGGAGGTGCATCCATCTGTGCCAGACTTTACAAACACGCGCTCTCACCCTGCGAGTTTTACTGCCAAGTTGCTCTACCTTAAATCACTCGCGAGTAGGGTTTGAGCTGTAATTCCTGTTGGGTTCTGGCAAAACCTGGAATAAAGATGTAAGAAGTGTAATGGTTTGGTTCCTGAGAGAAAAAGCAGGGGAAGGGGGGGGGGGGTGGGGGCATTTTACAGCCACATGGCAGTTTCACCATGTGGGAAAAATGTCTTCTTAACTCTAAATAGCAAAATTGCAAAATCCTTGAGCATTTCAGGGAGATCAGTCATAGCAAAGAGCAACACAGGAAGCTGGGAAGGAAAATCTGAGGCTTTAGGAGAAAGACAAGCAAAGCTGCTTGAGGGAAAGGTGCATGGCATGAACTCCCCAAATTCACAGAGGCATGAACCTCCTGAATTTCCTGATCATCAAGAAGAGACTCAGAGTTGCCAGGGAATCCTCCAGGCCAATGGGACAGGAGGACCCCTCCATCATTTCCCCATCATTCCACCACACAACCAAGTGAGGAGAAAAGTAATTGCTTTGGGTAGGAGGCACAATAAGACATGAAATACAAGCGTGTCTTTCGTAGAATTTGTAGGTCATATAAAGTGTTTTAATGACATCTGGTGCAGGGGCGTGTTGAAGCTTAATTAATTAATCCTCGCAAAGGACTCGGAAATTCTGGGATCAAAGGTGTTGCAGAAGTGCAAAATGCCATTATTACACCTATAAACGTGTGCTTGTTAAGTTAAATGCTGTTTATTTATTGCCACTATATACTTATTCAGCAGTGTTTATCAAGTATTTTACGAACATTTTAAAAGTACAGGTTTTTATCACGTAAAACTGTCCCTGTCTCAGCCCCCTGCACAGGCTGTCAGGTGCTGCTGGTACTGAACCTCAAAACATGTAATTGAGTCTGATATTGCCTCTGCTTTTAGGTTTGGGTTTTTTTTGTTTTGGTTTTGTTGGGTTGTGGTTTTTTTGTTTTGTTTTTTGTTTGTTTTTTTTTTTGTTTGTTTGTTTTTGTTTTTTTGTGTGTGTGTCTGCGGTGTTTTCCAGTCTGTAATATTAACAGGGATGCTGCTGCACAAGAAGCAGAGATTATGCACAGCGGTCCATAGCCATGACTAAAACCTCCAAAATTAACTTCAGGGTTGGGTTCAGCTTGCTACGTGGTTGCAGTTTTCTCTTCCCTCTCTCTTCCTTTCCATTCCTAGAATCATTAAGTTTGGAAAAAACCTCCGAGGTCGAGTTTTCACCCTTAGACCAAACACCCCCCACGCCCACTAAACCGTGTCACCAAGTGCCACATCTACTCATGCTTTGGACACTTCCAGGGCTGGTGACTCCACCACTGCCTTGGGCAGCCTGTTCCAATGCTCTAACCCCCCTTTCCATGAAGAAATTTCTCCTAATATCCAACCTGAACCTCCTCTGGAGAAACTTGAGGCCATTTCCCCTTTTCGTATCCCATATTCTAACATCTGTTCTACACAATTAAAAATATTACATTTAAGTTTGTCTATTCCATGCATAATTTGACTAAATTCATCAAACTGAGGTCTCCCACCCACCTAGAATTTTTTGTTTGCTTGGGTTTTTCTCGTTGTTGTTTTTTTTTCTGTGTAGCAATTTATAAATAATAGAAATCATAATCAATGCTGTGTTCCCACTAATTCAAAATTTAGCGTTGGAGATTGTTTACAAATCAGAAGAGCGATGCACGTGCATCCTCAGCAGTCAGTTAGAATGCAGGGTCTTTTTTTCCCCCTCTATTTGAGTATGTAGTAAAATTATTCTTTGCCTTAGATTTATTTCGGCTTTTGTTAAATGATTGGCTTTATGGCTTCCCATAGTTACATGGAATCTTCTGGCTGACACCAGAAAAAAAGTTTAGAAATGCACTCCCTGTGATTCATAGCAGCATTATTTAGACTAAATTTGTAAATTCCGTGCAGATGACAATAGCATCTTTGTAAGTCTTTTAAAATATAAATGAAATATGAGTTTTCTTTCAAGGTACAAAATGTCATTAAGGGCTCAGGTGGTTAAAATCAACATGAAAAATACATGCTGCATTTTCCCTCCTTAAATGCAATAATGTAATCAGATTTCAAGTCATCTTACCTACCTCACTTACAGCTTTATGGAGATTAATTAGTTTTTAGCCCCCAGTCACATGATCTTTTCTGACTGCCATTTAGCTACATTTGCTATCTGACTTGAACCTGTAAGCTGTCTCCAGCCCCAGAGGACAGATTAAATTTTAGTATTGGTTGCCTTCTTCCTTTGATTTAAAGGTAGATAGTTAGAGCCATAGTTCAATTATTCTTTGTTGTTAATTAGCCATGTGTTGTCATCATTTCTTTGGGCAAAGCACGTGTTTGAAGAAAGAGGTGAAAGATGGCTTAAGAGTAGGAGACAACTTTCATGTGTTTGAGCTGAAAAAGATTTTTCCTGATCAGGTGCAGAGCCATAAAAACACTTTTAATTCTCATCTATATCACCCACCTCTCCCTGCTTTGTGTATGCCTGGCTTTTATGCACTGCTGATCGATAAGGTTACCTTCTCATTTCTGTAAAACGAGCTGGCCAGAGAGGAGGAGAGGAAATATTTCAGTTCTCTTCCCCAAGCTGGAGCGAGGCGAGTTTGTGTGTGTGTGTGCCTGCAACTTGGCTTTTGTTTTTTAAATTTTCCCCTTAAATTAACTTGAACACTTTTTCTATAATGTGATTTTATGTAAAGGGAATGTTTTATTCCTTGTTGAGAATGATTTCCAGGGCCATTTAATATCCAAATAAATTCCCTTCTTCTCTCCTAAGTGTATTAGAGACGATAAATGTAGACTGGATAAAACAGTGTGTAGACAAAATCCTGCCCTTAATTCTGGGTATCCTGTTTACTTCAGTGAAATCCTCCTTTCTCGAGTCAGAAAAGTACATTTTGGCCCATACTCTGAAAAGACAAGAAATGGATAAGCTTCAGGGGGAAAACAGAAGGATTTTTTTTTTTCCTGTTTGTGATTAAAAATAAAGAATAATAAAGGGATTTGACTAGTGTTGGTGCTTAGGATGGTGTCTAACTGGGCTCCTCAGCATATATAACAAAAGATCAAAGGGATCTCTGCCTCACATGAGTAAAGGAGTTCTTGGAGTGAAGGCTGTGTGGTTTTTCCTTAGGTGAGGGCTGGAAGAGAGTTAAGATAACGAAGGTGTTATCTATTACACGTTGAGAAAACATCGGAGCCAGACCCATCGAAGCCTTTATACGGACATTACACGTGGCTGCCTGTTTGCCATTTGTTCCCTAAATTTCCTCTAATTTGCTCTTCAGCAAACATTCACCTCGGTTAAATAGGGCTCGGCTCAGCAATATCCCGCAGAACCGCGGCGTTTCCTGGCTCTGGCCACCAAGGCTCTGCAGGATTTTCACTGCTCAGGTGTTGCAAAGCCTAATCCTTATTCAGGAACCAAAATGATCCACTTTCCTTGCCTGCGGTGCTTGGATCCCTGCCTTTGGCAGTAGCCCCAGACTCCTGCAGAAGATGAAGACATCCCTCCATGCCTATAGATGGAAAGGCGCCAACATGGATGCCATCAGAAGGACGCAGCTGAGCATATGCTGAGAAAATTGTGGCATCCATACTGTACATGGGGAAGGGCTGACTGAACACACCAGTTTGTTGAAGCTTATGGCCCTGAAAAGGAAACATAGGTTTCCTGTAAATGTCATTCAGGGATATGCTAACTGTTATTTCCTGGCGCTGGATCATGATGCTTTCAACACATTCTGTTCATCTACCTCTGCTGCCTGCCTGCCTGGCTGTGCACAGCGATAGCTCTCCTGTCTTCTCACCTTTCCCTCCTCCCTGCGCAAGGCTAAGGTAAGAGAGACTCAGGCAAAAGGGAAAAAAAATGGCTTGGGGAAGGAGCACCAAGGGAAAAAAAAATTAAAAGGGATGGTTCAGTGTTGTGTGCCTTCCACTGATTGCCACCTTACTGGTGTGCTTGGGCTCCATCCCTTTGACTCCGTTATGGGAGAACTGGTGCCCTGGTGCCACTCTGCCATGGAATTCCATTTATACAGGTTGATTTCAGCCTTAGTGCTCGAGCCAGGGCTGCTCCGCTCTAGAATCTTCAGAGATTTCCCTAAGTACCTTTGGAAATGCAAGTTGTCTCTTCTTCTGCCTGCATTCCTCACGTCCCTCCTTCCCTGCAGCCTTCAGATGCTGTGTTTTGGGGTGGAGGTGTCAGCCAGAGGGATGGGGCATCCGGGAGAAGCGGAGTCAGGCATCAGCATCGCACTGTCCACCTTGGGCTGGTACCTGGGCCTGGCTGCTCCTCCCTCCAGTGCAGAGAAGTTAAGGAGGTAAATTCTCACAAATCCATCGGTGTAGGCCGCTGAGGGCATCCTTCCAAGCCAGGAGCATGGACCCTGAGCTTTTGTCCTGGCGATAAAGGGGCCGTGTTATCTCCATTCCAGCTCCGTGCTGTACAACGCGCCGAGGAAAAGCAAGTTTCCGTGTCTGGTGAATAAGCACCATTGTTTTGGGGATAATGAGGCTCCACTCCCTTTTGGCTCCCTCTGAAAGGGCCCAGCACTGGCGAGGGGGCCGTGCCGCGGGTCTGCCGGGCGCGCGCCGAATGCGGGGGCGGCGGGGCCGATTTTCACAGCTATCATTAAATGCCACGGGAGTGGGTTTGGTCTCCACGTTTCACTGTATCAACCCTCGATGAGCAAGCAATTGGCCACAGGGCTGCCACCTCCTACCAGTGGCCCTTTGTCACCAGGCCCTGGTGTTTCCTTCACCAGATTTCCGCTCCTCTCCTCCTCGCGTGAGCCAAGAAAGGAGATGAATTTAAAATTCAATATTTTCTAAATTTCTAAATTTTTAAATTTTTATATCTATTCCCATATATCATATTTATTTCTCTATTGTCATATTCCTAAAAATTCTACATTCATACACAGAGCAAAAAAGAAGTAGATTAAAGCTGGATACCGCTATGCCGATTTATGTCATACCATAAATAACGTTTTAATTAACATGATAAGGAAATCATGATGACATGAAACTAAGCAGGTGCTCAAATCATACCAGGACAGTCTGGAAAACTGTGGTCAAAGCTCCAGGTGAAATCCGGTGAAGTCATGGAGTCTTTGAAATATTGACGTCTCTTTTTAACTGCTGAAATATGAATACAAGCACTTTTTCTAGAAGTACTTTTATTTTGGACTAGCAGTGTTTGGGAAGCTCTGATTTAAGTGTCACATGTCACATTCAGTGAGAGTGAGGAACCAAAAAAGGCCTTTTTGTCATTTTTATTTTCAAGAGGTGTTTTCCTAAGCAAAAAAAAATCCTAGATTTTCTAGAAGAAAACCATTCCCATTTGAAATAGGAAGCATGGCTTGCCAAAATGCTGCAGCTAGACCACCGTGGTGCCAGGCAGGCAGCAGGGAGCAAGGAAAACCCCTCACTTGGGATGGTGGTGCTCTGGATCAGACAGGGAGAGTACAGGAAATGCAGGGGAAAGGTGGAGTTAAAGCAAGGCACGGCACTACTCATTTCTGTGGAGAACACAGGAGATTCCAGGGGTTTGCTGGGGTCTGGTGGCCCACGGGGGCTCGTCAGTGGCCATCCCCAGAGCTCCATGGCCCACTGGGGACAAACCACACGGTGTGTATGCCCTGCCTGCCGTGGAGTTTGGGGTGCCCAGCTTTGGATTACCTTGCCCATCCTCCTGTTTCTCCTTGGAGGGTTTGGAGGCAGATGCTGAGCGTTTTTGGAAAATTGTGCCGCCTTGGAGCGTGCCGTTTCTCTGGTTGTCAGGAATGCAAAGGAATAAGTGAAAAGCGAAAGAGAAGCAAGATTTTCACCAGACAGACCTACTTCACAGCTGGCTCTGAGCATGACCAGGTTTACTTGGTGTGGAAACATCTCTGAGGCAAACAGCAAAGCCTAACACAAGGATCCAGAGGAAGCACTGCTGTAAGGACGCCTCTTCCAGCCATTCCCAGATGCAGGAAGGAGCAGTGCTCCCTGTGTTTCCCTCCAGGAAACAATGACTGCTCATGTAGGCTGCATTATTAGATACCTGTTATTTACTAAGGCAGTTGAACTAAAGACCTGGGCACTACTGGACCCAGTTCATGGATATTTATTGCACCAAATCCAATCTATAATATAGTGTCAGCCTTGTACCAAAGCAGGAGACAGTTGTATTTATGATTATTAGTACAATATTGAATCATCCTGAACCAATTACTGGTCCAATTACTGTGTCATTATTATCTTCTGAATAGGGCTTGATTTGTCTGTGATAAATATGATGCAATTAAACTACCTTTTTACATAATAAAACACTGCAGGTGTTTATTCTTAAGGGTTTACGGATACCAACAACCAATAGATTTAATTAAAAAAATCCTTGAAATAAATGTGAATTTCATTAAATTGTTCTAGCACAGGCGAATATTTTAAGACTATCTACCAAAAGATTCTCTCCCTATAATCTGTCTTAAAAGCTATGCTAAGTGCACAAAAACAATGACTTCAGCTTTTTAATGTTTCAATAATTAATAACATTTCTTTAAAGAACGTGTAATTGGTCTGTAATAGTATAACTTAAGAAACAAAAAAGTTATGTGGGTCAAATTGCTATTACCATTGTGTCAGTGTGAGGGATAAATGTATGCTGGCTTAACAAAAAATCTTCTTAAATACAAATTTTCTGCTCCATAATTTTAAATTTAGTCTTACATTTTTAGCACTACAGCCATAAACATAATATTGACTTCACTCCTGTTTGGTACTAGCAATGGGTACAGAACTTTGTTGTGCTGGCTTTAGATTATGGAAAGATCATTAATGTGAAATCCTACCTGGAATTATTTTGTGTCTCAGCAGTGGGGATAAACTCTGTGGCTTTAGCTATAAACCAGGTGAAGTCAATACAGTGTAAATGGGTATAAAACCCCTCGCTGGGCTGAGTTGTGCTGGTTGTCAGAAAGGAGAATCCCCTTTCCCAGACTTGCAGTTGGGCTTCCCTGTGCTGCAGAGTCCGAGGGAATGGTGGTGTCGGTATTGCCTTTTTCCTGCCTTCCACTGCTGAATTCAGCACCTGAACATCAAATCTGGGGTTATTTCGTGTGCGTTGGGTCTGTCTTTTCTCTCTGTGGATTGTGCCAGGAGAAAGAGTAGGGCTCCAGGAGACAGGCCGGATATTTGAAATGGGAAATTTTTTTTAGTGTTGGAGCAGAAAAGGCTCAGAATTTTTTCTACCACCACTCATAGCTGAGTCCAGGAGAGGAAGGAGCTCGTGATGCAGTTTCACAGACACAGTCAAGGAGGAGTGAGGAGAGTTAGGTGGCATTTCCAGAGGAAGGGCGATGCTGACTCGCACCAAACTGGGCTCATGGACCCCTGGCTCTGCAGCAGGGAAGCTCCCAGGGCTCCATGCTCCAAAATAACCCTTGCATTTGCAGATTTGCTTCTATATCGAAATTGCATTTGATCATTATCAGCTAGATCCTTTTATGCACACTTCCAGCCATCTGTGTTCTTTCCACTGAATGCATTTGAAGGAGTAGCTGTGAGATGCTTTAGCAGAGGATCTCTCCTGACTGTCTAACCCTTCACAGGAGTGCTCATGGCTCTGTGGAGCAGCATTTCGGGGCAGGACACACCCCAGCTTCCCACCCTGTGCCCTTGGGATGTGCCTCTGCACCTCCACAGCTTCACCCATTCCCTCCCATGCATCTTCCCTGCCACACGGGCCAGGCTGGATGATAAAATAAAGCTTTCGCAAAAGGTTTATTAAGCAAGATGTAAGGTCAGGCTTTTAGCTGGAAGGCTGGAAACGAAAGGTTACAAGCAAAACAAATACAAACACAATCCCAGCCTAAGCTTAAACAACTGGATTCCTTTTCAATTGCTTGGTCTGGTTTCTCAGATCCTGCAGACACACTGCAGCTGTTGGGATTTGAAGCATCCTAACTTCTGCCCTAAATCCTGATGCTGTGGTCAGGCACAGGCAGCTTGGCTTCCCTCCTCCTCCTCCTCCTGCTGTAGCTCCTGGGGCACACTGACACTCCTCTGGTTTGAGACAAGACCTAATTTTTGGTGGGATGGCCCTGCTGTAGACACAGCACGTAGGCAGTGTGTTTTTCCTCCTCTGACCCCTCACCTCTTCGGGCAGCACCAGAGCAGATCTGGGTGTTCCCATCCCGGACACCAGACCTGGGTGCTCCCACCGTGGCTCTGAGAGGCTCCTAAAGGCTTTGGGGGATGCTGATGCCTTCAGCCCCACTTCTGTTCCTCATTCCCACCTCAGGAGCTGCCTGCGGACCATCCTCACCTGTCCTGGCTTCCAACATCCAGGTATGGAGTAATTCCTGCAGCATCCCTCTTGCTTGCCGTGCAGGACCCACCCCGGGGTCTGCACTGCTCTGCCACACCCCTGAGGGGTTTTGGCACCAAAACAAGAAGAAAGGATGAAGTCAATGGCATTTTCAGCTTGTTTGCAAAGGAAGACTGTTTAGGGCAGAAAGCTGTGACGAGGGACAGTGAAATAACCCACGTCAGCTTTGTGCCTGGCTGGGATGTTACACCCTCGTGGGTGATGATGCCCTGATTTAGTCACAGCCCTACTCCGAAGCTAGGATCAATAAACACGGAAACAGAAACACACAGAGAAGGAGACCTAAATTATGTGAGAAAAAAATAAAATAAAAGACCCACCCCCAATGAAATGACAACCTAACGGAAGCATCCTGGATAGCTAATTCTGATAATTATCTCAAAGCAGCCAACACATTTGGGATTCTACTGCAGCCCCTCTGCCATCAGGAGCTCAGGTCCCTACTGGCATCCAGCATCACCTTTGAGGTCTGTACCCCTGGGATGTGTCTGCCAGGGAGCACAGCAGGTCTCAGAGACAAAAAGGATTAATGGGTGGATAATTGCCCACCTTGTCATAATTTACTGGGAACCTGATACTTTTATCATTTGTCACAAACAACTCCACGGTGTAATAATATAGGAAGTATCATTGGTGCTCTAAAAAAAGTGATGGTGCAAATTACACTTCTCTTTCTGTTGAACGGTGCTAAATAGCAGGGAGTTCCCATTCTTTTATTGCCAGGATTTCGATAATTGTAGATGTGCATTTGCAGGGATCAATTGATAATTTGGATCACACGCCATCAATATTTCATTTTCTCTATATTTTTAAATGAAAGGAAGAAGCCCAGTTTCGCAGTGGTAAGATTAAAAAAAAGAATCTCATTTTGTTTTCCTGTCTGCTGTTAAGGAAGAAAGCTCATTTCTTGCAGCATAAAGGGATATTAATGAATGCAAAGAGCATTTTCCATATTGCAGAATAAAATTTACTGTTCTAACCAAAGATATTTTATATAAATTAAGAGTTTGTTTAAAAAAAATCGAAAATGGGAACTCAATTCTAGACAATGCTTAATTTAAACTAAGTGTTAAAATAAAAGCAATAACACTGAGAATAAATTAATGAACTACAATTAACTATATTTACAATAAGTGGTTTGGTTGGAAACACCTATTCCCTGCACTGATAAAATAAAACCTGCATTCTGCAAAAGCTGAAATAAGTTAAATGAAGATGCTTTTAACAAGGTTATTACTTAAGCAGTGACAGGTTTACAGATTTTAGCACCATTGGGTTTTCACAGGAGCTGCAGCAAGTGCTAAAATAACACACACCTTCAGGTTCATTAAATTCACCAGTGTGATGAAATAACTGATATTTTTCTATATTACTATAGTGCCTCAAAGAACTGACTATAAATAAGATACACTAATAACAACTGTTTGCAGTGCTAAAACAATAAAATAATTCTTCCAGGCTTATATGCAAAGGAAAAAAATAAGTGTAAGGCAGACTGTTAGCAGAGTTATATCTCGTGGCTTTAATTCTACTGGTGCCATGCCTTCAGCCATTTACTTATCATAGAAATGCCCTATAAAATGTTTTATCACTCATTGTGGCAGGAAGAAATTTGTTTAAAGGCTACATAAAGAGGGGGCTCCCATCCCGAAATGCTCTCTAATCTGGTGTTTATTGGAGCATTTCTGAAGCCCAGCTCATGCGAAGAACTGATTTTTAAAAAGGAGCATTTCAGATGGCAGTAAATCCCACATTATGCCCTGTTTGGGAAAGAACCAATGCTGGGGGAAAAGAAGCAGATTTCTAATAAATCAATGGAGTGTGGCCTTTGGAGACCTGGGAGGCATATGGGCAGTAATAGAGTATCCCAGGTTGTTCCGTGAACGATTCCATCTGGAGGAGGGCTCGGCGTTACTCGCAGCCTCCTTCTCCCCTAAAACACCTCGGATCTCCCCCGCAGCCCCTCTCTCAAATGTCAGACCACCTGGGATCCGCAGCTGTCGGGCTGAAAGCGGAGCTGCCCGGGCTCCAGGGCCCCGCTGCCATCGGGGGGAACCGGGGGAGAGGGGCTGGGGTTCACACCGGGCGTGGTACTGAACCCTGTGCTCCCTTTTGGGTGAAAATACGGGTTTAATGCATCTTATACAGAATGTCCTATTGCCACCAGGACAAAGGGGAATGGCTTTGGGAAGGAGGTCAGGTTTAGATCAGAGATTAGGAGGAAATTTGTTGCTCAGAGGGTGGGGAGGCCCTGGCACCAGTTGCCCAGAGAAGCTGGGGCTGCCCTAGCCCTGGAAGTGTTCCAAGCCAGGTTGGATGGGGCTTGGAGAAACCTGGGATAATGGAAGGCGTCCCTGCCCATGGCTGGAGGTTGGAATTAGCTGAGTTTTAATGTCCTTTCCACCCCAGCCTGTTCTGTGATTCCGTGTTTCTGTATATATGTGTGTGCGTGTGTGTATATATACATAAACACACCTGTGTTTTACTATATGTTTGCACATCTAAGCAGTTGGAGTAGCTGTTCCCAGTGCCTGGGTTCGGTCTCCACGTGGGTACTGTTGCCTCCATGCTGATGGAGAAGTAAATCAGGAGTCACTGTGTTGCAGTCAGAGGGTCTAAAACAAGAGGAAATGGGGTTGATCGACCCCAGGATGTCACAGGCTTGCTTCAATTTTGCAGTGCTGTATCTTTCCTCTGAGTGCTTTGCGATTTTTTCCTCTGGTAGAATCACAGAATCACAGAGCGGTTTCAGGTTGGAAGGGACCTCAAACTCATCTCATTCCGTTCCCTACCATGGCCAGGGACACCTTTTACTTGACCAGGTTGCTCCAAGCCCCATCCAACCTGGCCTTGAACAAAAACTATGTCATGTTGCACTTGGGGACATGGTTTGGGGTGGGTTTGGCAGAGTTACATTAACAGCTGGACTTGATGATTTTAGAGGGCTTTTCCAGCCCTAATGATTATGTGACTCTGTGACCTGTAGGCTGCTGATTTGCTCACCCTTAGGGGTGAGTGTGCAGCCCACTGTGCTCCAGAAGCACTGCTGAGTGAAGGAACTGTGGGATGCACACCTCAGGTGAGTGAGATATGAAGAGCACATTGCACCGGGGCAAAAACCTTTTAATTTCTCCACTTTTTCTGCAACCCCTTTATAACATCTCTCTGAGAAGAGCAATAGGACCATTTTATTGGTGAATACGCAGAGCCACAGAGATATTAAATGATTCTGAGGCCTTAGACACAAAAGAGCTGTTACTGGCCCATAAATGAAAAATATGCTTTTCATTAGAAGGCCTTTTTCTGAGGAGTTTCCCTCCCACCTGGAATTTACACAGCTCACACTCACCGATCTTTTGGAGTTATTAATCCATTTAGATTTTTTGTAAACTGCGTGAAACTTTGGGAGCATGTCGGGTTTGAGTGCCTGGTGTTATTAATAATTTATGCTTCATGCGAAAAGAAAATTGATCCGAAGCATCCTGGAGAGGCCAATCCATGCTGCCTCTGAGATCAGCTGAGACACAAACTAAATGTGAGGAATGAATGGAAATATATCGTGGAGAAAAGCTGCACAGACCCATCCCAAGCCAGGAGGTGTAGAGCTGCTGAGGGTTGTCAAAGGGAAGAGCACGGCGTCCTTTGAAGCCCGGTCATGGAGACAAGGATGTGGGAAAAGATCCTGCAGCAAAAAGTGGTCAAAAGTTCTTAAGAGGAGGACGAGAGCAGCTCTGTTTCCTGAAGGCAGCACTCCAGATCAAACAGCTCTTTGTGGAAATGTTCAAAAACAACCCAAACCACCTCATCCTGGGTTAAAGATGAGCTCCAGTACCTGGGGCTGGATGGGAGGTCAAAGGAGGAGCACTGGGGGACATCAGCAGATGCTGAGGCTGTGCTGGAGCTATGAGATGGACCTGTTGTGTCAAAGGTAAGAGTTTATATTTTCTCCTAAGAAAGAAAAATGTTCAGAAAATAATCCCTAATGGAATCTGTGAGGCATTCGCTGAGCTTTAATTTCATCCTGGATGCACTGATACATCCTTTGTTTCTCTTTGCTGTTCTTGTGTTTCAAGTAACTTCTACTAGAAGTCACACATATCTGACCCAGAAGTACAAGAATTTCACAGTCTCTGAGGAAATGTGCTGAGGGGAGGTTTTTTCTGGATTTTTTCAGCTGGGAATGAAGCCTCCTGCCCATTTGTTTACCACAGAGGGAGCCCAGGAGAAGGACGAAGTGCTGGAGTGAAGGAGGTGGGGCAGAGGTCACTGCAGGCACCTGCTGTTTCTGGAAGTTTCTGTTTTGAGGCATGTGCTGACTTTGGACAGGTAAGCCACCATAGACTGGTAGAACTTTTTATCAGATATTTTTCCTAGATGTTTTAATTGCTACACATGAATAAGCACATAAATGAATGCTGGAGGTATTTCTTGTCTTTGTAAGTGGGAACTGTACAGGTAAATGCACCTGCATATTTATTGTCGTTATCAGTCTTGATATCCTACTTGTTAATGTGATAGTGTCATCTAAGCTCTGTCATACTTGGGTCAGGACAGATTCATTAACTGTTCCTTCTGTCCTGGCAAATGAGCACCTATTTCAGTGAGGTAAATCCAGAATAAGTCCTTTGATCAGGGGAATCAGGTTCTTTTGCCATTCCTGCTTAAAAATACTGGGAAATGTTTATACTCAAAGAAAAATGAGATCTCTTACACTGAAAAATGCAGTTAATTAATATGGTATAGTGGGGCAGAATAATCGAGTTATATGTTTGTACAAATTATTTTCTGTGTTGTAAAACCCTGGAATCATAGAAAGGTTTGGGTTGAAGTGACTTCAAAGATCATCTCGTTCTATCCCCTGCCATGAGCAGGGACACCTACCACTATCCCAGGTTGCTCCAAGCCCCATCCAGCCTGGCCTTGGACACTTCCAGGGATGAGGGAGCCACAGCTTCTCTGGGCACGCTGTGCCAGGGCCTGCCCACCCTCACAGGGAAGAATCCGATGGTGGCATGTTATGGTCCAGAACGTTACTGCTCTGGTCCTTGGCACAGAATGGTTTGGCACAAAACAAATCCATTGTTTACACCCCGAAAGCACCACACGCTGATCATGGAGAGTTCTGCTCTGAGCACACCTGTGTGAAGCGCTCATCTGGGTCACTGCATCCCTGCTCATCCAGGTCACTGCATCCCTGCCCATCCGGGTCACTGCATCCCTGCCCATCCCTCTGCGCCCGCGGCGTCGCAGCACGAGGAGCAAACACGGCCTGAGGGCAGGTGACGTGTCAGAGCAATAAATAAACTGTCACCCTGGGTTTTCAGTCCCTGGCTGCTCTATCGAGATGCTGGTCAGGGTGCCAAGTTTAAAGCTGTTTCTAATGATTTGCCACTTTGCTGTTGAAAACTGGAGCAGGAGTGGGACATCGGCTTCGGCCAACCAGTAATCGGTGCTTGAAGGTGATGAGCACCAAAATACTTTTTGGCCACTGTTCATTCATTTTCTCTAAATTCCAAGGGGAAGATGTCAAATTTCTGCTTTTTTATTTTTATTTTCCTTGCAGGTTCAGTGCTTTCTGCAGCTTTTGCAGAGTGCCAGGTCTGCAGTCTGGTTTAGCAAAGGCCACTGGCCCCCGTCCCTCTCCCATGGGGCCCACATGAAAAACGGGAGCTTGAGAAGCAGAGGCAAGGCTTGTAACCATCAAATCCTAGAATGGTGTGGGTTGGAAAGGAACTTAAAGGTTATCTCATCCCACCCCCAGACATGGGCAGGGACACCTTCCACTGTCCCAGGTTGCTCCAAGCCCTGTCCAGCCTGGCCTTGGACACTTCCAGGGATGCAGGGGCAGCCACAGCTTCTCTGGGCACCCTGCGCCAGGGCCTCCCCACCCTCACAGGGAGGAATATCAGTGTACTGAGTCTGCTGGAGTTTTCAGGCACATTTAAATCGTGCATCATTGAATCCTGGAAAAGCATGCAGAGACCTTCTCCATTTCCTGCTTTATTGTTTTCATGAAGGTTTATCATATCTCCACACATCCAACAGTCAAATATCCTTCAGGAAGGGAATGCTGGACCGTGGTTGAGAGTCTGGAGGTCTCTGCAGTGGTTTTGCACAAGTTGTCTACAAAAAGGACAAAGTCTCCTGGGTGAGAATTTGTGGCATGAAGGTCTGAGTAAGAGGAACTGTACTTTCCATTGCATCACTGATGTTTCAGCCTGGAGCTTCCCCACATCTCGTAAGCTGCTTCGAGCCTGTGCAGTTTGCAGAGTGGGAAAAAAAAGGAATTGAAGAAGCAAAAATAAATATTAAAGCACGTAAGAATTAAATATCACCTATTCAAATAGCAATTATGCCGTTGAAAACAAGATCACCACACCTGTACAAGAAAAGACAACCAAGCCTAAAACATCTGTTTGGATCCACCTGCCAAGCACCTGTTCCGCTGTTTCAATGCCATTTGATTGCTGGAGATGTAGAGGCTCTTGTGAGGTAATGAGTGATTTTACATTATGCATGATTGAAAACAGGTGTTCTAATGCTGTACAATTCTATGCATGAATAATTCAGTTTGTTTAGAGCAAGATCTTTAAAAGAAATATGGTCTTTATTTTTTTTTTATAAATATTAAGGTTATTCTGTGCAATGTATGGTGGCTGGTCTTTTCAGCAGCCTCACTGATGACCATTTTTGTATAATTTTATGGGTAGGAAATAATACCGTGAAAGGTAAAAAAAATAATTATACCTAAAGCACATAAGCAATGAAAATTGAAAGCTTTCTTTAGCAAGGAGGGGGGAAAAAACCTGTCAGTGTTCTAAGGGAGAAAGCCAGATGACTTTTGGCAAAGCCTGCTTCTCACCACTAACAAAACAGCCCAAGAGCTTAATTATAGAGAGGGGTGAATGTGCCTCAGGGATAAGTAAGTAGCTAGTCCATCTCTTGGTCCGAATTCCAGCTGAGTCTGAATACATTTAAGAATTTGGGTTTGGTTTTTTTTCTCTCTCTCTATTTCCTCATGATTATGAAAAGGTTTCTTGCACAGTTGTATGCTTTGTGCTGATGGAAGATGCTGCAGACTCAGGTCTTTATCCACAGACCAGTTTCCTTGCTGGATAAATCAGCCCGTTCTCCTCACCATGGAGAATTCAGCAGCTGCTTGGGATCATCTCCCAGAGATGAAGGAGATGTGGAAGTCAAAATGAGAGATGCTCACAGCATCCCCTGTGCCTGTTCCCAAGGTAAGCTGTGCAGCTGGAATGGCTTCAGCCACGAGAGTTTAGAGCTGGGATGAGATGAACTTCAGCAGCCAAAGGTTTTCCTGCCACAATGTGTGTCTGCTCTCTCCTCGTTCCCCTAGCTAGGGATGTAATTTAGTTCAGCAATTTTAGTTTAGCAACAAGGTTTGTAATTAGTGTCTGTTGTGGTGTTAGTTTTTATTATGGGAGGCTTCTGTGGTGGGAAATGTGGAATCTTGGTGAGGGAGAAGGGAGTGGAGAAATTGAGAGTGAACAGAGGATTTCAGACCTTCCAGATCTTCCTGTCCATTGCTGTTGATGCGACAATGAAGTGGGAAAAGAGTAAAAGAGAAGAAAGAAAATGAAATTATTGATTTGAAAGGAGGAATGAACAAAGGTTTCCCAGACAGGTGGTAGATGCCCCATCCCTGGAAACATCCAAGGATGGTTTGGACAGAGCTGAGTAACCTGGTCAAGTTGAAGACTTGTTCAGTACAGGGGGGTTGGACTAGGTGGCCTTTGAAGGTCCCTTCTAACCCAAACCATTCCATGATTCTAGGGAAGAAAAGAGGCTGAAAGCCATAATTAAAGCCTGCTGTAGTGCCCTGTGTTAATTAAAAAATGCACCACAGTTCGAGAACATCAATTTTTTGGGCTGCTCATGTATAACCTGAACAGGTTTGCATCCAGTAGCTGTAATGGTTGCCGCAATAAACTTCAACACATTCTGTGGGATCAGGAAATATAAGGAGGAACATTCCAGAATCCAAAACATCCAGGTGTGACCCAGGACCCCACTGGGTACACAGGGGGAGCTCAACCTCTGTGGCCCACACTGCTCAGGGGACATCAGGTCAGGGTTCCTGCAGGCCCTAAAAGCAAAGATTCTGTGGCCAAACCTGGCTAAGCTGCAGACATTTAGGGGTTTAGCTGAACTGGATCTGTAATCTTTCAGTATTTTATATACAGTAAGTTCCAGGAGACTGTAAATTAGAGTTTATAATACCCTATCCATTCAGCTACTGACAAAGTATCTAAGGTAATCTGACCTGCTTCACAGACCATGAGAAAAATCCTCATGTAAAGTGAAAAAGATGAATTACAGAGAGGTGGAGAAATTTGTCTCAACTCAGATATTGGGTTAATTCCCACGTCAAGCAAAAGAATGTTTTACCAGGCTTTACTTGAATAAAGCTGGGGAGGTTTAATACATGCAGCCCTACAGGGCAAGGGATAAACTCTGCTCCCTTGGAGCCAATGACCATGCCACCAGAAATATGGGTAGAAATCAAAGTGAAGGGAATAAGGGAAGAGATCTCCAAGAGAAGACAAACAGCAAGGACAAAATATTGTAGGGAAAAAGCAGTGAGGTTTTTTCTGAAATGATAAGGAAGAGGAATACATCCTGGTAGTCCAAATTTCTGCACTAAGGAAAGCTTTTTCTTCTCACTGGGAGTTATTCTCCCCTTTTATAATAAGAAAAAAACTTAAATCTCATCTTTATAACATGTTGGATGAGGGGGGAAATGAAAAGGGGTGATGTTGCATCTGTTGGGGTTGAAGATGCCTGGACTCCTGAGGGTTTATCTCTCCTGGCGCAGGTGAAGGAAACTCACAGGTCCCACTGGGCAGCACTGAGAAAGCCAGGACATTCCTGCTCCTCCCTGACTCCTTCCCGCTAGTTTGCAATCATGAGAGATGCTGAAGGCTTCCTTCAGCTTGGTGGAGGAATTTCCTGTGGATCTACTACTCTTTCCACCCCTCACCTACCCCCACTTCTTTCCCAGTAACAGCTGTTTTATAGAACACCTTATCTGATTTTTTTTAAATTAATGTTAGGGGGTATTTTCTGTTTTCTGCTTTAAATCCAGCACATGACTTCTCTCAGCCCTGCCACATCTTCTCTGTAGCAGTAAGAGAAGGCTCCAGTAGCTCCTCTACCACTTTTTTAACTATTTCCATTCCCTTTCTGGGTACTGAAGTGACCCACATGTCCTTGCAGTTGGATCCTGCAAGGGCAAAATGTGTCTTGGTCATGTTCTGTGGGCCAGGTCAGGTGCCTGCAGACAGGAAAGAAAGTTTGGCTTTCTACCTTCATTCCTTTACTGCGTGGTGTCAGAAGGAAACAGAGTTTTCTAGAAACAAACCCCAAAGGAAACCATCAGAGTTTCTCTTTTGCAAGGACACCTGCGTGATTGAGGGCTGCTAGGAGGTTTCCAGATGAGGTACTGAAAGATGAATGTGGAGCTCCCTGATATCTGTGTTGGATATGGAAACACTTAGTTTCTGAAACCTTTTGATGGACTCAGATGGAAGCTGTTCCATAAATCAAAAGTATGTATTTACCTTTTCTATATACACCTCCTGTGATTTATTAGGTAACTGTTTCTTGTCACTGTTTTACCCTCCAAATTATTTGACTTTGGTTTCCTTTCAAGAATTAACCAGGCTATGATGAATCATGGAATCACAGAACGGCTTGAGTTAGAAAGGACCTTAAAGCTCATCTTGTTCCACACCCCTGCCATGGACAGGGACACCTTCCTCTGTCCCAGGGTGTTCCAAACCCTATCCAATTTGGCCTGGAACACTTCCAGGGATGGAGCAGCCACAGCTTCTCTAGGCAACCTGTGCCAGGGCCTTAGCACTCTCACAAGGAAGAATTTCTTCCTACTCTCTAATCTAGATCTTCCTTTCTTCAATTTAAGACCAGTTCCCCTGGTCCTATCACTACAGGCCCTTGTAACAAGTCACTCTCCAACCTCCTGCATGTCCCCTGTGTGTACTGGAATGCTGCTGGGAATCTACAGGAGCTTCTCCATCGCTTACTAGGAGACCTATTTCCCTGATATCTCTGTTGCTACAGCAGAGGTGACAGAACAAGGTCCTTTCTCCAGGTACCAGTAGTCCCATTTCCTAAACCAGTAGTTCACTCCTTCTTACCCACAGTTAAAATCCTGTTTAAACTGTCAAGAGTCGTTTCCACCTCTTTAACTTCATTCTCAAAAGAAATCCTTCACTTCTTTGCATGCAGAGGCTGCTGTGGCCTGGATCTCATCTTGTCTTCTAGTAACATCTTCCAGATTTGTTTTAAACTGATTAGACGCTGCTGAAGAATCAGCTTCTCTCCCCCGGACAGTACAAAGCCAAGTGTTGACAGAGCTGGCTCGTGGCCACGGGCTCCGTGATGACGCAGCATCGCATCTTTTGACAGCCCCCACTTCGTTTGGGGCACTCTGAGACGTTCACGCACCCTGACGAATTAAAATAAAATAAATTTCAGAGTGACAGGAGACTGCAATTAAAAAAAAAAAAAAAAAAGAAGTGTCGGCTTGACCAGAGAGTTTCTTTAATTAAAGGACTTATTCTATACACTGGAGCGAGGAATCAGAAAGTTATTTCTGCCGTTCTAATGTGGCTGCAGTTTCCCTCCGAATTTTGGTTTTGAGAAACAGAAGATTATCCTTTTTATTGGGCTATGGAGAGAAATTATGGGGAATGAGCTGAGTGGTTTTAAAATTCTCTCAGTAGGAGTAGGAAAGGAGGGAAATACTTGTCCTTCCTTAGCTAAATAGCTTCCAGTGCAGTTTAGAAACAGGGACACTAATTTCTGGGTCCCATCTCGGCACAGAGATGTATTTAAGTCACTGGGATCATTTATATTTCCACCATCTAGATTCTTTTCTGGATGAAAATCATCCTGCCTTTAAGTATGAGGAGGAAACACAGAAGGTCACAGTAACAAATACTGTTTCTGGGATTCATTTGTCCCTAAAGGTTCATAAAACTCATCAAGAAATACATTGAAATGAAGCGAAGTTATCTCTAGCATTTGAGTCTTCCCATCACAGTGTCCTAAGAGATGTCCTGTGGTTTGACACATAATTAATATGTTTATTTATCTTTGCTTGCTTTTTTAACATCCATCACCATAATAGCCAAATATAAACATTTCATCCTGTTTTGTAAGGAGCCTATGATCCATTTTATTGCAACAGCCGCTTTCCCAGCTCCCACCAGTGACACGGAGTAGATGCCTGAAAAAACCCCACCAGATCCCTGAAATTTTCTCACCACTTTTGCTGGAAGCTGTTATGTTTACAAACTTGTGGAAAATGTGCCTCTTTTGCCTCCTCTGAGTGCCATGGGAACACAAACCGAGGTCTGATCCAGTAGCGCTGCTCGGGGCTGCCTGGTGCTTCTCGGGGGTCCCATAATCCACCCACGAGGTTGTTCCAGAGTCCAGCTTAGAATTACACTCTGTTTGCCAGCATCCACAGTCCCAAACAATTTTACAATTTACCTGGCTCAAGTATTAAAATCTGACAATTTTTTCAGACAAAGAGAGCTAATATTTTTGTTATGTATTCATGTTAAAGCATTACAATGTCCTCATTACTCTCATTTAAACTTATGGGATGCCAAAGGAATATTTGTTAGAGTTACTGGCTTTAGCTTATGCTGTTTGTAACTCACTTTTTATAGACTTGACTGGTCAGGTAATTTCCACAGTATTGTTTTTGGCTCCTTAACTGGATCCCATCCAAGTTTGCAAAGTGCTTCTACAGAGATAATGGAGCACATTCCAGCATCCTGTGAAATGTCAGCTGAAAATCCAGTGTTAGATGTGTGGAGATAACCTGGGTAGAGCTGCCAGATGCTGTAATTTCTTGCTTGGGAGTACCAAACACACTGAAGTTACCAAGACAGCTCTGCCAAAAGAAGGAAAGGAAATGTAAAGGAGAAAATAAGGAGAGGGAGGAAGAAAAAAAACGTCCAAACACTGCAGTTTGATGCTTAGAATGTGGGGTTTGCCTCTATTTCCTTATAGGAAAAGCAAATGCAGTATTATTATTTTGTACCAAAGAATGGTAAGGTAGTTGATGTGAGTAACAAACTTCCATTGTGAAAAGTACTAAATAGTTTTTTGAGGAAATCCATAAATCCCATATTAAAAAAAAGGAATACAAATGTAACTCTTATTTGAGTCTAATCAGCTGGGAAAAGCACGATGATAAAATAAGATGTAGCAGAAGCATAAATTGAAAATGGCAAATAATGCTTTTATGAAAAATACTTTTATTATATAATACGTTTTTATTCTGCATCAATACTTTTCTAAAAGGGTCCCACTGGGATAAGCAGGTCTCAGAGGTGTTTGATTTGAGCTGTGTAACCTTCCTGGGGGTTGGACTAGAAAATCTCCATAGGTCCCTTCCAACCCTAACTATTCTGTGATTCTCCTTTGAGGATATTTGAGAAAGATATTCCTGAATGTTCAGAGATTTCCCTGCTTTTCATTATCTTTTTTTTTCTTTTCTTAACGAGGGCCAGAACCGTGTGCATGATTTTCTGTGCTAGATTCACACGGGAGGTATTCTGGAACTGGCCAAGGACACTGCGTTTACAAGAAGGTCCTGACAAGCATCCAAAAGTCTTCGTGAAGCTTCCATCTTAGATGACCCCATGGAATGTGAGAGAGCTTTCTTTTAGGGGAATGGCATCTTCTGGCCAGAGTCATATCCAGAAATTCCGCTGTGCTTAACCCGTTGTTGAAACGCCCAGTGCAGCGAATTTAAGGGTGAAGGTAGGAATGACACATTGGTGTTTTCTCAAGAAAGGTGCCAGGAGAGCCCTCAAGCTCTTCCTCTGATTTTTTTCTACTCACAGAACTACCTCTCTGGTAATTAGGGTTTCTGAGAAGATCAGTTGGATATTTGAGCCCCTCATCCTGGAAAAATCAGAAGAATTTGGGTTATCTTCCTCGCTGACATAAAAATAGCTCCAGTTAATGGCATTTGGAAAGCCTATCATTTTGAATACAGTCTTCTACTTGTGAAGGGGGCAAAGTTTATAATTTTGGGTGGAAACCATGTGAAAGTTAGCTGGTTCATCAGGGCTTTGTTTTGCCTTTTTTTGGATTGGTTCAAAATCAAAAGTCAAAGTGAAACTCGGGGGATGTGAACCCGCTTGAATCCAAACCAAGAGAGCGATGTGCCAGATCTCCCATGAACCAAAAACCACTGGGTTCTCACAGTCCTCGTCCAAACAAAAAATGCACAAATATAAATCAAATATCCTCTTGTGCTCCTCACAGCTTTCACGGAAACAAGGCAGAATATTAAAAAGATCTGCTCAGTTTTGCTGCAGCAACTACCAAAATATCCTGAGATCGTTCGATAGCAGGCAGTTAATATCCTGATCTATTCTCTCTCCTCGGTAATCCAGCCCTTTCCAGCTAACACTCAACGTTGGCATGCACAGCATAACCCCTCAGCACCTTCCTCGGTTGTACAATTTCACAGGGAAGACTCTGCACAATTCACAGTCCTTTACATCCCTGCTCGAGGAGCCAAGGAGGGAGATGGATTTGCAATTGTACGAAAACTGCAAGCAGCGTGATCAGTACAAAGACAGGACGCTTAACCAGTCTGTGGCAAGCTGGAGTACTGAGAAAATATTTAATGATATTTTTCCCTGGGTTTCACCTTGTTTGAGAACAAACTCCGGCTCCTAAATGAGAGAAGGAAAGAAAAAAAATAATAAAAATCAATGTTTTTCAGTGCCACCACACATCGTGCACCAAACAGTTTCTGAAGACATAAAAAAGAAAAGTGCTGCTCATGGAAGAACAGCAAAGGTTTCCTTTGTAACTAAGACACCCTTGTTTGCAATAACATGTGTGCTTTTAAATGCTGCCAAGTTGCTGAGGCTATCTCTCCTAAATGCAATCTTTAAATATGTAAGCGTTAAAAAAAACAAGGTAATGTTCAAGAAATGTTAAAGGAAAAAAAAGTTTGATCAGATGGTTGAAACCCAGTCAAACCAAAGACAACCTGTTTATGACCTTTCTATGCTAAAAGCTAAAAATGTCTTTTTTTTTCCCTTGCAAGATTAATTGCCATCACTTTGGGAGTAGTGAGCTGGACATTATTATATGATGTCAATTAATGATTAAAAAAAAGGTGGTTTGCAAATGTAGCGCCACAGTCCCTGGTGCATTACATCATTTCTGAAAGATCTTAACACGTGATAAGCAAAGAACACTTTAACCTAAAAGTCCGAGTGTTACAACCTCGTTTTTGTTGTAACACCCTATGCTCAACCTTTTAGCCTTGAAGTCAGTCTCAACAAAACGAAGAAGTCAAAAAGAAAAGGAAAAATAACCTCTTAGAAGGAGAAGACACCCTCCCGTCCTGCTGCCTGAGTGTTAATGCCACAGAATGAGTCACGTTGGAAAACTTGGTGTTGATCTGAGCGTGTGCACTGTTCTGAGCAAGATCCATCATCCAGACCTCCTCCTCCGAGTCGTGGGGTTGCTGTGATCCAGGTGTCATTCCCTGGGTAACGCAGTTATCTCTGCCAGAGCCTTGGAAATGTCACCTGCTGAACAAAATCCCCCTTGCCCAGGCTCTGCTCTCCCTCAGGGGGTGACAGTGATCACTTGCGAGCCTTATCCAATTCACTGGATTATTTAGGAGGGGTTTTACCTGTGCTTTACGTCTCCTCCCATCACAACCTTCCTTTGCAGCAAGTTTGATTTCTTTGTCAGTGCCACGCACAACCCGACCCATTTCCCCAGGAGCCCTTCTCCACTTTTAGCATCCCAACGCTGCCGAGGCTCCTTTGTAAGCGAACGACACGCATTTAAAATACCTTTGTAATAATAAATACCACATGAACATATGTATCAAGCAAAGGATTTCAATTTTGATGACACTTGCTTCTCAAGAACAGACATTCTGGGAGAAAAAAACGTTGCCAGCCCCAAATTGATTGACATTTGTTTACTTAACTCTCTCTTCTTGAAAGTCTGCACACCTATTTCAACCTTGAACAGTTTCCAACTGTGGTATACTGGAACATTTTTTCATTTATTAAGTTCAGTGTTGCCAACCCAAACAAAGAGTAATCAGTGATGATCCAAGCAGACCAAGCTGTCTAGCACCATACAATGTATCTGCATGCTAATTTTCAAATTCCCTCACATTTCCAGAGAACTAATGGGATCATTTTCATTCTGTTACAGCAACTCAACAGTTACTGAATCACCATCTGTGTTTTCGTTAACCTGAATCAGATATAAATTCTGTTATTGCAAGGTAGAGCAGCTTGTTTAATGATTCTTAATCTTTTCTTTAATTAAATCATGCAGCCAACCTGAAAAATCTATCTTAATGCAAATTAGGAGCTTTTTTGGCATTCGCTTACAGTAATGCACTAATAAGGTTAATTTATGAAGGTTCTCTTCCAGTCTGTACAGATGATATTTGTTCGCTGCATATTTTTAGCATATTGTCCCTTTTTGTAATATTTAAAAAAATAATAATAAAAAAATGCTTATTTTCCCCCGCACAAAAGAGGGAGGCTGCGATCTGCTTATTGTTTATTAGAAAGTTAGAGCACAGAAAATGAAAATCAGCCTCTCCCTTCTGCGAGTATCAGGCTATGAGGATGCAAAGGCACAATTCGGGAGCCTATTGAATTAAAGGGCTTTGGCCGAGCACTTTCCTGCCTTTGGCTGCTGGAGATCAGGTGCCTGCTCTGATAATCATCATGAAGATATCAAGGGAGATAGTTTTGTCTAAAACCTCTTTTTTCCTTTTTCCTTTTTTTTT